>CM076578.1:1897013773-1897593451 GCA_034641835.2 Pinus albicaulis
CCAAAAATAGAAGAAAAGAGATATCAACGCCTTAGAAATAAGCCACTTCGAGGGGGCAACCTCCAATACATTACATAAATGAACAATTCTTGGATGATTCAATTTACAAAAACCTCCTTTCTATATATAGGAGTCCATGGGGCCATAATGTAATCCTAGTGGGCCACAATGTAATCCTAGCCGACCTAACAATAATAATTTAAGGGCACAATAATAACAAAATGGTGGTTACAAGGGTACAATAATAACAATAAGGGGGTTACACTAACAACAATAAGGGACTATACTAGTAATATAGGGACCTAACATGCCCCTCTCCTTCAAAAAAGTGTTGTCCTTAATGCTTGAGTAGCTCTAGGTGCTTCTGTATAAAATTCTCATCCTCCCATGTAGAATCTTCAGTGGGTAAGTTCTTCCACTTGATGAGATACTCTGAAATTGATCGATTCCGTAGTTGTCGAGTTCTTGTTTCCGTGACCGCTTCCGGTTCCAATATGAATTTTCCTTCCTCATCAAGTTCTGGCAATATTGTTTGAACTGGAAGATTTTCACCTATAACCTTCTTTAAGCACGAAACATGGAAAACTGGATGTACTCGCGAAGAAGCAGGAAGCTCCAATTTGTATGCCATAGTACCAATCTTTTGCAACACCTTGTAAGGACCATAGTACTTGGCGATAATTTATTATCCTTCTTAGCTTGCTTGAGGGACATTTGTTTATATGGTTGTAGCCGTAAAAATACCCAATCTCCTACATCAAAACTTCTCTCGCCGCGATGTTGATCTGCCTGTTGTTTCATTCGATTTTGTGCCAAATTCAGGTTATCCTTTAAGAGTTGGAGAACTTCTTGCTGATGCTCGATGTGATCTTCCACTGCTTGAACCTTCGAATTTTCCCTTAAAGATGATGTGATCGATGGTGGATGATATCCATAAAGTGCCATAATGGGGTCATTTTTGCTGCAGTATGGAAGGAAGTGTTATACCACCATTCAGCGAGAGGTAACCACTTGACCCATTGTGTTTGTTTATCAGATACAAAACAACGAAGATATCCTTCCAAACATTTATTTACTATCTCAGTTTGACCATCAGATTGGGGATGATAAGATGAGCTATGAGCTAATTGAGTACCCAAACAAGAAAATAACTCCGTCCAAAAATTTCCAGTAAAAATGGGATCTCTGTCGCTCACAATAACCCTTGGGCTTCCATGTAGCTTTTGAATTCTGCCCATAAATGTAGTAGCAACTGTACTTGCTTTAAATGGATGAGATAATGCACAAAAGTGTGCATACTTGGTAAGTCTATCAACTACCACCACGATGACACTCTTTCCTTCGGACTTAGGTAAACCTGTGATAAAATCCATTGAAATCTCCTCCCAACGTTGACTTGGAATGGATAAAGGTTGTAGAAGTCTCGGGGTCTTAATTGTTTCCACTTTATTCTGCTGGAAAACCAAACATTCCGCCACAAAATTTTGAATATCAGATTTAAGGCCATCCCAACAAAATTCTTTCTTCACCCTGTGGTAAGTTTTTAAAAATCCTGAGTGTCCTCCTAAAGGAGAAGTGTGCAATTCCAGAAGAATCTTTTGTTTTACTTGGGAATTCTTACAAAGATATAAGCGATCTTTGTACCATAAGGAATCATTTTTCCAACTAAATGTATCAGATGTACTAGGATCTTGCTGCAACTTTTGAATGAGTGTCCATACATCTTTGTCCCTCTTCCATTCATCTCTTGCTTCGGTTATCCAATCTGGTTGGATAATAGAAATGGCACAAAGCAATGCTTCCACCTCTTCATTCTTTCTTGAGAGTGCATCCGCAACAACATTAAGCTTTCCTTTTTTGTAGATTATTTCAAAGTCATAACCCAACATCTTTGTGACCCATTTTTGCTGCTCTTCTGAAGATAGTCTTTGCTCCAAAAAGTGTTTAAGACTATCATGATCAGTTTTTACCTTGAAGTGTCTTCCCATTAGGTAAGTTCGCCATTTCTTTAGTGAATGCAGTATTGCTAACATTTCCTTCTCATAAATAGGTTTACGCAAATACTTTCCTTTGATTGTATGACTTTCAAAGGTAATGGGTCTTCCTTCCTACATTAAAACTGCACCAATTCCATTTCCTGAGGCATCACATTCCACAATTTTTTTTTTGGGAAGTCTGGCGTAGCTAAGACCGATGCTAGGCACATTGCCTCTTTAAGATGTTCAAAGGCCTTAGTTGCTTCAGGAGTCCATGAAAATGCATCTTTATTGAATAATGTTGTTAGAGGTGCTGCTATTCTCCCATAATTCTTAACAAACTTGCGATAATACCCTGTTAACACGAGAAATCCTCGCATATGCTTTATGGTTGTAGGGACTTTCCATTCCTTAATGGATTTAATTTTGTTAGGGTCTACTTTAACACCCTCGTGAGATACAATATGACCCAGATATTCCACCTCTTGTACTCCAAAGAAACATTTGGATGTTTTTGCATATAATTGTTTCTCCCGCAATAGTTTGAGCACCCTGTCAACATGTTCAACATGATCCTTCCAAGACCTGCTATAGATTAGTATATCATCAAAAAATACTAGCACAAATTTTCTAAGGAGGGGTTTGAAAATGGAATTCATCAACCCTTGAAATGTAGAAGGTGCATTGGTAAGGCCAAAAGGCATGACCAAAAATTCATAATGACCCTCATGAGTTCGAAATGTTGTTTTTGGAATATCTTCACTTTTCATTCTAATTTGATGATATCCAGAACGAAGATCCAACTTGGTAAAATAAATTGCTCCATGTAATTCATCCAATAATTCATCAATCACAGGAATGGGAAATTTATCTTTAATGGTGAGCTTATTGAGCTCCCTATAATTTGGACACATTCGCCATGATCCATCCTTCTTGTGTACCAATACCACAGGAGCAGAGAAAGAACTTTGACTAGGTTGAATTATACCCACCTCTAACATTTCTGCAATCATACGTTCAATTTCGCTCTTTTGGAAGTAAGGATATCTATAAGGCCCGATGTTTGGAGGAACACTTCCTGGAATCAAATGAATAGCATGATCATGATCACGAATAGGTGGGAGTCCTTTGGGAGTTTCAAACACCTTGGAATGATTGTCCAAGACTTGTTGGAGATCTGCAGAAATAGATGATTTTGATGTTGGAATTTCTAGTGAGCATAATTGTGCAATTACGCCTCGTTGTTCTTTCTTTAGAAGCTTTGTCATGACATTAGAGCTTATTATCCTTCCTGGCTTCCCTTCAATACCCCGTAATTCGACTTCCTTTCCTTCTGAAAAAAATTTCAAGAAGAGTTCTTGAAAATTAAAAGCTACCGTCCCCAAAGATTGTAACCATTGTACTCCTAGTACAACATCAACACCTCCCATAGGAATGGAAAGCATTGGACTATTCAATACATATTCCCCCATGGTTAGCTTGATATTATGGCATTTTCTAGAGCAACTTATAGTTCCTCCATTTGCAACCATCACTTGACATTCTGGTGCTGGGTATAGGAAACAATTCAATTCCTTGGCTACCTTACAATGAATAAAATTATGGGTGCTACCTGAATCAATCAACACTATTACCTTGTTCTTCTTGATTTTTCCTTGTATCTTGAGAGTTTGAGGAGTGGTAATTCCTGCCAGTGCATTACACGATATGGTCGGATTCATTTCTTCCTCTTCTAGGGCTGGTTCCTGGTGTATATCCTCTTCTTGTTCATTTTCTTCTTCCTCTTCACATTCTATGTAAAATAATTTCTTCTCAGCACACTTATGACCTTTAGTGTATTTGCTATCACAACTGTAGCAAAGCCCTTTTGCTCTTTTTTCTTCCAATTGTTGTGGTGTCAACCTTGTAGGTTGTGGAAATCTAGGCGTAGCAACACTTCCTTCTTTATAGAATTGAGTGGTAGGCTTCCTTGTCGCCACAATTTTACATTCAACTTTTCTTGCCAACCTGAATGCCTTCTCCAATGAATCAGGTTCCAAAACGCGAACTTCATGTTGGATGTTATCCTTTAAAGTGCCTAAGAAGAGATCAATCCTGTGTTCCTCTGTAAGATCAGTTACCCTTATATTCAATTTTTGGAAGTCCTCAATGTGCTGCCCCACTAAACCCTTTTGTTTGAGATTTATCAATTGGTTAAAGAAGGTGTTGCTCTTTGTATCCTCATAATGTGCTATCATTTCCTCCGTAAAAATTGACCAAGTGACAATTTTTTTACGGGAGCAAAGCCATCGATACCATACAAATGTATTTTGTTCTAAATGTAAAGTTGCAATGTATACCTTTTGTGTGTTTTGCACATTATGGAGATCAAAATATTGCTCCATCTGTAGTATCCATGTTACAGGATCCTTTCCATCAAACTTCCTCATATCCATTTTTGGAATATGGTGGCTCTTCCCGCCAACATTAGAGTTTATGAAATCACGATTAACATTTATTTTGTTCTCATCATGAGGTTCTTCTACTATATTTTCACCATTAGGAAATGTTTCTTGTATCAACTTTGTCAAACCTTCCATGTCTGCTTTTAGAACATTCTTCATGTTTTCCATTTTCTCATCGATCTTAGCTTCCATGTCATCCATCTTAGATTCCATGCCAACCTCCATGCCATCTATCTTAGATTCCATGCCATCTATCTTAGATTCCACGCCTTTCTTCAAACCATCCATCTTAGTTTCCACGCCTTTCTTCAAAACTTCCATGTCATTTTTTGTTGCTCTTTGCGAGAGCGAAATTTGTTGCACTTGCTCTTGTAAATTTGATATGTCATGTTGCCATTCTTCGCCTTCATGAGTCATAGTAGAGCCTTCTAAAGGCTTAATGGGTGCAATCTTATAGGCCATTTTATAATCCAATACCGATATCTATTCTACAATATTCCCCTGCAATCAATTCAACTTGATTCTTCAAACAAGACTTATGCAATTCGGAAAAAAATTACACACCTTTTACCTGCTTTAGAGGAGCTCGATATTTAAATTGGATTATCTCTGTGATTACGGCTCTTCAATATCTGAAATTCAGCACTGACGTCGCCCTCTAAATTCTATTTTGAATGCCACAGGTCTGACTTGATTTGGATTCTCCAAGACAAAGTTATGTCCAATCTCCCACAATGACCTAATTATGGACTGGTTCAGTATAGAGAACTTGTACGACTTGCCACGTGTCAATGTTTCTTCCTTCGCCTCTAAAATTGATAGCCAAGAAACTAAAGTCTGTGTAATTGTGACCAATTTTTACGGCACTCCAATCCGATGCTCAGAGAGAGAGTTATTGAAATTTTCCCACGATCACCTTTTTTAGATGAAATTCGGGAGCTTGAAAAAGCACTACCTTCCACAACTCATATCTCCAAAAATATTGCGAAACAAGCTCTGAAATTTTTTAACACATTTCCTTAGGATATCAGCTTCACACCATAAAAATTTAAGATTCTGAACCTCAGTAGAAAAAAAATTTATAGCTTAGTAATTCCATCAAGACCATGAGAGTTTAAAGACCCAACTTCCACAGATGATATATCCGCAACTATTGTGAACCAAGCTTTGAAATTTTTAGACAAGCTTCCTCAGGATTTTGGCTTCACACCCTAAAAATTTCAGCTTATGAAACTTCGTAGAAAATAAGTTATAGCGAAAATTCCACGATGACTTGTTTGGAGCAGCGAAACCCTAGAATCCAAAGCTCTGATACCAAATGTTGTGTAACCAGCTCCAAAAATAGAAGAAAGAGATATCAACGCCTTAGAAATAAGCCACTTCGAGGGGGGAACCTTCAATACATTACATAAATGAACAATTCTTGGATGATACAAATGAACAAAACCTTCAAAGTATGATAGAGTCCTGAAGTATCAGTGTGTCCGTGCCACAATGAATCCCATCAATAATAATAATTTATGGGCATATCAGTTAACAAACGAAGCTTAAAGTAAGACAATAATAACATTAAAGGGGGTTACACTAACAAAAATAAGGGACTATACTAGTAATATAGGGATCTAACAATGTTGTTTCTTGCTCCTTCTCTTTGGCTAAGGCCTTCCTCAAGCCAATTTTCCTTGGCCTTCTTCTACATAACTACCCTTCTTCATATTCACTCTCATAAAAAAAACCCAAGACCTCATCTAGCCTAACCTTGGTCCTTTCAACCTCTTTTTGGGCTTGGATTTCCATAACCTCATAGATGGTCTTTTATGCCTCCAGCTTCTTGTTTTCAACCTCATAATGATGGATGACATTCCTAGCTCTACCTAGATTGGCTCGCAAATTTTTTATTTGGGCATCTCTGCTCTTGAGCAACATGCTTTAGATCCTTGACTCATTTTCATCATCATTGTCAAGATGAATGAGTTCAAATTCTTTCTCAGTCTCATGCTGGTCTTCTTCTTCTTCCTATAGCCTTTGTCAAGCTGCTTAGTTGATGTGGAAGGCATGGCCCCTTGCCTCTTTAGGGCAGCAAACACATGCCTACTTCCTCTTTGTTAGGTCAAAGAAAAAGGTTCAATTATGATAATTTAAGTGTATTCAGTCTTGATGTCATCATGAATGCCATCATCATGGGTATCCTCACTGTCCTCATGGCCTTTATCAACACTACTCTCATGGCTACCTTCATCATTGGTATCACCATTGCTATCATGGTCCTTTGACCCACTAGCATCTTTGTTGCTCTCTGTTTTATCACTGACAGCATCATCATCATCATCTTTATTGTCATCTTCTTCATTTACATTTGCACTAGCATCTTGGCTTTTTGATTCATTTTACTCATCTTCATTGATATCTTCTTCTTTGATTTCTTGGCTGCTCTCATCATTATTGTCATCTGTTTCCATGCTCTCTACCTTACCACTAATATCCTTGCTGTCATTATCACTGTCAACATCATTATTTCCTTCTTCTTCATGCTCTTTGCCTCATTTACAACAGCCTCATTTTCATTATCTTGACTGCTAGGTGCATCATCATTGGTTTCTGCATCACTGTTTCCCTTTTTACTATTTGATTCTTCCTCACTGATATTATCCTTGCTGCTTTCTTCATGGCTCTTTTCCATACTACCTTCTACCTTTTCATTGTTTTCTTCACTTCGTTCATCACTGTCATGAGCCTCACTGATTTCTGACTCATGGGCATCTTCTTCATTGGTTTCTGCATCCTCACTATTTTCTGCACTGCCCTCATCACCACTATGAGCCTCACTATTTTTAGACTCAATGGCCTCCTCTTCACTACTTTCTGCATCCTCACTCTCTTCTTCTTCATTTTATTCCTCACTGAAATTTGCTTCCTCATCTCCTTATTGTTCATTGCTTGATTCATTATTTCCCTCTCCCTCATTTACATTTGATTGTTCATTGTCACTTCCCTCATTGTCTAATGCATTATGAGAGGGTGATGAATGAGGGTTGTCCTGAGGTGAAGGAATGTGTGTAGATGGTGAAAAATTTTCAGCGGGAGATGATGGAGGAGTAGGGATAGGTGGATGAGATGATGAAGGCATATTTTGCTGAGGATGGGCTTGTGGATTGGTGAACACTTCATGGGCAATGAAAACCTCCCATGGGATGCCCTTCTGCTGCAATTGATGCATAACAACCATATTAATTAAAGAGTGATGAAATACGATTTGCATATGATGAGGTAAATCTCTCTTTTGTACAATATAGGACATCTCGTCAATGCTTTTGTAGAGGTAATAGGGTAGATGCATCATCCTAACCCTAGTAAAGTGCATCAACAACATAATGTGATAGGAATAAAGCCTAGAGACCCTTCACTCTCATGTAAAATATTTCATGATAATTCTCATCAAAGGTGCATATCTCTCCAGCAATTGTGAGAAAGGAAAAATGGATTTGCAGTTGTCTTTTATCTAGGTTTTAGGAAGGGTTCATAATAGCTCATTTCAAGATTGGCCTACTTGAACCATTTCTCCCCTACACTAGGTATCCCAGTGGCATTGACAATAGCATCAGAAGACAACTCAAAGTTTACCCCTGCAAGGTCAACTTGTTTCTCATGCAAGTTAACTATGAAGAGCTTGGTTAGCTCAGGGTGGTTTTGTACCTGTTGTATCCTTTCACAAAAATAAAAACATCCCACATTCTGGAAACATGAAACATTTGTGGGATAGGCCATCAGCTCTACGTTGTTGAGGGGTTAAAACCTATTGATTTTTCCACCTTTGTGTTGATGCCTCCTTGGACTTTGGCCTTCCTCACCACTATCACAGTCACCTTCCCTTGAAATTTTGATCACTATGTTTTGAGCAAAACCCTAGGACTGCACAAAAGAAATGAGATAAAGGGATGGTGGAATGGTAGCCTTTACAAGTGAATGATATGGATGAGTGAGTGAGGGTAAAGGTATAGGAATGTGAGTGAGAGGAAAATCTCAAAGACCACTCTTTGTTGCTTTTTTAAACTCTGCTTTGACACCTTGTACTTATGTCAATTTGAAATGAAATGTAAGGTCAATATTTTTGTAGTGTAAGGGACAGAGCTTTATGAAGGAATGAGTTTAGGGCCAGCTCAGGTGAATGGGCAACCTCCAACAATGCAACCCTCTGTGTGTCACTAAATCTCTTTTGCAAGCAGGTGAATGAGGCTTAACTAGTGAATTTGAGCATGAAATTTATTTTATCTCCTTAGGGTTCCATTCCTTTAATTAAATGATGAAAAAATACTTGGAAAGGGCTTGATCAGCTGTACTTACCCCTTAAAGATGCTTGAAAAAACCTTGGAGATTATTTTAAGGGTTTTTTGAGTTTATTTGGTGTAGGAGGCCCTCCTGGCCAAGCGTGCAGTGTCCAGGCAACCAGTGAATTGGGTCGGGCAAAGGCGCAGCTCCTTGTGCCACACGCGCAGTGCCAAGGTTTTTTGTCGGGCTTGTCGGGGAAATTGGGCAAGCACGCAACACTTTGCCAGGTGCGCAGCGTCGAAGAAATTTTCATAGGAGAAATGGGTAGGGGCACAGTTCCTGACTCCAAGTGTGTAGCGTTGAAGAAAGTGGCATAGGAGAAATAGGTAGGGGCACAACACCCGAATCCAGGCGTGCAGTGCCGACCTGAATGCGAAGTGCCTCAACATTAGCCAATTTTGATTCGGAAAAACTCACAGTTTCCTTTCCTTGATTGCTTTTGATCTTTTGAAGGAAATTTTATTTGTTTGAAATACCAAATGAGATTTTATAGACTTGGGACCTTTGATTAATCTTTTGAAAACCAATTTCCCTAAAGTTTTAAGTTCTTTTCACTCTTCATTGATATTTCATTACTTTTTATTATAGGTGACCAAAACACTAACTTAGCTTCTGCATTTGCTTTTCTTACCAATTATTTTGACATTTTTGGTTTGTAGGTGATTTAAAAAGGTGAATTTGATCCTATGTTGTTTCCATTCTGCATTTCAACTCAACTTTCACCTCTTCTTAATGTCCTTTTACACTGTTTTCTCTGAAGGTTAATAAAATGCTGAATTTTGACCTTCTTGTTTCTCCTTGAAGCATAAAAAGCTCATTTAAACATCTCTAGGGGATTTTACACATTAATACCTTAAAAAACCTCCTTTTACATGCGGCATGGAATTCAAAATCATACTTATTACCTTCTTTGGCCGCTTCTGATTTGCAGGTGCCTAAAAATATTGACTTAGCTTTTTACTGATACCCTTTACATCCTTGCTCTGTGAGGTTTTTCTTGAGTCACAAATTTGACTTTCTTTGGATTATTTCTGTCATTTAACACTTTCATATAGCAAGTGTCATGAGAACATTGAAGTGGCTCTTCCTTTTGATCTTTGAAGCATGCTAAATTCACTCTTGACAACCTTAGGAACTCAAACATAAGGAAACACTATCAAAACCCCTTCTGTTCTCACCTTGAAACTCAAATCATCTTTTACTTGGCAGGTGGTTGAAAACCTAAAATTTACCTTTCTTACTGAGACTCTTCGCACCTTTGCTCTTCAAGGCCTGACGTACTCACCTAGGCAAACTTTGGGATGACTGCACACAATAGTTCCTTAAAAATCTTCCTTTGTTGTCATCATGGAGTTTAACTTATCATTTCACCTTCTATGACCATCTTCTCAAAACCCTAGGTGTTTGGAATCCTTGAAAACAATTATTAGTGTTGTCTTCTAAGTTCTCTATAGCCCTTTTAAGTTCATTCATTTTTTTCTAGTTCACCTCACCTTTTTCCCTATTTCATCTATAATTTTTGAAAAACTTCTCTTCATGTTTGGTTTTGGTGGGTCTCCCTCATGGTCATTTCTGCCAGTTGCTTCATTGTTTGACACTTTTTTGGGCCATCAAGCTCAAAACACCCTGATTCTCTACAAAAACAAGTGTTTCGTGTCTTCCTTGCTACAAGATGTCTTTCTTTAGGAACATACCATTTACCTTGTTAATTTCTTCTGATGATGGAGCTCTTAACACTCCTGTAGAAGTGCCAAGCTACATTTACCTTTTGCAAAACTTGAATTTGACAAGGTAGTATTCTTTGGAGACTTTCATATCTTCTTTGAATAACCATGTGCTGATATTCTATTATATCTGAGAAAACTTCTAGCACAGGAAAGACAGTGTTTAAAACATCAATGATGACTTTACAACCTGTGAAACCCTAATGCCCTAGTGGGAGGGTCCTTTGACCATGATATTGACTGAAAATAGACTTGGAGGCTTTAAGTGAAAAAAAAAGAGTTTTGACAAAGTGGTGCATTGAAGATCAAAAACCCAATGTACTTGATTTATCTAAAAAGCCTACAGAGATAGTTTTGAGACCATCAATGCTTGAGGAACCTAGTGAACATGGGAAGGAATAGGATGATTGGTAACCCTAGATGGAAAGTTTAGGGATGTGCAAGGGAGAAACAGAGTAATGAGGTTATAGGTGGGAAAAAATGATGGAGATGAGTGGCACAAACCCATAAGGAGTCCTTTAGGAGTGGCAGGGTGACCATGGAATGGAAAAATGGTAGAATAGTGAAAATTTGTCCATAGGGATAATGAAGGCAGTGAGATTTATAAAACTCACAATATTCATGAAATTTTTTTTTTAGAATTATATAACCAATATTTAGTCATCTACAGATGGTAAAAATTACTGATGACTAATAGTGGCTCCACTTGGAGAGGGAAACTCCCTTTTAGGAGGTGTTCAGGACCTCAGAGTTCAAATCTCTAAGATTTAAAGACCAGTAACTTACTTGTACTTGGCAGATCCCTCTTCCTTCATTTTTTGATGTTCTCTTGAAGCTATGATCTCAAAAATATGAAAAGACATGATTGCTTCAGTCTCAGTTCTACCTACCCATCTTCTTTTGCTTAACATTTTTTCTTCTTTCGGGTGCACTTGGACTAGCAAACCCTTGACATTCTTTTCTTTTGAAAGCATAAAAAACTATCTACTTGTACCCTTATCACTTCCAAGAGTTCAGATTAGGCTAATGAACTCTCTTATTCTCTACCTAGTCTACTCATCTATCAAGATTGAGCTGTTTGAAAAACTTTATTCTCTAACCTACTGACATGAAATTTAAAATATGACTAAACCAGGATTAAGAAATCTTATTTTCCATGGGCTGTGGCATTTGGACAAGTTGCACGTAGAAATTATTTTTGTATAATCGAAACTAGAAAACATGAGGGTTGTGATTCAAAATTGGTTATGCATCTCTCTCATTCTCCTTTGGTTCATATTTGGGCATTGAAACCAGATATCTTTCCTAATCTAATCTACTGAAAAGCCAAGTTTACTTGTTTTGACAAGTCTTCTTTCACAAAATTATCAACAGAAATTTAAAACATGTTTAGTCATGATTAGGCTAGATGACTAAACAAGATTCTTCTTTCTTCAACAGTAGTGGAATTTAGGCTTGCACACTTTCAAAAATACTATTTTTTAGTATGGGGTTGTACCTATTCTTTTTCCTGCCCTCTTTTTCTTATTTTCCCTATTTTTGTTTTTCCAATTTTTCATCAATCAATGTTATGTACAATGAATCAAAGCTTCAAACTTAGGAATTTTGACAAAAAGAGTGCTTGAGCATCCTGCCATTGACAGGACCTCCAAATAACTCTATGACATCCAACTCTTGTAAGAAGAATGCATTATTACCTCTAACTAAATGAGTGATGTAAGGACCCTTCCACAAATTTTCAAATTTTCCATGCTTGCCTTTGTCCTCTCTCCTTGAATCCCATTTCAGCACCTTGTCTCCAATCTGGAAATCATTGGCTTTGGTCCTTCTGTCAAATATTTTCTTGATGTTCTCTTGCACTACTTGTCTTCTTTTGTAAACTTCTTCCCTTGACTGCTGAAAATGAATGTTTTGGTTTAGACTCCTTTGCATATTATTCTCTTCTGATTGTACCTCTTGAATAAGCTTCATAACTAGAAATCCTAAGGATGTTGGGAAAACTGCATCCATGCCATACACTAGCTGATAGGGAGACATATTGATAGATTTCTTAGTTGTTAGTCTATCAGCCCATAGTGCATGCACTAGTTTGCTATGCCATGACTTTTTGTTCTCTTCCAACATCTTCTTGATGATGTTCACCAAAATTTTGCTAGAGGACTCAACCAGTCCATTACCTTGAGGGTAATAAGCTGTAGAGTGCCCTAGTGTGATGTGGTAATTGTAGAAAAAGACCACCATTCTCTTAGACTTAAATTCAGCAGCATTATTGGTGATGATATTTTTAGGACAGGAAAATCTAGACAATATGTTGGTTTCAAGGAATTTGATGATGAATAAGTCAGTGGCATTCCTTGAGGGGATGGCTTCTATCCACTTGATGAAATAATCAATGGAAATAAGGATCCACTTGTGTTGGGCAGATGAGGAAGGGTGGATTTTTCCAATGAAATCTAAACCCCACTATTGAAAAGGAGTTTCAACACTGATAGGATGCAAGGGCAAGGGCTGTAGTTTTTTCTTGCCACCAAGGATTTGGCATTTATGGCAAGTTGCAACTAGCGTATGTATGTCAGGGAAAAGAGTGGGCCAATAGTAACCAGCTCTAAGGATCTTGTTGGTTGTGGTTTTCCAATAGAGATGACCTCCACACTCTCCTTCATGAAACTCATGCATGGTTATATCTGTATCATCTTCAAGTAAACATTTAAGAAAGATGCCAATAGAAATTTTCCAATACAAAGCTCTATCTAGAATGCAAAAATTTAAAGCCTTTTGTTTCAAGAATATAGCTTTTGTTTTGGACAAAGCAGGAGGATAATTTAGATTAACAAGTACATAAAGTATGTCATCATACCATAGTGAGTTTAGGAATGCTTCTTCAATGAGTGGAGTCACCGGTTCCTCTTGTTCATCCAAATAATGTAACATGTTTATGTCTAATGCTTGAAAATTTGCTTCAGCCATGAGTTTGGAAAGTCCTTCTCCTTTAATCATTTTAGTGGGCCACTGGGTTTGATTTATAAATAATATTCTAAGATAATAGAAATCCACTTACCCCTTTTACCATCAGGGTCTTGATTTATAATGTCTTTAACAACTGTATGTGGAATAAAAGAAATGACATGGGAGTGAAAAATGTAAAATGTGAAGTTTTTTAATGCTTTGATCAAGGCAAAGGCTTGTTTCTTCATGATGTTATACTTTAGAGGTGCATCTCTCAATGCCTTTCTGAATAAATCTATGGGTTGTTGTTGTCCCATCATGTTCTTTTGAAGCAATACTGCAGCTATAGTGTGTTCTAATGCAAAGGAGAAAATGAAGAAAAACTTGGTAAAGTCGGGGCTGATTAGAACTGGTGTTTGGGTAAGGGCTCCTTTTAACAGTTCAAAGGATTGTTTGGCTTATGTGGTCCACTTGACTCCTACTTCTCTTTTTAGCATGTTTGTGATATTTCTTAGGAGTTCAACAAGGTTTGGTATGAACCTTATTATGAAGTTGATCTTTCCAATGAAATATTGTAGTTCTTTAATGTTCCTAGGGTGGCTGATTTGTAATATACCTTCAATCCTTTTGGGGTCTATCTTTATCCCTTCTTCAGAAATGATATGGCCTAAGAGTTTTCATTCTTGAAGACCGAACAATGTTTTCTTAGGATTCAAAGATAGGCCATACTTCCTACATTTCTCAAAGATCTTTCTCAAGTGAACTAGGTGTTCTTCATCAGTTTTAGAATAGACAGTGATGTCATAAAGGTATATCACTATGAAGTAACCTATGCCTTTAGAAAAAGCTATGTCCATGGCTCTTTGAAAAGTATCCCCCACATTCATAAACCCAAATGGAATTTTGACATACATGAATGTGCCCCAAGGTGTTGTGAAAGTGGTTTTGTGTTGATCACTTGGAAGTAATAGTACCTGATTGTATCCTAAAAAGCCATCAAGCAATGATATTCTCTTAGAACCTACCACCCTTTGCTGTATATGATCTATCTTAGGTAAAGGGTAGTTTTCCTTCAGGGAGGCTTTTTTCAAGTTTCTAAAGTCTATGCACAACCTAATCTCCCCTATTTTCTTCCTTACTGACACGAGGTTAGAAACCCATTCTGAGTACCTAAGTGGGACTATGATTCCAGCATCATACATCTTATTTATTTATTTTTCAACTAGAGGAACTAAGACGGGGTTTATTCTTCTCAATTTTTGCTTGAATGGTTTCTGGTTTTCCTTGAGAGGGATCTTATGTTGAATAATGTTTGTATCATAGGACTTCAAGTCCTCATATCCCGAGGTAAAAACATCTTTAAACTCTTTGAACATCTCAATTTATTTATTTTTTATGTGAGGAGGGAGAGTTTTGGACAACTTGATCATTTTGGGTTCTTCTTTTCTTCCTATGTTTCATTCTTCTACATCAGTCTCAGTGGTTTCCATTTTTGGCTTTCTGGCAACATCATTAAAATCAAACAACTCTTCTAATGGGGCAATACCTCTTGGTAATGACTTATCTTTGCATTGTAAAACCTCAAGGTCTTTTTGGTCTAAATATTCAAACTCTTCTGCCCCAAGAGGGTGTTCTAGAAGATTTATATCAATAGTACAAGGAAGTTATGTTTTGTGGGCTTGTTCTTCAGCGAATCAATATTCTTGATAGATTAAGTATGATTTTGACATTTCCAACTTAGTTTTGGGCTACAAGAATTTTTGATATGTTTGTCATTTTCAAAAACTTTCCAATAATCTATTTTATTTGGAACTATTGGTCTGCACTTGACTTCTACTATGTATTTTTCATTGGCATGAGGTATTTGGCAAGTGTTGGTAGCAAAGGCAAGCTCATTGGCAAGGCAGTTTTGAGCTCTAGGGATAGAGGTAAGTTCATACTTCTCAAAAAATTTTCAGGAGGTCTAATGCAGCATTCATATATTCTCTTAGCCTAGGATTTTTGGCTAAATACTCTCCCTTGATTTGTCTAATGATTAGCTCAGAATCTCCTTGAACATAATTTTCTTGGCTCCTATGTCTTTTAGAAAATGTAAGCCAAGGAGAAGAGCCTCATACTCTGCAATATTATTAGTGCATTGAAAATTTAGTTTGTAGGAGTGGCCTTCATTGGTGTTATGTATCCAAACACCTGCTCCCTAACCAAGATTTCCACAAGAGCCATCAAGGCTCATGTTCCAAAGTGTTTCAAGTTAAGCTTCGCCATTATGTTGTTGTTCAGGGCTGCTAGAGTTTTGGCTGTCAAGTTCTTCATTCGGTGTTTGGTTTGACTGTTCTGGTAGGCCTAGATCTTTCTCATTTTCATTTACTTGTTCATTAATGTCATCTTCATTGTACAAGATAAATGATTCAAGGTCTGAATGGATAGAATAAAGAGGGGTGTTGTTTGGCATATCTTGGCTGCTAACCATGTATTTCACGTGAGATTCCCAGTACAATATCCTTGTTTGGTTAAAGACCAGGATGGTAGCATAGGTCATGTCCATTTGGAGGTTCCCTTGGAGTTTGGCTCCCCATGATCTAGATAAAATAATTCCATACTTCGAGGGAATTTCAGCCACTAAAATTTCCATAACTAGGCTTTTAGTTCGGATTTGTGCCATATTGACACACAGATCCTTGATTAGACCCAAACATTTTTTTAGCCACCTATGAAATTTTTGACAATAAAACAAGTGGATAAAATGTTTTTGAGCCTTCCATAAATACATTTCCTTTGAAAACATATCATTCTTGAAGCCTCCATGTGTCTTTTGCCCTTTGGACAATCTCACAAGCCTCACTGTCTGTGAAAGAATTTTGCTCAAAAAGGCCTCTTTTCCCGCTTATTTCATTCCCACAAAGCCTCTGTTTTCATCACCTTTTTCCCCTTTCAAGTTTCCTTCACTAACCCTCTAAATCTCCCCAAAACCCTGTTTAAACCTTATATCTCCCTTTATCTGGTTTAAAACCCCTTATTCCCCTCTACCGAAAGCCAAAAATCCCTTGAAAATCACTCATTTTGGCTTAAAAATCCTTCTTTTACATTTGAGGCCTTAAGCCCCTTTCGGCTAAGCCCCTAATCACTTCCCCACATATGACCTGCGCCCGAGACCAGGTGTTAAAGCCCTTGGTGCTAATTGCAATCAGACCTTCGATTTGACCCTTTCCCTTTGTTAATTGAAATTTCCCGATGTGTTGAAATTTTGTTCTATCGACTGCAAATTTGATCTGAGCCGTCAGTATTTACAAAATCTGACAGTCAGCGCTAATCGCATTGCGCCACACCACCTCTCTCCATCACCCTCTGATTGCATATGGGTCATCGATCACCCTTTAGATCTAACGGTTATCGCTCAATCACACTTTGAAAATCCAATGTCCCAATCGTTTTCCCCTCCTCCGATGTGCGATTGCTGATTTAATCCTAGTCGTTAATCCCGCCAGATCCAACGGTTCAGATCTCATCGCACCCCTCCTTCCCCCATCCTCCGTTCCATTGTTCCGCTAAGCCCCGACTAGAACTCCACCATCCATTTCAAAGATCCAATGGTCGGGATTTAATCCGCTTTGACCACCTCCCACCTAATTTCCCGCGCACCTTTCCATATCACGCTGCCACCTGCACCATCAGATCTCCCTACCTGCAATCCAACGGCCAAGAACCATATCACGTAACTTTGGTGTCTGAACTTTAACATGTTGAAATCACGCAATATGGGCAGTTTTGTTTTTCCACGTGTCGGGCGGAGAGGCGTATCGTGTTTTTTTTGGGAGATTTCCAAACCCACTCCAAAGTTGCGTGAAAACAGTGATTTTCCTCTAGAAACCACCCCTCCCTTATATATTCCCTCATTCAATCCCCACCATTGATCTCCTCCGGAGATCCAACGGTTCACATTTAATCGCCCTCCACCCTAGCCAGGTCCCACCATTAAAGGCCCCGCTTCCATATATTATGCTCCTTTTCCTCTGTATTTGCCCAAAAGTTAAAACCTTTGTGTTTTACACTAAAGGCCTTTTCCTCCGCCTAACTCGTCTAAACAAATCCTTCAGCCAATCCTGACCGTTGATCACCGGTGCCTTATCTAATCAGATGGCCTGGAACCATTTTCACACCAAACCTTCATTAGCTCTGTTTCTTCCCATTCTGCATGTTTTTCATCAGTTTTCCACTACATACACCATTTCCACCACCGTTTCCATAGGCATCCACAGCGATCTCCCACCACTCCCCTGGATTTTGTAACGAGTTTATTGTATTTTGCAGGGATCACAGATAATGAAACACACTCTGTTTCCACAGTCACAGTCACCGTGACTGAGAGCTCAGAGAGACCATTACAGTAGTGGAAAAGTGTATTAGCAGAGACAGATCAAGGGACTACTGCTTATTGTTGAAGATTAATGATTTTAATCCATGTTCAAAGGACGAAGATGCATTTTGAAAACCATGAAGATGATTAAGAGGCCTAATAAGGCCTAGAGCGCACAAAAATTCATATAAGTGTGTCAACATCAGCAGAACGTATTTTCTCCTGGAAGGACGCCTTCCTACAACGTTCTCCATGCCTCCTCGAGCCCTTAAATGTCATTACACTGACAAAAGCTTATAAAGAACTGTTAGGACAACAGTTATGGAAGTTTGGAGACCTGTAGACTTTCTATCCCAGTTACTTATTCCAGAAGGCAATACAGAGTACCAAACAGCCAGAAAGGACTTCAAAGAAACATTTGAGGCTATTTTCAGCCTGACAGGGCTTCTGAACCAAACTACAGGGTACACGCAATCAACAAAGAGACATTAAGCAGAATGGGCATGAACACTTCCTCCACTCTGTCTTAATGAATCAATTAAATTTACATCTACTACTACTGTCATTTATTCTCCTATAAGAACCCCCGAAGAACATATGGTAAAGGATTTTGTTGTTGTTGTTAGTTGTAGGGATTCATTCAACTGTTAGAATAGTTATTGGGGGAATTAGCTGAGTAGTTTGTAATTTAGTAGGCTTGGAGGAGAAAGTTTGTATTGTAAAGGCCATTGAGCTCAGAGTATGTGACTGGTTTTGCACATCAATTTAACAATAAAATTTCATAGGATCCTGGTCTATATTACGGGTGATGTTTTTCTTACTGCAATTGTCTTATTTCATTTTAATCATAATGTTCATCATTCTCTGATAAGAATCAGTAAATCAGGATTAGGATATACCCTTGCATGGTACCTTAATTCCCACTGCTCTTCTTATCTTTGATGTTTTCTGCTGATAGTGAATCTAAGAGAAAATTCATATAATTTAACCAGTCAAAGATGTTGGTCTAGCCCATGCTTACTGATGTTTGAATTTTGAGTTGTTTCTTAGATGTTCTGGTTGGGTATGAGCTGGAAGAATTGGGATACTGGGGATTTAGAGTTAGCCCAGTCCACTGGGGTCCATTTCCAACAGTTTCGCCTTACTAAGATCCCTTGAGCTAGTGTCAAAGCATTGAAGGTTAAAAACCCTTCTCTGATCTTAGGCCTTGCTCTGTGTTAAATCTTAGCTTTGTTTTCCCTTTGGAGTATGCCGAAAGAAGGCCTGGAGTTAAATGACCTCTGAATTGATCTTAAGCTACCCATTTTTTCATTATTGAGAGTTTCCTTTGAGTATGTCAAATTAGGATGGGTTAAAAGCCCTTACCTGATCTCTAGACAGAAATTGGGTTTCTTTCTTTCTTTCACCTTCACTCCTTATTGTTCCATTCCACCATATATCTACAATATCCTTTAGTATAGATGACTTTCCCTATGGAAACCTTGGTTAGTTGTTAATCCCCTTTCATGACTCCATGGCCCAATGGATTGACACTTTCTTAACCTATCTTCTTTTGCCGAAACATCTCGTTGCTTTGCTCCTTCATCCCATAACCTTCTCAGTTAATGATCTCCGACCAATCCAACCAACCAAATCAAACAAAACCTCATGCTTCATACCTAGCCTAATACCTCATTTTAAGCCTTAAAGATATATCATTATTTACCTTTATAGAGAGATCCCTCTCTGGATCTAGTAGGGCTAGATCCTAGGATCCCAAAGTGGTATGATGTTGTCTAGTCTTTTTGTCTTGCCAATCTGGCCAAAACACTGGAACCCCAACACATTTGACTCTACTTGAATCAAAAGAGTACAAGTATTTGTAATGTTTGGTTATTTTGAGGCCTAATCTGTCCATGAAAACCTTGGGCATGAGATTGTGTAAGGAACTGGAGTCTAGCATAGCATTGTGCAAGATATTGTCATTAATGTTTAAGCTAACATAGAATGGAGGGACAACTCCTTCTTGATATTTCCCCTCTACCTCAGGTCCAAAAAACAGTTCAAATTTGTTGATATTTGTGACTTTCACTACATTTGATATATCATTGTCACTACCACTAGTTTATGAATCCTTTCTTTGAGCTATTTTCTTATTTCCAATAATCTTGATGGATCTCCTTCAAGTGATCAAGCTTCTTTTGAAGGAACTGATCTGATACCAATTTTTGGGAAAAATAATGGCCGAGGGGGGGGGGGGGGGTGAATCGGTATTTCAAAACTCACTTAAACTTATATTTTATTATTTATATTTATGTACGTGGAAATAATGAAGTAAACCTGCGTATGTACACGAATGTTATGCAGAAACCTAACATATATCATGTTAACAAACTTTTCAGTTAATTAATCATCTATTTAACTTGAACCAGTGTATCAATACTTCATTAGGAATTAATTAAACATTAACAATGTGAAGTAAGAAAAAAATAAATCATCATACATAAGAAACACATCAACACACATGAACACCAAGATTTTTAGGTGGAAACCAAATGTGGAAGAAAACCATCATTGTTGTCTTCTTTGTCTTCATCTTTTATTATGATGAAAGAAATCTTACAATATTTTATTGGCGCAGACTCATACCACACGAAGGCACCCACCTGCAGAAGGTTACAATCTTCTCTCACTCTCCATAACCCACTAGAAGGGAGCTTCACCCCCCTGATCTCGTTTACTGACACCCATCGGAATGGAGCTCCTACCTCCTTATTTGATTTACTAGCTACTACTGTAAGGAAGCTTTGACTCCCTCATTGAAGGATCTAACCCTGAAGCCCTATGTAGACCATGTTTCATAATGTTTATAATGGGTCCACCTATACCAAACCATCAAAACTGTAGGCCAATTTTCATTAAATTTTCAAATTGGACCCACTCCATAATCTAATCCCATAATCAAATAACAAACTAAAACCAATCATCAAACTAACTTAATCATTGAATATACCAATTACTGAATCTCAAACAACCAAAGCAGCTAGATCATCTCAATTCATTGTATACTCTTCATTAGAATGTCAGACTACTTACTGTTCATCAGAGTAACAAGATCCTATCACTTGCAATCTTATGTCAAAATATATACGCTACTATTATGAGACATACCCATATATATGCTCTTTCTCTTCAGATATCCTATGTACATATCTCAAAACACTAAACCCTAACACTAAATCACTACATTGTTGAAATAAATCACAAAAACACATATATCATCCATCAAATATATATGAACCACTTACAAATCATTACATATCAGCATCAATATAATTAAATATTTCTTTCATAAACCATTCAACTCAACTAGAACTATCAAATACATAATATCATGAAGAATACATCATCGACAAACATCAACAATAAAAGAAAGACTGATATGACACTATTAACTGCTCAATATTTAGAAACCATAGCATATATATGCACTTCTTATGAAGTAATTCTGTGTATGTATGCTTAGGGGTAAACTGCACATGTGGTAGCTGGAGTAAGATCCCTCTCGGGCATTCCCGGGACCTAAGGCAAACAGTCAGATTAGCTGCAACATTCACAAAGAAACTACATACATGTTCATGCTAATGCTTTATTGACAAAGTGAAGTATTGAAGGATTACTTCAATGTATAAGGAAAATCTGTTGGAGAGTGCAATGCAGTGTGGTGGAATTCCTCCTCACCAGCTCCAAGTCTAAACCCTACAGAAAAACAACGAACTAGTGTAATCTTCACAGTATGATCACAACAAAAAATCAAAAAAGTATATAATCGAACAATAAACCATGTATATCTAAGCCACTTATTACATGTATCTTCAAAAAATAAACAATAGATGCATTAATAAGACACCAAGTGGAAAAAATATAGGTAGTTCTATTATTCAAAGAAGGAATATTACAACCATCATTTTGTTCAAGCTTCCCTCAGTCCTCTGACTCCTAGCTCTCTCTCCTCAATATCCAAGTGTGACAATGCTTAGGCCAAAATTTCTCAAAGAACCTAGCCAACAATGAAACCTCACACTCAACAACAAAAGTTCACTCTTCACACAATCAACCTTTCGACCTTTGACAAGGAGCCCTAGCCTCCAATTTATAAGAGTTTGGAAGGATCAACCTTTCCATTCTTCTCCATTAGTTCGAATAGGGAAAAATCCATGATTTCTCCATGCTTTACCTAGATTTTTCCCTCTTTGGATGCTTATTTGGGTTTAGTCATGTCCAATCAGAGGCTTGCACTGCAGGTTGCCCACTTTTTGGACTTACTCCTTAAGAAAAATCTGGAAATGGTAGTCAGTTACTGTGGAATTTGTCCCTTTTTCTTCATGAAACATGGGTAACTCTACCCCTTAGGCAAGACAATGTGTTAACCTAGGCACTAACAATCACTTAAAATGGAAGGGATGCATTATAAATCTAGTTAGTTGTCTCTAGGGTGCATTACCTTGGCAAAATGGGTCTCTTTCTAGGTCACTTTCTTCCTTCCATGTATCCTTCTCCTCAAATTTGATGACCAGGTCATTTGTACTGTAACAGATACCCCCTAAAGTGTGAGGTCAGAGATGAAAAGATGGATAAAATACTTTATAAATGTGTGGTAGAGTGAGAGGAGTTGGAGGACTAAGGAAAACCTAAAAAAAATAGCATATGTCAAAAATATAAATATCTGCCTTGAGTCAGGCATTCTCATGCTTAGTAGCTCTATCAAAATGATTTCTCCAGGAAGAGATATGGCCAATTTTTCCACCGATAAGCACAATGTGGAAGCTTGTGTCATGACAGGATCAATATAATAAGTTGTTTCCAAGAACAATATAGCAGCTTGGGAGAGGAAACAAAGTTGAATGATGTAAGCCTCTGCAATATTCCCAATTTTCCATCAGTTAATTGGAATATTAGAGTTCTTAATTTTCTTAATTATTTAAGAAAATAAAAGGCTGGAAGGACCCATAAACCCCATAGATGAATAAAATCCACTTCTGTTGTGTATATGTGTGTTATTTAGGTAATGGATCAGCATTATGGAGTAGTGGAGAAACCTATTGATGAAGGAAGAGTGGAGATAATAGAGCAATAATGAGGAAGATGATGGAGATAGTGGAGGAATACATTAAGATCATGGAGAAATAATGATGAGATGATGGAGGAAGTTTTCAATTAAATGCACACATGATGGAGGGAGTGCAAAGAAAATGCAGAGATGATGGAGATCATGGAGGACAATGCAGTCTTCATGGAGACTAGTGGCCACATGTGCAACGTAGTAATGAGGTGGGAAAATGCTAGGGAAGGCTCACTTAGCATAAAAGGAAGGTGAGGGTATCCATAGCGAGCATTTTGGATTTTGATTTTGTATTGTCGTTTTGACATTTCTTTGCATGCTTCAGCTATTTAGCGAAGTCTGATGTTTTTTTAGCACACATGTGTCTCCAAGTAGAGATCCCAACATTATCCATGGGGGACTTCATGTGCCTACTCTAGAAAGGTTTCTTTTATTATCCATTCATAATTTTGCATTGGTGCCACATTCAACCCCTCTCTTTAGCACATACAGCTTCCGGAATTACGCATTCCTACCTTAGGGTTTGAGAGGAGGAAGGTGGTTTCCCGTATTTCAGTTGGGAAACCTATGGATGGATCAACCCTTCACCTTGTGAATCCATTTCAGTCTTCCGAGAGCAGCATTGCTACATTCGACATCAGGCCATCAGTTTACACCTTTTTGTAGCAACAGTCCCTGCAGGAATTACGCATTTTAGCAGTGTAGATCCAGTGGAGGAAGGAAATTCTGAATATTTCATCTTGGAATCCTATGAGGGATCATCCCCTCACTTTGGTGAGATTATTTCCATCAGTTATGAGTATTATTTCTTCATCTAGTAGTGGGATACAGCTTTAGCCCTCTTGACAATGTAGTCCATTCCAGCAATTTTGCAGTTCAGTAGCTGCAACTTGAGAGGAGTAAGGAGGAGCTAGATCTCAAGCTTCTAGCTTGGGAATCAGGAGGAGGGGCCAACCCTTCTTGCATTAAGATGATTGAGTTTTATTGTATCCATATTATTTTTCAGTTCATGCCATACATCTACATACCCAATAGTTATGTATTGCAAGCCCTAAGAGGGTGATTTTCCAAAGTGAGCCAATCTAGAAATCATTTTTGGGTTATTCTGGGTTTTCATCACAGACTCTGGATCTCAAATCCCAACATTTTTTGAGCTCTGTAAAAACCTAATCTATGCATCCATTTTCATCCAGCACTTATATTTTCAGCATTTCCAGTAGGGACAACGCAATATGGCCTCCAATAGTTCAGCAGTTACGTAGTGCTTTCAGTGAGAGGACTTGAGAGTCACTGTATCCATCTCTAACGGCCTGAGTGTTGCTATTTTTGAGCACTATCGTACTTGTATTTTCACCTCCTTGTTAATAAAATGACTTATTTTTTCTGTCTATTTTTATGGTGTATTCATTTTATTTCCATATTGTTTTAGTTTCCAGTTATTATGTTGTGTATTACTATGTTTTCCTGTTTTGGTATATTACAGTGGTATCTGAGCATGATCTTTGGCTCAGCTTGCGGGCACTACATTTCATGACATAATAAGAAGAACCAGAAAGTAGAGATCTACAATGGCAAAGGGATTGAGTTTTTCCACACTTATCTTCAGATCTATGCAGGATCTCTCCATATAGATTAAAGAAATGAGAAGGGAAAGTCAAAGAGAAACCTCAAGAAGGTTTCAAAATGAGGAAGGTCTGAGAACTTCCTATCAGCAGCATAAACAACCAGAAGTGAAGAAAGCTCCACCACGCTCTACTATGTCTACTTTCCTTGTAGAAGGAAATGAATGGCATGGAGATGGTGGATATTTGGAGCATGATACTCTCATTTATTATCTTGTATAGTACAAATCTCAATCTAGATAATTCAAAGAGAATCTAACTCTTTAACAGTATTTCCAGATAAAAGAGAACCGGAGACCCCGCAGTAGCAACAGAAGAAGAGGGCACATACAGACTAGATTATTCCTACCTACATTTGATGGGTCATCCACAAGCACAACAAAAGCTTAGACGAAGGAGTTAGATGATTTCTTCAAACTACACCCAGTAGCGGAAAGGGAGGTTATTGAGATTGCAGTGCTGCACCTTGAGGTTGAAGAAAATGATTGGTGGTTTAGCCATATGGAACATGCAAGAGTGACTTCATATGAAAACTTCACTCAAAGGTTGGTCGAGACGTTGGAAAAAAGAAAACTAGAGACACTTTCCATAGATACATTTTCCGACATTGATGAGGAAGTATGTGAGGAGAAAAGGGAATATGTCAGCACTATTTCTCTAGGAGAAGAACAACTACCACCACCACCATCTACAGTAGAAATATTTACATCAGTAGGAGGAGCACTTGCATATTTTCAAGATGGTCTTGAGCATTTGAAATTGAGAGTCCCATGCATGAGGAGGAGGAAGCAGATACCAGCGCTAGTGCAACAGTAGAGGAGAAACCATCACCATCACCAGCATTGGGAGAAGCAATTGCATCAATTGGAGGAACTCTTGTAGCTTTGCAAGATGTTACCAAGTATCAGCTGATCCAAGGTTTGCAAACATTTCCATCCCATATTATTTTAGCACCTCAGCTTGAGATTTGTGAGGTCATGCCATCAAGGAAATCGCATGACCAAGGGTTAGAGCACCTTGCTGATCTGGAGCAGCAAACTATCACTACGCAAAGGACCCTTGAATTTTTTAAGGAGGAGATGTATAGCCATTCCAGTTTTACATTGTTAAGCTACACACAACACTTTGTGTTGGAGTGTGGATTTTCAGAGGATGGGATGATCATAGTCCTAATGCAGGGAAGATATACAATATATTTTGAGAACTGGATATTATTGTCACATGAACTGTCGTATTCTAATTACGACAAAGAGATATTGGCCATTATGAATGAATTGGTCAAATTCCAAAAAAAAATTATTGACAGTAGATTTCGGGTGAAGACCAACCACCATGGTCTCCCACATCATTATGAGAAAGAGGAGCAGCTGCAGGATAGGCAGCAACGGTGGATTAGTAAAATGCAGGATTATGAGTTCAACATTATGTATGGAGAGAGCCATGAGACAACAGATGCACTATCATTGAGATCAACAGCACTGTCACTGAGGAGCAGTGATGATTTAGGGGCCTAATCATTCTTTAAGCATTGAAATGACCACTTCACTTATGAAGCATTTGATGGGAAGATGGTAGATGATAGACATCTTGTGATGGAAAACATCTTCCATTATCAGTATAAAGCCTTCTTGTAATATTCCTAATTAGTCCTAAGCTAATTGGAATATTCAATTTTGTTTTATTTTTCTATTTCAAGAATAAAAATATAAAGTAGGTCCATAATACTCCTAAATAGTGAATAAATCAATGCCAAATGTGAAAAAGGCTAAATCATGGCTATGTAAGCAAGCACCCTTAGGTGTGAAAGGGGCTGGATGTTTTGATTGGATCAACCATGACCAAATCTATAGCGTTGTCTTGGAGGAGTGGCCATCAATGAGGAACAGTGCAATTTTAGATGGAGATGGCTTATGTGAAAGAAGCTATTTCATTGAAGGTGGTTTAGGGTTTTCAAGCTATCAACTTATAAAAGGAAGAGGATGGCAGCATGAGAGGGTGGTTGATTAACATTATATTTCTGAATATATTGTCTATTTAGAAATATATCATTCTCTTGCTTTTTAGCTAAGAATAATGTTGTTTAGAATTGGGTGTTCCTGATTAGGAATCCCACCTCTTTTCTTGAGAGGCCTCTTGGGAGAGTTTGTACTACATTGTCCACTATCTGGCTGAAGGCCAAGCTACTTCTTTCAACTACAACATAGATCTTGTTGAGGGTTTGGTTTTCTTTGCAAGCTACAACAAGTGGAGGCTAGATCTACTCAGATCTAGATCATTTCAGTGCCCTTTTTTAGTGGAGGAGGCTTCTACTCCATTTGGAGGAGTGTATTGGAGTGCTTGGGCATTATTTTATGATCTTTGCATGTGGCCAACCATTATATAAACCCTACAGAATAGTTTTAATTCCAGATCTATGTTATTCCTGTAGGTGTTGTTGCAGGGTGTTTTGGCACATCTGTTGGAGAGCTGGTTTTCAAGTGTTGGGGATCTGCCCTTCACTTTGTAGATCTATTGGAGGATATCTATACATTGTAAATTTTAGATCTGATATGCATATTTCTGAATACTTCTAAATATCTGAATATTTCTGCAGATCTACATACTTAGATCTCAGATCTATTGCTTGTACATGGTGTTTTTCTCAAAACCCCAGGGGGAATAGAAAGAGGAGCCTCTATAGTGTATGGATCTATTATAGATCTGAATTTTCATGCACTTATATGCTCTAGATCTAAATTTTAATCAATAACTATTTGCAGCTCCATAAAATAATGTTGTCAAGGCATTTTCAGTCTATACATGTGGTTGCAACACCTCTTTTGAGGGATTTTCTTCTGTTGGAGTATTGTATTTCCAGTTGTGCATCTTATGGGCCATATTTTATATCTTATTTTCTGTTGTAAATACATTTCAAAGGTATCCATATTATCCTCCTTCTCTTACTTTGATGATCTACATTATTTTCCTGCTTATCTGCATTGTATTGCTACATTCCCCGTTTGGGAATATTACACTTCTTGATGAGCATCTCACAGCTTAGAGGGAAGCTTCTGCATACAACATATTCAAAACCTCATGGGTTATACTGGGCCATTGGTGAGAGGTTCTCATGGAGAGACCCGAAGGAGGATGCACTTCAACATATCAGAGAGTGAAAATATTGTCATCAGATTGTGGAGGATGGTATTCTCCATTGGGTGGATACCAAGCTGGATCATGATATGAGTCATCACCAACAGTTGGATGGATGGATGGATGAGGATGATGATCAAGTGGTTGAAAATCTACTTGCAGATATATGACATGGGGCAACAAGAAGCATGGTTGCATTGGCTGCTCTTGGGTAAGTATGGTTACCATCTGAAATTTCACATTTGTATGATCCATGCCTTGCATATTACTGGTGTGATGCAGCAACAAGAGGCATGGATGCGCTAGTTAATTTGGAGAGATTTTGGTCATCAAATGACATATCACATGACCATGAGTGTATTACTGTTTGGGACATTTCATGACACTTATATATGGTGTGGCAGCAAGGAGCTTGGTTATGTTGGACTAGTGTGACATTCTACACGTCAATCATTATATCATTGTTTCATTCTTTACATTATGATGATGTGAGGTGGTAGCAAGATTCATTGCTGCTCTGGTTACTCTTGGGAGAATACGGGCTAAGATTATACCATACCTTGCATGATGATGATGTAGGATGGCAACAAGAGGCCTTGATGTGTTGGATTCTGTTAGGAAAGTATGGTCCGACATTTTACATGTCAACCCATATGTCTCTATTTCATATTTTGCACAGTGTTGAGATGATGCTTTGAGCAAGCAAGGCCAATAGGGCCAAGGATTGGAGCATGGAGAGACACCACCTACTCCATGTAGCATGGTTTGGAGAGACATATTATGAGTTGGTACATTCCACTTGGGAATGAACCACTACACTTCATATATCTCATGCAGAGAAGAGGCTCTTGGACAACATATGGTTTTCACTTGGAAATCCATTGATGAGGAGAGACATCTAGCTACACATTTGGAGGCCATTCTAGACATTCTAGAGAGGCAGCTATGGAGCTGGGCATAAATAACACATTGGAGCATATGGGGAAACCTTCCATATGAGGATGCCACTTGGGAGGGAGATGGATTGCTATAACATTCACTTTTGCAATTTCTTGAGGACAAGCAACATTTTGCCAGGAAGGACCGTAATATTCCAAAATTTCCATCAGTTAATTGGAATATTAGAGTTCTTACTTTTATTAATTATTTAAGTAAATAAAAGGGTGGAGGGACCCATAAACCCCATAGATGAATAAAATCACTTCTATTGTGTGAATTTGGGTTAGTTAGGTAGTGGATCAACATTATGGAGTAGTGGAGAAGCTTATTGATGAAGGAAGAGTGGATATCATAGAGAAATAATGAGGAAGATGAAGGAGATAGTGGAGGAATACAAGTAAGATCATGGAGAAATAATGATGAGATGATGGACGAAGTGGTGCATTAAATACACACATGATGGAGGGAGTGGAGAGTAAATGTAGAGATGATGGAGATCGTGGAGGACAACGCAGTCTTCATGGAGACTAGTGTCCACATGTGCAACACAGTAATGAGGTGGGCCAAGGCTAGGGGAGGCTCACAAAGCATAAAGGGAAGGTGAGGGAAGCCATAGAGAGCATTCTGGATTTTGATATTGTATTGTCATTTCAAAATTTCTTTGCACGATTTTGCTGTTTAGCTAAGTTTTCTGTGCTATTTAGCACACAGGTGTCTACGAGTGGAGATTCCACCCTTATCCACGGGGGAATTCAAGTGCCTACTCTGGAAATTTTTCTTTGAGTAGCCATTCATCATTTAACATTGGTGCCACATTCAAACCCTCTCTTCAACATATATAGCTTCAGGAATTACGCATTCCTGTCTTAGGGTTTGAAAGAAGGATAAGTGATTGAATCATCAAGTAGGCTCTTGATATTTTCATCTTGATCATGAATCTATGAGGGATCCATTCCCATGTTCAGCACATAAACTATCTAATAACATGTACATAGTTCAAAAAGTCATCTACATTGGAATTTTTCCCAATATAGACATGCCTACAGATATAGGCCCATGTTCGGATGATGATATGTATGTAAAGTCATCTTACAGATGATGTGTACAACAATCCTGAAATCACAACCCATATGGATGAAACTAGATCCAGGGTCTTGTTATCTCGTTCACTTGATTGTTTGGGTACAATTCTTGCATGCGAATATATGATTTGTAGTCGAACATGGTAAGACATCGTTTGATTACCAGCCAATGATGTGAGTTTTTAAAAAACGCGAGAGAACCACCATTAATGTTAATGGCTCTCAAGGTACTGTAGTACAGTTTGTAAGGCATGAATCGATGATTTGATGTCAAACACCAAACAAAATATTTCGGTCAAAAGTATGGAAATTAGGATATTGTCAATGCTGTAACAAGCCTCATGGTACTGGAAGATGATGTTTCTAAGTAAAATTCATGGATGATGACTTGATGTCGATAGGAAGCCACTTTATCGTGAAACGGGAGTTACAAATTTTGGAGACAAAATGTGACTTGATATAGAAATGTTCAGGGATGACTGTCATGGAAATGAAGGTTTATGAGTATTTCAGAAGGATGAGTATTCACTAGATGACTTCTCTTGAACATATCGGCGACATTGAGATGAGTTGGAAACATTGACCCAAAACCGAAGTGAAGGTATGATGAACCATCAATATGAATGAACCGTCAAGAATATTACCCAACTCAAAAGTCACCATGATGGAGAGAAAGTGTCATGTTCAAGAGCGACCTGCTACCATAAAGTGTTCTGTTCACTTTCCTAAATTTTCCTCAGTCATTTGTCAACTAGTACCTCTTTATTTTTTAACAAGCTTAAGGAGGATAACATATGCTTGATCTATAATTCAACCCTTCGAGCAAATTCATCGCTATTTAATAATTTAATGAGTCTAGCGACAAATGAAACTAGATTCTTGCCATGATTGACAAGCTTGTCGCTATTTTATGTTTTAACAAGCCTAACGACAGTGACGACCTGGTCGTTTTTCATATTTAGAGAGTTTGAAAAAGAGGAAAAAAGAAAACTCCATGAGACCTTTTTCATAAATTTTTCGCTCAGGTCTGAAAAAGTGTAAAATGATACCTGAGAGAACCTCCTAGTCATGTTAGACTAAGGTTTTCCTTTTTCGTAAATAATCTATCTCAGTCCAAAAAATGGCTAAACTTATACTGAGTAGATGTCATTTCATTTACTTTTACGAGCTCGAAAATACAAGTGCTTAGAAATATTTTCACATTATAGAAGTCTGAAAAGAGTTAAAATAAGACCCGAGGGGTTCCTTTTTCGTTGTTATCAAAGCTCGAAAAAGAGATAAAAGTGTGCTTCAAGTCCTTTTTTCATTTTTATCAAAGATCTAAAAATAAGGATAAAAGTATTCTTTGTGGTCAAATCATTCTTGAATAGGTTGTGCATGATTAATATGCTATGTTAGTTGTAAACATGTTCAAAACAACATTAAATGGATTAAAAATACCTCTTTCATAGAAAAAAAAATGAATAAAAACCATAATCACAACAATAAATATGATTTTCAATAATCAAATGGCTAATTAAAATACTTTTTACCATTTGAAAGTTACGAATTGGGATTTTGAGCTCTGAACCAGTTTTTGCCCCTGCACTTCAGCAGTTGATTGCGATAGATTCTGTGGATGGTTTTCATCATTGTTCGATCTAGGTTGGAGCTATAAAACTTCTATTTCCTTCAGTAGAATTTATGTTTCATTTCATTGAGATTTTTTAAGCTTTTTGGCCCGTTAGGGTAAATTTATTTTGCGCATAGGGCAACACACCCTTGAATGTTGAAAAGTACATTGCAGTGCACTGGAATTGAAGGTTAGGTGCACTTGCAACGCACTGTCCCTTGACCTAGGGTGTGTTGGGCACAATTCCCATTTTGTTTCTTGCAGTGTCCTCAAATTTTTCCTAATTTTTTGCATGAAATGGATCCTTATGAGTCGTATAATTGTGTTTCAGGTATTCATCGGACCAAAATGACTATTACATGTAGGGAAAGAGAACATGAGGAACAGAACATGATTTCCCTAAATGATCCAGGTACGGTAAGAGCCCTCTGAGACTGTTGGTTGCTAAAGTACTTCAGACTGTCGGCTATGAGACAACAGATGGAACTATTGGATTTCCTTGTTCATTCATGGGATCCAACGATAGAGGAATTTCACATTGGGGAAAAAGTGGTCCCAATATTAGTGGAGGATATTTATTTTCTCACAGGATTATCGAGGAGAGGTCTGCCCATTTCTCTTTCAGGGTCTGCTCTTGGAGGAGAGATGGTGAGAGATTATATATTGCAGTATTGAAATCCAGGGACTGAACCTAGTAAGGATGGGAAAATAAAAATTCGCGATGTTCAGGGCTTGCCATTAAGGACCACCCTATTCACTATCAAAAATCTTGTTGGTACCGCTACACTACACGTAGCAAACAGATCTTACATGCAGTATGCAGTAGAGTGCTTGGAACCAATAGTTTTCAACTGGGCTAAAGTTTTCCTCTTTTAGATGAAAGAACAACTGACCAAGGAAAAGGGAGGAAGGAATAAAATTTTCAAATATGATTTGATCATGATTTATTTTTCCTTAGAGCGGATTCCATTGATGCAGCCCCAGCATGTGACACTGGGTATATTTGGCCATAGAGACCCAAGGATGAAGAGATGGGTAGAACTTATGGCTAGACATGTTCAATCGAACATCGTGTTATCGACTGCATTCTTTGAATGTTTCAGGAAACATATGGTCACCATTGATGATTATGCATATGCATGCATCGACTTCTGAGGAGATCCATAATTGGATTTACCAGATGGCACTCAATAGGGTGCAATTGGTAAGAATGTTTTGACCATGTGTTTTTATTTTTCCAAGGTTTATACATGTTTTTGTACTTTGATGTTTCCCAAGACGAAACTAAATTTTTGATGTAATGTAGATGTAGGCCGAGTTCGACCAGTGGGACAGCTAAAGCATATAGCAGATGAGCCAGCAGAGAGGGTTGTCGGGAGAGCGGTCCTTCAGGATTTTGATATGGCTGAGACTCTTTCTGAGCTACAACAATACATACATGGCTTGACTTTCGGGATTCCATATTTTCGGATCAAAGAGTTACCCATGATACTCTAGCACCATAAAATTGGCGGTCCTAACCATTGGATGCAGTTATTACGTAGGATAGCTATATTAGTAGCATATTATTATGAGAATCACTTGTTTAATTATGAAATTTTGCATACATTTTGATATCAGACGACCAATGTGTCTTGGGTACAAATTTTGTAAAAACCTATAATTGTCTATCTATTTTTTTTCAGTGTTTTCCTATGTTTATTGTGCAATCCTATTCAATTATGTGATGTGAATTGAAAATATGTCTTTACATGTGTTGAAAATGTTTGTTTATAACATAATTCACTAAGGAAACATTTAATGTGTTCAATTTTATGGAAATGCGTTGATATTGAATGAAATCAAAATGTCTTTCCAAAATTTGAACTCTTAGGAACATACAATGCAGTGTTGGATTTCTGACAGTATAAACACTAGTAAGTTGCAGTACCACAAGTTGTGAGTCTAACCTAATGATGATGTGGTTAATACCAAATGAAATGGCATCTGATACAAGTTCGAACAACATGCTATACTCAACAATATTGTTTTTAGATCGATCGATAAAAATCCCTTGAAAAGTCACTAACTCGTCGTTCTGAGAAAAAATGGCCCATGCTGTAGAGGATAGATTCTGTGTACTACAACTAGCACCATCAAAATACCAATGGTTCCAAAGATTAAGACATTTGTGATGAAATGTAAAGAGGATTACTAACTTCAAGAAAACTCTAGAAAAACAAACCAAGATAGTAAATGCAAATCAACAGTATATATACAATATAATACAACAGTTTACTACGCTTATGTTTAAGCATAGTAGCGTTTCAGATACAACCCATTTCGAGGTTGCGCCAATGGAATTCCATCATAATCTACCAACTCATAAGCACCCTTAGCAAAAAGTCTTTTGAAAATATAGGGGTCATGCCATAATGGCTCAAATTTCCCTATACCTATTACATCATCTTCCTGATCATAATGAAGGACTAGAGTCACCCTCTGAGAAGATGTGAGGCCAGACATGCTTGTCGTATTGCGTATTTATACATCTCTTATGCGCTTCGTTGGCCAATACGTCTTCACAACGTGTTTCATCAAGATGGATGAGGTTAAAAAGACGCGCTTATTCAAAAGAGGTGTCAGGTAACAAGTCAATTGCGAGTTTTAACGACGGTATTTCACATTGGATAGGCAAGATAGCTTCTATACCATACACCAAATTTAAAGGGAGTAAATCAGGTTGCGTTTCTCACCGAGGTTTGGTACACCCACAAAGCCAAGTATAGGATCAAATGCCAATTTAGTTTAAGAACTCCTATCATTCGTTGAAGAATTCGTTTAAGAATCTTGTTAAAAGCCTCAAATTTTCCATTTGATTGTGGATAATAAGGAGTAGAACTATCATGCAACGGTCATAATTTGGCAGTCAATTCATTCATCATGTGATTGTGGAAATTCTTGCCATGATATGTGATGATAGTCTGTGGAACACCAAACCGTGAGATGACATGATTGAAAAAGAATAATGTAGTTTTTTTTCCTGTGTTGTTGAATTTAGGCATCACTTCGGCCCACTTGGTAAAGTAGTCTACTGCGACAATAATATAACCATGCCCCCCTGATGAATGAGGGTTACAGGTCATGAAGACAATGCCCCATTTTGAAAATGGTCCCACAGCGATAACAGGATGCATCAGCACTGATGGCTTGCAAAATTTACGATAAAATATCTAGCACGCATGACAACTTCTGACCGCGAGGATGTAGTCGTGAAATGTTGTAGGAAAAAAGTAACTAGCGCAGATTATCTTCTGCGTGGTAGCGTATCCAAACAAGTGTCCACCACAAGCCCCAGCATGACAATCATTTAGAACCTTTTCAGCCTCCTCATGAGTGAGGCACCTCCTTAAAATCATATCAACACCACGATGATAAAATGTATCACCGATGATCAGATAATCTTTGGCTTGGTATCAAATATGTCGTTGTTGAGAGCGAGAGGTATCAGGTCGAAAAATCTGGGTCTAGAGAAAAATGATAAAATCCCCATACCAAGGATTAGATGATCCGATAAAAAATAGAGGCTCATCAGGAATAGATGGTTCTGATGTAGTAGCAGTTGTTATCACCAAAATCATGTCTGATTGGCTGTTGATCAGTCAACTTCAGTGTAACTATTTCAAACCAATATTTTGATTGAGGCTTATCCTCCTCAACCTGAGAGGGCTCTCTCAAGGGTTAATGATATTAAATAAAGATGTAGATATATGGCTAACTCTATGTGTCTTGGTTTTGTATGTTTACAGGTTGAAAAGGTGGAGGCTTTCTACCATTGGGCTATGGAGTTAGTGATAGGGATAAAGATAGCAATAGCTCTTATTATAGAAACTGAGGCTTGTATATACTTCAATGAAAGAGTGACACGTTTAGGAAAATCCCAATAACTTGAGGTTCAAAGGAAGTCAGAGCATGAATAACCATGAATTCTGAGTAATAAGCATTTAAAACATTGAAGAAAACCTTTCAAAGATAGGACCCAAAAACTCATTTGACCATAGTTCAACACTTAAAGGAAGTCAGAGCATGATAAACCATGAATTCTGAGTAATAAGTATTGAAACTATGAAAGGAAGACATTTCAAAGATAAGATATAAACTCATTGAAATACACTAAGAATCGCCATTCCAGAAAATTTAAATTGCTTCTGTATATATCAATCAATCTAGAGCTTTACAAAAGTAGTCTTTTTGATAACATTTTCCAACCTTTGATATATCGAAGTCTTCACTACTTATAGGCATCTAGCCTTTACATCCAATCTGCCAAGTGGCTATATTATTAAACTCTACTACTAACACCAAATCTAAATACTAACTATATTTTTAAAACTAGGACTGACACCTTTCGAATTAGGAGTTAGAGTCCTACTATGACTCAAACACCTATTTATTACATTTAAACTAAATATGATCAAAATCATCCTTGAAAGGAATCATGCCTTTCAACCATGCTGGCCATAAACAATAAATTAATACTCTAACTTTCTTCGTGAAGCTGCTCTGCCTACTATTAAGGAGTTGCCAGTTTGATGATATGTAATATTCCAAAATTCGAACAGCTCAGCAAGCCTGCTGAAATAACGCACTTCTAAGAATCACATGCACATAAATGAGTTTGTAGATCCTGGATCCCTTAGATCAGCTCATCCAAGATCTAAATCCAAAATAAGAACAAAAACAAATCAAACTAGGTGGGTTAAACATATCTCCCACAAACTAGTCTAGCTGAAAAACACCCAAAGAGAGGGGTTGCAACTATGTGCAAAAGGACTGCTTCAGAAATAATGTAGATCCACTAAAGCAAAGTATTAGGCTGATATGGAGGTTCATAAATCATATGTATAACAGAAAATCAGATGCATATTACAACCCATACATTGTACAAGAGAAAGCACAAGACTATATAGGAAAAATCCTCAGAAATGAGGTGCTACAGCCATGGAAAAAGACTGCATATACTCAACAGTGTTATTTATTGGGGCTGAAGCAGCATTTTATTAATACTAAGATATATAGCATATCTATCCATAAAAAGATAGATCTAATTCAGATATGTGTACAAGAAAATCTCATTTATACATTCCCCTTGGGGTTTTGTGCAAAACATGAAGCACAAAGAGTATATCTGAGATCTAAAGTTGCATATCTGTAGAATTATTCAGAAATTTCTGAATCATACAATAGTACAGCATATCATATCTAAAAAAAACATGGATTGGATGGAAAATCCATGTATCACCACAGTGAGAGGAAGAATCCTAACACCGGAGATCTCTCCTCCAAATTGCAGACAAAACACCCTGCAACTTCTCCTTTGAAAATAACACAGTCCAGGGAGAGAAACTGCGTTGTAGGCTCTGAGAATGCTTTGGCCTGATGCCAAGGTCTGGATCTGAAGCTCAATCAGCTAATGCACTCTTCCAGGAGGTTAAAAGACACACTCACTGAGAAGAGTTACTAGTATAGTCTAGATCTGAGCAGATCTAGTGTCTTCCACTTGCTGCAACTCAAAAGGAAAACCCAACCCTCAACAGGATCAGCTTTGTAGGTGTAAGGTGAAGCTTGGCCCAAGCCTAATAGTGGAGAAGATGGAACAAGTATCCTCGAAGAGATTCTCAAGGAAGGAGGTGGGATTCCTAGACAGGAAAACCCCCAATGAGAGATGTCTTAGCACAAAATACCTTCAAAAAAGAATAATCTTCAACAACCCCTTCATGTTGCTCTCCTCTTCCTTTTATAAGATTGGAGTCTTGTCAAAACCCTAAACCACTTCATTTTTTAGCTCCTTTCACATGTAGAATCTCCTTCTAGAACTGCGTTGTCCCTCTAGGAGGTTCAATGCATCTTGACTGCGTTGTAGATATGGCCATGGTTGACTTGGTCAAGTGATCAACCTCTTTCACACTCAAGGTGTCTTCATTTCGACTAGCTAGCTTGATTTCCATTCACATTGGGTTGTCCTTATTTAGGATCCAATCTTTGAGAATAAACTCTGTTGACTTGGTCAAAATTGACCTTGTCCACATAGTTTAGACATTGTTCACACATGTGGATGCTTGATTTGATTATTTCATGATCCCTTTTCACACTATGAGGGGATTTTTTTCATACTTGAGCAATTTATGAGCCTCCTTGCCCATTTATTCATCCATCTAGATTTAAAAAGAAAAATTAATATTCCTATTAGTTGTAAGCTAATTTAGGAATATTACAGTATCCCCCTCCCAAACGTTGCTTGTCCTCAAGCAACTACAACGGTGCTGAAAAATATCCCCTTCTTCTCTTGTGGCCCCTTCATCCAATAGTCTCCACCATTGCTTCAAATTTTCTGCAATAGTCACATCTTCCAATTGTCCCTCCCCAATGTGCAAGTTGGCCTTAGGTGAATAAACCCAATGGCTCTCATCATAAAGAAATGGAAGGTCTATGTGAAAAAATCCTTGCTGATTTATGGCCTCCTCGAGACAGAAGTGAGGGGGAATCTCATTATGCATGAAATACTCCCATCTCCATGCTATCATACAAATGAAGTGGATCACCTCCCAGCTTGGCAATCCATGGAAAAGCTCCTCCCCAATACATATGAGAGGCATATCCCTAGCAAACATATGGCTCACCCTAAAAAGAAGCATGTGCTCTATCATAGTAACCATACAATATCTCATGCTCCCATTGAAGCATGTAGTGCAAAAAGAATGGGGAACTCCTTCCCCCAAGGACACATCCCACCAAAGTGCCTCTCCTCCAACCATGTTCCCAAGAGTAAGAACATTTTCAACATATGGAATCATGATTAGAATCATGCTAGCTTCCATGTATGATAAAGGTGAAGGAAGATGTCTCCTCATGTGCAACCAGCGCAGTTTTAACCTTAACATCCACAGAATAGGAGATGACAAGTGCCTCCCCCAACATTTGTTTGCTGCCCCATCCCTCTTGAATGCTTGGAAAAGGTGCATCATAGTTGGTGTAAAAGAATCACACCCTGAAGAATATAATAACTTTCCAAGACCCTCCAAGGAATGACCTGCATCAACATAGTTCATGGCCTTGAGTGGTCCATGAGACCCATCATAAATAGTGCCCCCTCTTAGCACAATGTCTTGAAAATGAGTGTTAGAAAAATATAAGCATATAGGAGATACATCATAACATTCAAGAAGACAGGTTCCCCCATATACTTGTTTTACATCAGTGAGGTAACTCATGGGTGGGTTCCCCCTCACACTCAATAAGTAAGGAGGTGTGAATGATGGATTTTTCCAAGAGCTATGTTCCTGCTCATCTAACAAATAATCCATGCACTTCTTCATATGAGAGTTCACCTCTTCCTTGAAACCTTCCCATATGAATCCACCTAAGATAGTATGATATGCTCTAATGAACCCAGTGGGTTTGGAAAGCAAGATCTCATAGGTTGCATTTAGTAGTCTCTCCTTGAGCTTGGAGTTTCTAACCAAAAGGATAAGATTATAGAAATAAATGACTCCATCAACTACCTTAAACCTCCCATCCATTACTTCCCCATCAAGAACCCCACATGTGAAAAGGTCCTTGGAGTATTCCATCATGAGTTGGGAATCACAATAAGGATCCAGGCTTCCCAAGAATGACAACACTGTAGAGGTCTGAAATGTAGCCCCTGTCATGTCATGGCTCCCCTCTTTGACATGTCTGATGTAAAAATCACACGTTGGAGCATTATAATCTTCCCTTTGCGGCCTCCTTTGCATCTGATCTTGCCCAAGACAAGATTGAAGTAGATGGAAATCAACTTCCCCTCAGAAAGTCCTTGTCTTCCAATACTTCCTTAATATACCCCATGCATGCAAGAGAGTCAACATCCTCTTGTCATGTTCAGAAATCTCTTTTATGAACGAAGGTACCATGGGCTATCCCAAATATATGGAGTTGCCATGTGTCCTCATGTCCATGCCATCATAGATTTCTGATTCCTCCTTCCTCAGTGCAAATAACTAAGTGGAAGATAGCAATGCCCCTTTCAGGAAATTGCTCACCTGTCTTCTGAATTCATGAGATATTCTCTACGCTATGCTAGCTTCTCCCAAGGCTCCCTCCTTATCCAAGTATGAAAATGCTACCCATAGTTGAGAGAATGCTTTAGTTTTCCTCCAATCAAGAGGTGCTTGAGGTGCTTTTGTTGTGACTGTGTTATCATCTCCTGCCTTCCCCTCCTTCTCTTCAATAGTTGAAGTTGCCTCATCATCAATAAGAGACCTTATATCTTGGTCATCTATTGAAGGAGGAATATTCATGCCTTCCTCTTGAGAAGAGAGCCCTTCATCCAATGGAAATCTTGCCCTTGGCAAGGCATTAAACAAACTTACACCTTTGTCCATGGTTTTCAGAAATGGAGTTGGATTCATAGACCCTTCCAACTCATGCAAACAATTTGTTTGATATGGTTTGATAGTTTCAACAAAAGATGTTACACATGACGCTTCATCAGACCTTTCCACTAATCTTTAGATAAACTTTGCATAAGTAGGTGTATTTTCATTTCTTAAGGAAAATGATTCAAACAACCACCAAGCATATGATTTACCTTCAAAATGCAGTGCTGCTAATTTGATGGCTTCAATTTCTGAAACTTGATGTTGATGCACAAATTTTCTTAGCTCCTCCACCCAAACCCTAACTGGACATTTAGGTGATCCATCAAAAGTAGATAAATAGAATCTACCCATATCATGATGCTTCTCCTTTGTGCTTCTGTCCTCCTTGATCTTACAGAACCTTTGGAAGTTCAAGTTATCTTTGAACTCCTTAGATTGAGCTTCATATTCCAGCAAATACTCACCAAGAGTCTCCTTCTTGGTCACACCTCCTTTCTTCCTCTTCATGAAGAAATCACTGACAGAGCATTGAAGATTTGGTGATATGGTTGAGTGCACATATCCATGAGATTAGCATTTATAACTTTCCTCATGTATAGATGTTGTAGATATGATTGAGGGATCTTCCTGCTCTTCCCTCCTCATTTCTTTAATGTCTTTTCTAATACCTTGCAGAGCTTGAGATAGAAGTTTTGGGAACCTCTTCGCTCTAGACAACAAGGGTTTAATATGGTTTCTCTTGTAGATATCCTCCTCCTCATGAGAAGACTCCATGCTGCTTGAAGCTCACAGGCTAAGCTAATATGGCAACTCTGATACCACTGTAAAATTCTAAAATTGGAACAACTCAGCAAGCCTGCTGAAATAACGCACTTCTAAGAATTATATGCACAAAAATGAGTTTGCAGCTCTTGGATCCCTTATATCAGCTCATCCAAGATCTAAATCCAAAAGGAGAGAAAAAACAAATCAAAATAGGTGGGTTAAACAGATCTCCCACAAACTAGTCTAGCTGAAAAACACCCAAAGAGAGGGGTTGTAGCTATGTGCAAAAGGAATGCTTCAGAAATAACACAGATCCACTGAAGAAAAGTAGTAGGCTGATATGGAGGTTCAGAAATCATATGCATAACAGAAAATAAGATGTATATTATAGCCCATACATTGTACAAGAGAAAGCACAAGACTATACAGGAAAAATCCTCAGAAATGAGGTGCTATAGCCATGGAAAAAGTCTGCATATACTCAACAGCGTTATTTATTGGGGCTGAAGTAGAAGTTTATTAATACTCAAATCTAGAGCAAATCTATGTACAAGAAAATCTCATTTATACATTCCCCTTGGGGTTTTGTGCAAAACATGAAGCACAGAGAGTAGATCTGAGACCTAAAGTTGCAGATCTGCAGAACTATTCAAAAATTTATGAATCATACAATAGGAAAACAGATCAGATCTGAAACAAACATGGATTGGATGGACAATCCATGGATCACCACAGTGAGAGGAATAATCCTAACACCGGAGATCTCTCCTCCAAGTTGTAGAAAAAACACCCTGCAACTTCTCCTTTGCAAATAACGTAGTCCAGGGAGAGAAACTGTGCTATAGGCTCTGAGAATGCTTTGGCCTGATGCCAAGGTCTATATCTAAAGCTCAATCAGCTAATGCACTCTTCCAGGAGGTTAAAAGACACACTCATTGAGAAGAGTCACTATTATAGTCTAGATCTGAGCAGATCTAGTGTATTCCACTTGCTGCAACTCACAAGGAAAACCCAACCCTCAATAGGATCAGCGTTGTAGGTGTAAGGTGAAGCTTGGCCCAAGCCTAATAGTGGAAAAGATGGAACATGTCTCCTCCAAGAGCTACTCAAGGAAGGAGGTGGGATTCTTAAACAGGAAAACCCCCAATGAGGGATGTCTCAGTAGACAATACCTTCAGAAAATAATAGTCTTCAACAACCCCTTCATGCTTCTCTCCTCTTCCTTTTATAAGTTTGGAGTCTTGTCAAAAACCTAAACCACTTCATTATTTTATCTCCTTTCACATGTAGAATCTCCTTCTAGAACTGCGATGTCCCTCTAGGAGGTTCAATGCATCTAGACTGCGATGTAGATATGGTCATGGTTAACTTGGTCAAGTGATCAACCTCTTTCACACTCAAGGTGTCTTCATTTTGACTAGCTAGCTTGATTTCCATTCACATTGAGTTGTCTTTATTTAGGATCCACTCTTTGAGAATAAATGTTGTTGACTTGGTCAAACTTGACCTTGTCCACATAGTTTAGACATTTTTCACACATGTATATGCTTGATCTGGTTATTTCATGATCCCTTTTCACACTATGAGGGATTTTTATTCATACTTGAGCAATTTATGAGCCTCCTTGCCCATTTATTCATCCATATAGATTTAGAAAGAAAAATTAATATTCCTATTAGCTGTAAGCTAATTTAGGAATATTACATGATATGACAATACAATGAACTGATGTCTTCAAATTGTATCCTTAATAGAATATTCCCACTAAGAAAACCACTGATCTGATACTCTTTGTAATTTTCCTAGTACTCTTTGTCATTCTCATGGAGAACAGATTTAAATATTTGTTTACCCTTCACCATCTTCCAAAATTTGACCTTATTGTAAAAACAGAGTTTTGAGCTACTTTCGTAGCAAAAAAAAAAAGTCATCTGTGATAATCCTCTGATATTCATGACCATTGGAGGGTGTTAAGTGATAAAAAAATAAATAAACACAGCCATTAAATCTCTTTAACCATGTCATTTTAAGTTATTTAAAACCAAAATAATTCTTCAGAAATTCCGTAGCAAAAACTGGGCTTCAAGCCTGACACACGTTGCAGAATTGCCTAATTGCCCACAAACTTCACATAATTTGGATTTTAGGCCTAGAAAAGTTCCATTGCTGTGTGAGATGATATTTGGAAGCCTGATAAGGAAAATTTGGTTAAAAATATCTCTTACCCTCCTCAAGAAACAAATTTTTCACCTTCAGCCACTTTAATAACCATTAAAAATGACTCTGTTTTTCTTGAAAAAGAAGGCTGCACTCATGAGCTCCTATCTCTCGATACCTGATAGTTGTTACAAAAATGGAGGAGGTTTTTGTAGATAAGAATGTTTACAAGAAAAAACTCTCTCTTTTTTTTGAAAACCAACTTCAATTGTTCGGAATCTGCATTATACAATCATGTATAAAATAGGAAAAATTCAGAATTCTGAAAATAGGTCCCAAAGGAAACTTCGAATCTCCAAATTGGTAGCACCTGGGAGAAAATTGAAACAGGTTTTTGTTCCTTGTTATGTTATTAGAAAAATCTCCTTCACATTTTTTAATCTCGTCTTCTTTTGCCTGACAATTCCTCTCGAAACCAACAGCTCAAATAGTCCAAGAAGCACAAAAATTCCTTTGTAGCTCCTGGTAGAAAAACATGTAACGTGTCTGGATGAAATATTGTGTGAAGATAAGGTTGTCCATGATCAGTTAAAACTCCATAGGCTCCTATCCAAACACATCGCCTCCTTTTTTTTTCTTTCCTCATCATGACAATTTACTTTAATAACCCAAACTGCCCTCTTAAAAATGTGATAGCTGAATGGCAGACTTCCTTTATTAAATTTCTTTGGTGTAGCCATTTCTTTTTGTTATGCAGCGGTGGAATTATTTATGTATTTACACCTTTTCAGGAAAAAAATTTGATGACAGCGAGCTGTTATGGTAGAGGAGGGCTGGCATGACAAAGGATTTCTACGGGAGATGTTGCTGACAACAAGCTGCTTTGGTAGCAGCTTACAAAGTGGGAAAGAAAGTGAGAGGTGTGAGGGATGAATTTGAAAAGAAAATTGAGATGGGATTTATTTAGAAAATTATGGATGATGCTAAAATGTGCATAACTTTCAAATGATGACTCTGCTTTCATAGCATGACCTCAAAAACCCTCAAAGTTTAACCACTCATCAGTATGCATAAAACCGTTAAAACATGACAGATTTTGTAGTGTATTTAGTTTTACAAGTGCCAGTTTTGCTACGGAACTAATAGGTGTTTCCGCAGAAAAATTTGTTAATTTAGAACTAAAATCACTGCGGACTCAGAAGATTTTTGACAAGTGGCCATATTTGAGACTTTAGGTCGATTCAAAGTATCTATTCATGATTTATCACTCTGATATGACTTGAGATCATCCCTAACAACTTAAAACAATCCTTGAAACCTATATTAATCATAAAATTTATCATTTCATGATACTATGCAACCTAACCAATCTAAAGACCAACTTGACCAATTTCAAGTTATGATTTTGAAAATGTTTGAGTGATAACAACAATATTATCACAGGGAAGGTTGCAGAGAAGCTCAACCAAAACTAATGACTTCTTTAACTTGGATTTGATGAATTCCAAATCAAACTCCTACAAAATGACAATTCATTTTGAATATTCCCCCCCAGCAATTGACGTGATAAAATGTAAGTCATAGGGTTTCAATCTGAAATGACAATGGTCTTCCAGAACAGGATATAGTGGCGAAATATTTGAACACCTTGAATGGTCGCCAAGGTGAGATTTTCAATGTATGAGTACTTCAATTCCGTATCATTGATATTACGACTCAAATAATATATCGGATGTTCTATCCCATCTTCTTGTTGGACCAATACCATAGAAATGGTCGTATCAGTCATGGTGATATATAAGAAATAATCAGTTTGATAATTGGTGGGATACATTAATGACGCCAAGACAAGTGTATCCTTGACAGCATTAAAAGAATCTTGCGCAACCTTATCCCTATGGAAGGGAATCCCCTTTTTCAAGAGCCGAGTAAATCCTTTAGCCATTTTCACATAGTTGGGTATGAACCTCCTTAGAAGTTAGCATTTCCCTGAAGTTTCTGTAACTGAAAATTTGATGGCGTAGGAAAATCAAGAATGGCATGTACCTTTACTGGGTCCATTCAAATTCCTTGTTTTGAGACGAATAATCCTAGCAAATGAACAGAAACAACACAAAATACACATTTATGTGGATTGAGGCGTATTTTGTAGTGTCAAAAATGTAGAAAAATAGCTCTCAAATGCATCGGGTGATCAGTCTAGTTTCGTGAATGTGTCGGTAAATTTTATAGATAAGGTTGAAAAATGTGCTTGATATCAGTGAAATCATAATCCCTTTCTCTTTGAAATGTTGCCCCAACATTCTTTAAACCAAATGGGAGTTTCCGATAAGCGAATGTGCCCTAGGGATAGATGAATGTTGTATTATATTGGTCCTCTGGGTGGATATTGATTTGATTGTAGCCAGAAAATCCATCCATGAACGAAAATATTTCGCATCCAGCACAATCGTCAATAATATGGTCGATAAAGGGAGTAGGATATTTGTCTTTTGGACAAGTAATATTGACATCCTGATAATCGACACACACTCTAATTGTCCCTTTTTTCTTCATGATAGGAACAATGTTGGAAACCCAATTAGTAAGCAGAATAGGGTAAATGAAACCAGCACGCAAATTTTTTTCAAATTATTCTTTAATGGGAGCAGCCTTTTTGGAATGAATAGGACGAAGGCATTGACGTACTGGTTTGACATCAGGGTACATGTTAATGGTGTGTTTAATGATACTAGTATCTATGCCTAGAATTTCCTCGTAAGACAAAGAAAATACATCTCAAAATGCACAAAAGAGAGAGAAATATGTTTCAAGTTCTGATGAAGAACAATACACGCCGACATGAATGTCTTCTACAGTGTCGGGCTTGGTCGAATAATCGATAAAAATGGTTTCTTCAATATTTGATAAATTTCACTCGGATTCGATTGCATTAATGGGAAAATAATTCGAAAAGAAATTTTTGAATGATGGGTGATATAGTTCAATAAGATTATATTCTTCATAATCCTGAAGATGGGAATGATGATGATGATCTCCCCATGGTTCTCCTTCTGGCATCATGGATTCCACAATATTCTCATCTGTCAAGAAAGTGGATGAAAAAGGATCAGATGGAGTACCAAAATATAATGAACGATCAACCCAAATGAATGATGACGATGATTTCAAAATTTTCGCCCAATCCATGTAGATTGATTTGTATGCCATCTAAATTGAGTTGGGAAGTAGAAATTCATCAAACGTAGCAACTTCAGAATGACCTGTAATCTTCCATAATCCTGATGGAGTGGAACATATCATCTAGCAGGTCTCTATGTTTGCAACTTTTTTCAATATCGTAGGCGACGGTAATAAAAAGGTTCCCTTGAGGTAAGAATCCTTTAAGAGTCCTACACCAATGTTCTAAAGTTCTATCTGGGGTGTGTGAACTAACGGAATGCTTCCAGTTACTGGGAACCGGAGGTGTTATCACTTGGATTGAACCTTAGGTCGAAGAAGGCAATTCCGAGGTAACCACAAACCACACTTAGCCAAGTAGCTAGCCCTACTAGGCAAGGAGAGGGATCTCTCCATAAGGATCATAGCCAATATGACTGAGGAAAGAGGATATTAGGTATATTAGCTTAGGGTTTTGATTTTTTTGATTTGGTTTTGCTGGATCAGAAGGAGTCAAACAGTTAGGACAAGGAAATTAGGTCAAAATTTGCAAGGTGTTCTATGGGGAAAGGTAGGTACAATGTTTAGCACTTTATGATTTTCAATGGTGGGATGATAAAGACAAAGTTAGAGCTATAAAGAGCATGGTTGTTGTGTAACCAAACTTTCAAAAATAGAAGAAAAGAGATATCAATGCCTTAGAAATAAGCCACTTCGAGGGGGAAACCTCCAATACATTACATAAATGCACAATTCTGATGATACAATTTACAAAACCTCCTTTTCTATATGTAGGAGTCCATGGGGCCATAATGTAATCCTAGTGGGCCACAATGTAATCCTAGCCGACCTAACAATAATAATTTAAGGCACAATAATAACAAAATGGGGGTTACAAGGGTACAATAATAACAATATAAGCAGACTAAATGTAAAAAATAAGGGACTATACTAGTAATATAGGGACCTGCCATTCCCCTCTTCAAAAAAGTAATGTTGTCCTCAACGCTTGAGTAGCTCGGGTGCTTCGTATAAAAAATTCTCATCCTCCCATGTAGAATCTTCAAGTGGGTAAGTTCTTCCACTTGGAGGATACTCGAAATTGATCGATTCCGTAGTTGTCGAGTTTTGTTTTCATGATCGGCCTCGGTTCCAATATGATTTTTCCTTCCTCATCAAGTTCTCGGCAATATTGTTTGAATTGGAAGATTTTCACCTATAACCTTCTTTAAGCATGAAACATGGAAAATCGATATACTCGCGGCTAGGCCAGAAGCTCCACCTGTATGCCATAGTACCAATCTTTTGCAACACTAGAGGGACCATAGTACTTTGGCGATAATTTATTATCCTTCTTAGCTTGCTTCGAGGGACATTTGTTTATATGGTTGTATTTCTCGTAAAAATACCCAATCTCCTATATCAAAACTTCTTTCGCCGCGATGTGTTGATCTCGCTTCGTTGTTTCATTCGATTTTGTGCCAAATTCAAAGTTATCCTTTAAGAGTTGGAGAACTTCGTCGGATGCTCGACGTGATCTTCCACTGCTTGAACCTTCGAATTTTCCCTTAAAGATGATGTGATCGATGGTGATGATATCCATAAAGTGCCATAAAATGGGGTCATTTTTGCCGCATGGAATGAAGTGTTATACCACCATTCGGCCGAGAGGTAACCACTTGGCCCATCGTGTTTGTTTATCGTATACAAAACAACGAAGATATCCTTCCAAAAATTTATTTACTATCTCACACCATCGATTGAGGATGATAAGATGAGCTATGAGCTAATTGAGTGCCCAAACAAGAAAATAACTCGTCCCAAAAATTTCCCCAGAAAATGGGATCTCCGTCGTCACAATAACCTCGCTTCCATGTAGCTTGAATTCTCGTCCACAAATGTAGTAGCAATCGTACTTGCTTTAAATGACAGATAATGCACAAAAGTGTGCATACTTGCAAGTCTATCAACTACCACCATGATGAAATTCTTTCCTTTGACTTAGGTAAACCCGTGGTAAAAATCCATCGAAATCTCTCCTCCCAACGTTGACTGAATGATAAAGTTTGCAGAAGTCCTGTGGTCTTAATTGTCTCTACTTTATTCTCACGGGCAAACCAAACATTCCACTACAAACTTTGAATATCGCATTTAAGGCCATCCCAAAAAAATTCTTTCTTCACCCTATGCAGTAAGTTTTTAAAAATCCCGAGTGTCCTCCTAAAGGAGAAGTGTGCAATTCCTAAGAATCTTTGTTTACTTGGGGAATTTCATAAAGATATAAGCGATCTTTGTACCATAAGGAATCATTTTTCCAACTAAATGTATCATATGTACTAGGATCTTGCCGCAACTTTTGAATGAGTGTCCATACATCTTTGTCCTTCTTCCATTCATCTTCGTCGCTTTTTATCCAATCAAGTTGGATAATAGGAATGGCACAAAGCAATGCTTCCACCTCTTCATTCTTTCTTTGAGAGTGCATCTCAGAATAACATTAAGCTTTCCTTTTTTGTAGATTATTTCAAAGTCATAACCCAACATCTTTGTGACCCATTTTTGTCGCTCTAAGATAGTCTTGTCTAAAAAAGTGTTTAAGACTATCATGATCAGTTTTTACTCAAGTGTGTCTTCCCATTAGGTAAGTTCGCCATTTCTTTAGTGCATGCAAGATACAGACATTTCCTTCTCATAAATAGGTTTTTGTAAATACTTTCCTTTGATTGGACGACTTTTCAAAAGCAATGGGTCTTCCTTCCCGCATCAAAATCGCACCAATTCCATTTTCTGAGGCATCACATTCCACAATAAAGGTTTTGTGAAGTCTCGGCGTAGGGCTAAGACCGTGCTAGGCACATTGCCTCTTTAATATGTTCAAAGGCCTTAGTTGCTTCAGGAGTCCATGAAAATGCATCTTTCTTCAATAATGTTGTTAGAGGTGTCGCTATTCTTCCATAATTTAACAAACCTGCGATAATAGCCCGTTAACCCGAGAAATCCTCGCAAATCGCTTTATCGTCTTAGGGACTTTCCATTCCTTAATGGCTTTAATTTTGTTAGGGTCTACTTTAACACCCTCGTGAGATATAATATGACCCGTATATTCCACCTCTTGTACTCCAAAGAAACATTTGGATGCTTTTGCATATAATTGTTTCTCCCGCAATAGTTTGAGCACCCCGTCAACATATTCAACATGATCCTTCCAAGACCTCGTCGGTAGATTAGCATATCAAGTAAAAAAATACTAGCACAACTTTTCTAAGGAAGGGTTTGAAAATGGAATTCATCAACCCTTGAAATGTAGAAGGTGCATTGGTAAGTCCAAAAGGCATGACCAAAAATTCATAATGACCCTCATGAGTTCGAAATGCTTTTTTTGGAATATCTTCGCCTTCATTATGATTTGATGATATCCCGAACGAAGATCCAACTTGGTCAAATAAATTGCTCCATGTAATTCATCCAATAATTCATCAATCACAGGAATGGGAAATTTATCTTTAATGGTGAGCTTATCGAGCTCCCTATAATCCTATTTCCGCTATGATCCATCCTTCTGTGTACCACTACTACAAGGAGCAGAGAAAGAACTGACTGTGTTGACTCCATATGCACGCCTCCAACATTTCCCCGCAATCATACGTTCAATTTCGCTCTTTTAAGTAAGGATATCTATAAGGCCGCATGTTTGAGGAACACTTCCTCGGAATCAAATGAATATAATGATCATGATCACGAATAGTTGGGAGTCCTTTGGGAGTTTCAAACACCTCGAATGATTGTCCAAGACTTGTCGAGATCTCATATAAATAGATGATTTTGATGTTGGAACTAGCTGTTAGTGAGCATAATTGTGCAATTACACCCGTTGTCTCTTCTCTTTAGAAGCTTTGTCATGCCATTAGAGCTTATTATCCTTCCCGGCTTCCCTTCAATACCCCGTAATTCAACTTCCTTTCCTTCTCAAAAAATTTCAAGAAAAGTTCTTGAAAATTAAAAGCTACCGTCCCCAAAGATTGTAACCATTGTACTTCCTAGTACAACATCAGCACCTCCCATAGGAATGGAAAGCATTGGACTAGTCAACACATATTCCCCCATGGTTAGCTTGATGTTATGGCATTTTCCGTGAAAGCAATTTATATCTAATGGGTAACCATCACTCGACATTCTCGGGTGCCGGGTATAGGAAACAATTTAATTCCTTGGCTACCTTACAATGAATAAAATTATGGGTGCTACTCGAATCAATCAACACTATTACCTTTTCTTCTTTACTCTTTCCTTTTATCTTGAGAGTTTGAGGAGTGGTAATTCCCCGCTGCATTACACGATATGGTTGGATTCATTTCTTCCTCTTCTGGGCCGGTTCCTCGGTGTATCCTCTTCTTGTTCATTTTCTCTTCCTCTTCACAATCTATGTAAAATAATTCTTCGCACACTTATGACCTTTAGTGTATTTTCTATCACAACCGTAGCAAAGCCCTTTGCTCTTTTTCTTCCAATTGCCGTGGTGTCAACCTTGTAGGTTGTGGAAATCTAGCGTAGCAACATTTTCTTTATAGAATTGAGGTAGGCTTCCTCGTCGCCATAATTTTATCTAACTTTTTCTGCCAACTCGAATGCCTTCTCCCAATGAATCGTTCCAAACGCTTTAACTTCATGTTGGATGTTATCCTTTAAAGTGCCTAGGAAGAGATCAATCCTATGTTCCTCTGGGATACCAGCTTTTACCCTTATATTCAATTTTTGGAAGTCCTCAATGTGCCGCCCCACCAAACCTTTGTTTGAGATTTATCAATTGGCTAAAGAAGGTGTTGCTCTTTGTATCCTCATAATGCGCTATCATTTCCTCCGTAAAAATTGTATCCAAGGACAATTTTTTTATGGGAGCAAAGCCATTGATACCATACAAATGTATTTTGTTCTAAATGTAAAGTTGCAATGTGTACCTTTTGTGTGTTTTGCACGTTATGGAGAGATCAAAATATTGCTCCATCCGTAGTATCCATGTTACAGGATCCTTTCCATCAAACTTCCTCATATCCATTTTTGGAATATGGTATATTCTTCCCGCCAACATTAGAGTTTATGAAATCACGATTAACATTTATTTTGTTCTCATCATGAGGTTCTTTCTACTATATTTCCGCCATTAGGAATCATTTCTGGTTTTGGGCTTGTCATCAAGCCTTCCATGTATGTTTTTAGATCATTCTTCATGTGTTTTCTATGTTGTCTTTCATGTCATCCATCTTAGCTTCGATGCCCACTTCCATGTCATCCATCTAGCTTCCATGCCTTTCTTCAAACCGTCCATCTTCACTTCCACGCCATCCATCTTAGCTTCCATGCCTTTCTGCAAACCATGCATCTTCACTTCCACGCCCTTTTCAAAACTTCCATTTCATTTTGTTGCTCTTGAGAGAGTGAAATTTGTTGCACTTGCCTTGTAATTTTGATAACATCATGTTGCAATTCTTCATCTTCATGAGTCATGGTAGAGCCTTCAAGGCTTAATGGGTGTTGAATTCTTTAGGTGCCATTTTATAATCCAATATTGATACCTATTCTACAATAAAGCCCTTGCTCAATTCAACTTGATTATTCAAACAAGACTTATGCACTGAAAAAAAATACACACCTTTTACTACACAGGAGCTCTGATGAAATTGTATTATCTCTCGTGATTGCAGATCTTCACATCTTTAAATTCAGCACTGAAGTAGCCCTTCGAATTACATTTTTAATGCCACAAGTCTGACCTGGTTTGGATTTCTCCAAGACAAAGTTGTGTCCACCCCTCCCACAATGACCTAATTATGGACTCAAGCTTAGTAGAGCGAACTTGTACGAATTGCCACGTGTCACCGTTTCCTCCTTTGTCTCTGAAATTGATAGCTAAGAAACTACAGTCTGTGTACTTGTGCCCAATTTTTACGGTACTCCAATCCAATGCCTGTGAGAGAGAGTTATTGAACTTTTCCCACGATCACCTCTTGGAGATGCACCAGAGCCCTCGAAAAGCACTACTTTCCACAGATCATATCTCCAAAAATATTGCGAACCAAGCTCTGAAATTTTTTGACGAATTTCTCAGATTTCATTTCTCTGCACCATACAAATTTCAGATTCTGAACCTTCGTAGAAAAAAAAATTTATAGCACAAATTCCATGATGACCTATTTAGGAGCCTGAAAATACCTAACTTCCACAGATCATATCTCCGAAAATATTGCGAACCAAGATCTGAAATTTTTATACAACCTTCTCAAGATTTCAGCTTCGCACCCTAAAAATTTAAGTCTCCGGCTTCGTATAAAAAAAAGTTATAACGAAAATGCCACGATGACCTCGTTTCTGAGCAACAAACCCCTAGAATCCCAAAAGCCTGATACCAAATGTTGTGTAACCAGCTTCAAAAATAGAAAGAAAAGAGATATCAATGCCTTAGAAATAAGCCACTTCGAGGGGGCAACCTCCAATACATTACATAAATGCACAATTATTGGATGATACAATTTACAAAACCTCCTTTCTATATATAGATTCAGCAATGGCACAACCTTGCAGGTCACAATGTAATCCTAGCCGACCTAACAATAAAAATTTAAGGGCACAATAATAACAAAATGGGGGTTACAAGGGTACAATAATAACAATAAGGGGGTTACACTAACAAAAATAAGGGACTATACTAGTAAATATAGGACCTAACAATGGTGAAATCATGGGTCTTTTCTAAATTGAAGAAATTTAACAGATCGTGAATGTCTACCCAAAATGGAGCATATGGAGAATGGATTCCGCTTTATCTAACTTGCAAATATTCACTTAATAGAAATGAAATGATGGATTAAATAAAAAAAATTCTAACATCTAAGACAAAAGGAGAAAATGAAACTAAACACCATACCACATGGATTCCATAAAATAGCCGAAAATTTGATTAATTTTCCTACTTAGAACCGATATTAAATATGTCTCTTCAAAAGCCAAACATCCAAATAATTCCAACCCCTAAAAATGAGAAAGAAGAAGAATATATAGACCTAAAAACCACTCTCCCTAGCCTCAGGGAGTCGAATCCATGAGATGAGAATTAGCTCTACCAAATGCTAAATAAGAATCTCAAGACTAGGAAGACCCCACAACTTGCCTCTAAAAAGAGAGGAAACTGATTCATTTGACCTCTAGAGACTCAAGATAATGAATTTACCTATATTAAATTAATCCTCATCACAATTACATTCATATTGAACATTTACATTAGTAAAATTACAATTCCCAAAGTGAAAAGTCAACCGGAGAAGATTTGCTAAAGATTGTAAAAATTTGCAATTTTCTGCAAACACATAGCTTCCAAGTATAGAAATTAGCCTGCTTGGTAAGCTAGTTGAGTGCCTTTCCTGGTGTCCAAATCTAATCTGAAGATAGCTCACTGGAAATCCCTCCGAGTCTATTTTTATATATCTTAATTTTTCAAAGGTATTGATTGCAAAAATCCAATCTCCCAAGACTAGTAACATGTGTGCACTCATGTCAAAAAAGAGTGCGTAAACATGATTTTTAGGTGGTTTGTTTCGCATGTTGAGGGACCAAGCCCAAATCCTTCCAAATTTATAGGTTTTATGTCCTCATAATTATAAACCTACTGGTGGTGGCCATTTGGCATTTGGAGGTCCAAAAAAGAGCGCAATGTCTAGGTCTCTACGCCTTTAGCAAACTTTTCCTGAGTTGAAAATTATCAAAAATTGCGAAATTAACATGAGTGAAAAAATGTGCCAAAATTGTTGGAGTAATTGCTCATCGAGTGATTGAGGCATGAAGTGACACCTCAGAAAGTATGTCCAACTTTATTTCTCTCCCCTCGTTGGTGCAAAACTTTTAATTTTTTCATCGTTCTTTGAGCTTGGCTAATGAAATTTTCCTTGCCCGTGCATGGATTTTGACTTCTGCCTCAACAAGTCATTATCCTTGCTGGCTTTCTTAAGTAAACTTTCAAATTTCTTAGATTGGCTCTATTAAGCCATGGTTCTCTATCCTTGCTGATTTCTAGGCAAATAGCCTTATTTGGTGTGAGTTGACCGCTAGCTTAGCTTCCTTTCGTCTCTCTAGCATAGAGCTCTTTTCAACCCCAGTCCTCGTCCGTGCCTTCGAGGATGATCCTCCACACTAATAGTTCTGTTCTCCTCTTCAACCATATTGAATTTGAAACCTCAGGGTGATGGAATTAAATGGAGGAAATGTGAAATGAAAGGAAAAATTTTTGGGGAATGGAGGGACAAGTATGTCAATGGGAACCTAGGATTGCTTGAAACCTTGGAATGGAGGTATTAGGAATGGTATGTTTAGGAATAGGGATAAGGGAAATATACATGGAAAATGGGAAGGGAAATATAAAATTTTATAGGAATGTGTGGGGAAGTGCATAATGATTAGGGATTAGGTTTAATGATAATTTAGGGTTTTCTTTCCTTAGAAATAAGTTTGAATGACTATGAAGGCAAAAATACATCAATGAGATGATGGCTGGCCTACTTACCGATAAATGTAGAGCTTCAAGAACCCTTTTGTAGATATTTTGGAATGAAATTGTTGAGTGGAAAGCTTTGAGAAGGTATTGTCTCTTCTCTCGAGCAAACACGCAACATCTAGAGAAAACACACAACGACTCCCTGCAAACGCGTTAATCCATCTCCTCTCAAAACGTATAGCGTCCCCGCAACACCTTTTTGCGTGTTCACATTTGGAGGCCTTTATGGTGTCCAAATTGGGCCTGGGATAGCTCGTTGGAAATATTATCAAGTATAATTTCCAAATATTCCTTTTTCCATTGGAGTTTTTTTCTTGTCAAAAGTTGATTTTACCAAGACTGGCCAAAAGTGCTAAATGAGGAAGGTAAAATTCAAGAGTGTTGGTGCATGAAACTTTTGGGGGTCTTCTCTCCTCACCCAATTTGAGTCACAGATAGCTCATCAGAAATATCTCTCTCGTCTAGTTATCATTTGACTCATCAAGAAAGTCATTTGACACTCCACTTATAAGACAACTTGATTTTCCCAGTCGCTTCCGTAAATGTGCAGGAAACCTCAGAGTGTGACCCGTATTTGTGACATTTCCTCAAACCATGATACCTGTGTAAAAAATGAAGGAGGTTTTTCTTTCCTTGGCTTATTATGACTCAAAATCTCTCTCACCTTTTTTCAAATTCATCTTTTTGGTTGGAAACATAGTTTGAAGGAACTGACCTATGAGTAGCAAATGGCTTGGACTCTTGGAATGATTTCCTTAGAAAAATGATGGAGACATGATTTGTATGAGTTCAAAATAATGACCTCCTACTTAATAATATAAACTAACTTATGCCTCCTCTCGCCGTATGTTTATGATTCCATATAAAACCCCTTAGTGGAAAATTAGGTTTGGTGCTTGTTAAAGATGACTTGGGCACCCTTTGGAAAAAATGGTTTAGAAACGAAGCGAGGTCAATGAAAATGATGGAGATGAGGTGAAAGTAGAGTAAAATAAGGTGGGATAAGTGGGATGCAAATACGTTGCCAACAGTAGCTAAAGAAGGAGAGTTTTTCGATGATCGTGATAACACCTTTTTTGTGGAAAGGCGACTAATTTTAAAATATGTAAAGACGATCGCATTCATAGCATATACCCATGGCCTTCCGAGTAAAATATTGTAGTCAAGGGGTTCGTCAAACACTTCAACTTCAACATTTACTATTTTTCCCCTCTAGTTCAACATGTGGTGTTGGTCAATATTCACAAGGTTTATATGTACGTCCGCTTTGAAAAAGCTAACGTCGTAGGCGATTAAGATAGGCGCGACGAGCCACCGACTTCCACCAGCTTTAGAGACATGATGCATGTAGATGCTCGATCATAAATAATAGTATGATGAACAAGGTGATTAAGAAAAATTTACTTGGATGAAGAAAATGCCAATTCTTCTGGTAATTGCGTACATGCTCGTATGATTAAAGACTACAAGATTGAACGCTGGGACGAATTCATCATCACTTTCCGGCCAACAAAGCCCGTTTCAGGGAGGAAAAATTTAAAGCACCTCAAGCGCTAACATAGATAAAGGGATTGAGCCAAATCTTCAAATCCACATTACATTTACAACTCGGCTCGAGGATTAAATGTCAATTTATGAACGACTCTCTTCTATGGGATTTATCACACCGTGAATAGCAATAAGGCCATCGATTCCGTAGATAGATTCATGGTTGAGGTAGTAGGTTAATCAAAAGAGCCTTACTAACGTAATATTACGTGTTGAAACCAAACATCATTTGATGGCTTTGTGACATAAAGTATACACTTGGAATTAGAAGTTGATTCGTAACAACAATCAAATTTGTGTCTAGATTCGAAATGGATTTTTTCAACATTACAGATGTGCATGAGAGGTCTTAATCAATTTTGATGACTTTGGCATGGTGAGGACAATCTCAAAAATGTGCTCACTACATATTATGCAAGGGCAACAAGGTTTCGAATTCCAATTTGATCGTATGACTACTCTTGCGAGGTAGAAGTATCTTTTCTTCATTTTCCTTTTTCATCAAGTTGCTTGTCAATTTTTTCCTCATTTATGACATGGACATGAATTTCGAAGAAGGTGCGTGTGATCAGATGCAGTAGAGTGATATGTGCTTATGTGATCGATCATACTGGCTTGTGATTGAGAGAGTCGTTAGATGGAAGAGGAACAATAAAATTAGATCACGCGCGTTGGGAATTTTCTGTGAGAGCATGACCGAGTATAAATCAAATCTAAGTATTGGGCATGAAAATGACTCGTCTTTCAAGGACGATGTTAACCTCGTAGCTAACTCAAATATAGATGGTAACAGACTTAATGAACCACTCGTAAGAGCTGATCGTAAGTTTTAACCATTCTATGATGATGATACCACTATGAATATGATCTTAAATGTGAGTAACATTAGTCTATTTAAAATTAGTCAGTAATTATGTTCCAGCTTCATATCGTATGGGTTAAATTTGAAGTGGGTCAAAAGATGTAGCTAGGCAATTAAATTGTCAAATGAGTTTTATAACTCAATGTACCATTTCGCATCCTAATTCGAGCGTATGCTAGAAAAGATTTAGTCGAATAAATAATATTTGTATTAGATATCATCAAAAATGATAATTTGTTAACATGTGTCGACAAGTCTTCCTGCTTCATTAAATTTGTAATTATCTAAGGGTAATTTACAAAGTATCAGCCACCAAGGAGCATAACATTGACTGGACAAGTCAATAAATCAACTCTAAAAGCAAAAAGGGAAACTGACTTTGCCAAAGTTGAGCATAGCCAGAGGGAGCATATGAAATTTCGCAATAGGTCTTTGAGCACCAAAGATAAGGAATTTGTTTCGGTAACCTTAAGAAATATAGGACTGCTTGATAAGAAAACGCTTGAGGATTATGTTGACCAAAATATGGGTATGCTACTTGTTAAAATGAAGGTTTTTTCATTTTCAATTTCAGGTTTCCAAGGGGTCTCCGTCCACCAAGATTATAACCAAAACAGAATAGCTTGGATTCGCTTGTGAATAGGCATAACTCGGTTGGGGTCAACATCCTGGCAATATGGTAAATCGTTTGTGAATAAATAATCTCGGGATAGCTGTGTGGTTGTTGTAAACCATCCGAAGGATTTTGAATTCGAGGGCCCAATACTGAGTGGGTAAGGAGGTTGAAGGACCCACTTGATATGGCTTCGAGGTACAACATTTTGAGCCTCCGTAATAGGGGTAAGGACATATTTACAAGAGTAGATGTGGGTGAAACAAAGTTGAACCTAAGGATATGATCGTACAACTATTTGTGGTTGGATGGGTAGAGTGGGTCAGCTATCATTAAACATATATTCTAACATTAGGATGACTAAATAATGATGATTACTATCAAAATGGGTGACCATAGGTTTATCCCTAGCATGATGTGAGTATAATAATATGGAAAATATTGTTCTCCAAATGTCTAGAGTCCAGCCTGAAATTGTACTCTGGATGGAATATACCGAGATGGACCCGGGCCTGATATTGCCCCGATGATGGGAGCATAAAGGATCAACCCGGCTCATTACTCATTAGATATGTACCAGATAGAATACCACATGATGAAATCGGTGAAGTCCATGGGCTCGCAGGATTCACCAGAAGGTTCCAAATAAATATTGGTACCCAGGTGGGAATTGAAGGGCCACCATATAAATGTGACTCTCCGTGATGTTGAGAACTTCAACGGGTATCAAGAGTAGGTAATATCACAACGGAATATATGGTCTAGCCGACGATGTTAGATCAGGGCATGGTTATACGACCCAATGTATACCCCATCGGATTTGTAGAACTAATGAAGGTTAGGATCAAAGAAAGAAGAGTGGGGTGATTGAGGAAAATTCTCGTAAAGATAAAGGTCTGATCCAAAATGAGGCCGGAGTCGAAGGCATTTCATCTTGTGAATTTCTTCAATTAAATAAAACCAGGTGGAAGGATTTCACCGTCGTGCCCGAAGTATATTTCGTGAAGTTGAATGAACGATATGGTAGAATTAATAGCTAACATAGATTTTGGGGAGACAGACATGTGAAATTTCGGTTGTTCAACTTTGGGATTCGCATGTTCTCGTAAAATATCGACATGATCCGAATCAACTTCCAAATCCCTGAACAATGTCGCTCCGTGGAGGTATCGTCTCACCGATTGGATGGATCGTGACCACAAGTAGTTGCAGGACTCATATCAAAAATAGTAGATGAACCAGATTTTTAGAAACAACTTGAGACGTACTCGGTATATGTGAGGATGGTGTCGCACCGTAGGTACTAATAGTACTATTTTTGGTAGAAATATGTCACCTTCGCCGACCGAAAATGGCTTCCTAAAAGGGTAATTCTATGTGAATGACGAGGGAAAGGGATGTTCTTCTTCCATGATGACTAATTTATTTTACGACCAAAAACAAATAAAAAAAATAAAAGGGTAATTCTAGGCAAAGGGTTTACCAAGTAATTATGAGTTGCGTAATACCTCATGGAAAACAAAGAAGTATGGGAAAGCAATCTCCCCGAATTTTGTGTTCAATGTATCACAAGTTACAAGGCGAACGACTCGGTTACCTATGAGTTGATAGCAACTTAAAGTTGTCCTCCCAAATATACCGTGTTGAACATGGAGGCCCAAGTACGTATTAGCGCTATCTAATGTGAAATGTACGCGATTTAACCCCTTATACTTTTCGTACTAGAACAACACCTTACATCTCGAAAGTACGTGGAAAGCTCCTATATAATTACGTATGTGGAGTGAGGTATCACACTTAATGTATCATTTAAAAATTTAGTGACAACTACTATGTTTAACAACATCTAACACGTCTCTAGCCTAGACCTTCTAAATGTTATCATTAATGTTCCAATTCTTTCTGTGTAAATTGATATAAATTTTGTGTTGATCTTGTTTAAATTTTTCTTTAGGTTCACTATGTGATGTGATGAAATTCATAAAATTAAAACTAAATGATAAGAAAACTTTTCAATTTATATTTTTCAATGAAAATCCTAGCTACTAAGGGAAAGAGTAATTAGTTTTAGAGCAAACAAAAAAGATCAAAAATTAAAATGCATCTTTCCTAACTTGTTCCTATGCAACACACACGATTCACTATATGCACATGCATGTTTCTATTTTGAGTCTTTAATGTGAATGAAAGAAAGGAAACTATATGCATCAAATCAATAAAAAAAGTGTTTTCTTCCCTTGAGAAACGAGGAATTTAACACCAAATTCTCTTTTAGGAAAAATGAATAATGGAACTACATTTTTTCCTACTAAAACGAGAAATGAAGCAAAATTTCCTTTTATGAAAAAAAATTGATCTTAATGCAAATAAAATACTTTGAATTTTATTTTCCAATGATAAAGAAAAACACTAAAGAGACATCAACAAATTTACTTTTCAAAGGAGGAAGAATCAAGAAAGCGCATCGGTCTCTAAGAGGTATTAGACAAACTTGATAATACATCAAAAAAATGGCTAAGAATGATAGAAATGACAAATTTAGATGGAATTTTGGTTGGCTATGTGTCACGCTCTCTAAGGGGAGACAAGGCATTTTAGTGCACCCCCGAGTGGGAGACAATGCACTCATACAGACCGTGTCTGACCAAAAGTGCATTGGACGCAATAGGGATTGAAAAACAAGCTACATAACACACTTCTAATGCCATTATTTCATTCAAATGTCTAATAACCTAAATTACATGCTACCGATGAGATAAGAAGAGGAAACAGGAATGAGAGGATATTTTCCTACCAAGTCGTTGTTTATCGCTGGTTGTCATTGATGTAAACCCAAGCAGCTCTGTGTAGGGGCTACCTTGATCTTGCATGGGAATTTTGACCTACAAAATTACTATATTCTCGGGTCAATAACATTTTATGTTTCTAATTGTCGAGATGTTTCCGTTGATATATGGCACACCATGTAATTTCTCATGCTTGAGAGATATTCATGTTTGAAGTTTGTAACCCCAGCTAGTGGGCTAAACCACATGGGGTTGTGGCATGGGTCATTGAAAAGTCAATAATTAATAATTTTAAAGCTCCTAAAATCCTCCCACGTTCACTTGTTTAAGCCCCTCTCAACCTAAGCATTTATATAAATTGTGATCCTCATATTCTCCTTACGTAGGGATTTTTCTTTTACTTGAAACAAAATATCGTGGACTTTTCGCTCTAAATTTTTTTATACTAAGGTTCGAAGCGGAAATTTTATGAGGCCAAGAAGAAATCCTACAAGCTCCCGTAAAAAAATTTCGCATCAAGTTATGCAATATTGTCAAAGATATGATTTGTGAAAGTTAGTATTTTTTATGTGCTCTTGAACTTCATCTCAAAGAAGTGACCTTGGGAAAATTGTCATAACTCTCTCTCTAAGTATCGATTGGAATGATGTAAAAAGTGGTAGATAGTGCTCAGATCGTAGCTTTCGTTGTATAAATTTCAAGAATGGTCGGTGAAACAATGACACATGGGACACCATACAAGTTCATTCTACTGAACTAGTCCATACCTAGGTCATTCTAAGAGATTGGGCATAACTCTCTCTTGAAGAATCCAAATTGGGTCGACTCGTGGCATTGGAAAGAAGACTTAAAGAACTACTAAAAATCAGAAAATCGCATATTGGGGATATAAAATAACAGATATACACCAGATTCAATATAGAGCCCTCAGAAGGCAAGAAAAAGCTAGATCATGTGTTGTCTAGGGCTGCAAAGGACCAAACTGTCTAGGGCAAAATCAAGGTGCAAACAAAGAGAGGGTAGCACGATAAGAGAAGCAATCAAGGTGTGTATCAGCTGTTAATAATTTCATCACATGAAGAATTCAAGTAGGCAACATCGTTTATAGTCACCGTAAATGTATCATTGTACTAAGTCATTGTAAATACATCATTGTAAAAATTGTACAAGTGTCTATCTGCCAAGAGTTGAAGAGACAAAGAGAGGGAGTGTCTGGGAGGTCTAGGATCATCATTAGGTGGTTGTGTCATATTTGGGGTTATGGTTCCGTGTGTCTTCTTCTACATCATTCTATATCATTGTAAAAGTGTAATACATTTTCCCCGGTACGAGATCAGGCATTCTTCTTTATTCTTTCTATAGCATGGTAGGGTGGTGCTAGGCTAGTGTATGAAGTCACCAATAGGTTTAAGCCTCAGGAAGTGGGACCAGGGTGGTAGGGTGGTGGTAGGGTGAGTTGTAGCTCATTGGGTGTTGGGGCATCCGTTCAATTGAATACCGAAGAATCTCGAGCATTGGAGCATCCATCTAGTGGGAGATGGAGAATAATTTATAGATTCTAGGAATTTGGAGCTTTATTTTCAATTGAGTTGAATATTAAAGAATTATTATAAATGCATTTAGGTGGTTTTTGTCCTGAGAGGGGTTTACACCTTAAAAAATTTGTGCATTTGTGTTCCTTTTGTTTATCAAGTTATCATTTACATTGATAATAATTGAAGATTAACTAATGCTCTAATTTAAAGGAATACCGGTTCACTTCTCGCATTTCCAATAGTCGCTAATTTTTATGCGGAATTGTGATCTACGCATAAAACCAAATTCTAAGTGTGGTGCTAGTCACTTATAACAACAAAGGAAAGAATTACTATCACGTTCTATAAAATAAACAGATATATAGAATGGTGAAAGAGCCTACTTGATGATTCAATTGCTTCTCCTTCTCCTTTTGTCGTTGTTGCCATCGCTTTCTCAATCCAACTCGTATCGCCAAATTGATTCCTACAAACACAAAATCGCAGAACATCAAACAACATGAAATACAATAAACATATCTACTTATCTTACTCAATCAAATCGATTATATGTGAAGTATATATATCATTCAAGAATCTATCGAGACAACAAAGAGACATATATATGGGAAAATGAACAACAATATTCATTAAAGAGTGTATGGGAGGTTACAGCCAATGACCTATTTTTTTCCACCAACTCCATCTTCATCCTGCCCCTCATCACATCCAACATCATACCAAATAGCATATCAAGATTTCTTTCACTCTCAAATGAGAATCCAACATAACTTTACTAAATTTCTCTTCCTTCCCTAGCACTAGAATTATGCCTAATTTACAAAAAGGGAAATTGATGGCATTTTCTCAACGAATGAATTTATAATTATAGGCAAGACATGTTCCCAAGTTCGAGGTGTTAGATGGACACTTGGATTCGAATTTTGATACATATGGACTCTTCTAGAAGGCACCGGCCATGTGGAGACTCGAAATAATGAGAATTCTACCGAGGTGTCCAACGCACTTCGAATGTCGTGTGAAGGGCATTGCAATGCACCAATGGAGGATATTTCATTGCAACACATTTATTCCCTTTACAGATGCGTTGGTGATTCACATTGCGATATAACATATACTTCAAACCTTGGAAATCTCACAATAGAAGCCATGAATGAATTTTTCTTCTTTAGGCATATATAAACTCGAAATGTAAGCTTGATGATGTATTCCTATTTCATTGGTCCTATGGATGATGTCTTGCTTGGACTGTGGTCATGGGGATATGCTTAAATTTACCTATAATAAAGGTGAAAATGAGGCATCCTACATCAATTGACATGAAACAGAAAAGACAATTGTTTTGAAGATAGCCAAGACAAATGGTACTAATTGATGATGGAAATGATTTATGGCATATGGAGAGTTTGGTTGATACAAGAAGAAGTATATAATGAGATCTCTCGAACAATGTATACAAAAAATAGGGTGTCGGCATCTTAGCTTCTCTATGAACACCAAAGAGTGCTGGATTCAATAACAGGTGGACATCGACATACGAAGGATAAATCCATAGAATGGTAGGGTTTGGCTAATTTCTAGAGAATTTTCTAAGGAGTTCCATGTTCAAGGTTCTACCACCAAATTTTTAAAAGTATAAAATAATGTGTCTCTAATTGTCCAAATTTTCCCCTATCCGATTAGGTTTAACAAGTCCAAAAGGGTAAACTCGATGATCTTTCATATTTGGAGAGTCCGAAAAAACAGGAAATAAAACTCAAGGTGGTACCTTTGTCATGGTTGATGATCGGGTGCGACAAAGGGATAATAGTATTCCCATAAAACTTTATTTTCTTAGGTTAGTCCATTGAATCTAGATAAAGTGATAAACCTTCGTTCTCAATGGAAATCTACCTCATTTTTTTATGAGTACGAGGAGACAAAGTAAACTCAATATTCTTCATGAATTTTTAATGAGTTGGGACGAAGAAAAACTCGATCCTCTTCGTGAAATTTTAACGAGTCTAATGAAGAAAAAATCGGTGTCTTTTTTGGTTTTTAACTTTAGCTAGAAAATATGGAAAAGAATGGCTCATAGTTCTTCATCGTGGTAGTTTAATGTGCCCGAAGAAGGAAACTAGGTTTTTTAAGTTTTACGAGCTAGAAAAAGTCCCTAAAAAGAAGGCTCATTCCAAAATAAGCATGTATCAACATATGAAACAAAGAAAATTCATCACCATTGGTAACATTGATAAAAAACAAATGCATCAAAAAATAACGGAAATTTACCAATTTCAAAATGACTAGCCGAGTGAGTCATACCCCCGAATGTCTATAAGAAGGTAAGAGACATTAATTTTAACTATTTATGTTCGAGAAAGAGCTCGAAGTGTGAAAAAAAGGGTGAAAACTCTGCCGCCGATCGTGTATTATCCGGCAACTATTTTCGACTTCGTCTATTCCAGCAAGAGCTTAAGCCTTAATTTAGCATTTCCATTAGTGTTTTGAGTGTTTTTATTGGTTAAAACTGTTTTGGGTGGGTAACGCAGTACCTGCGTGGTAGTGGAAGACGTTAAACACACTATCTATTAATGGATAGTGTGTTATCACATCTTCTTTTCGCACAGTATCTCCGTTAGCTGACCCAAACAATTTTTAGCACCTTGGGTTTGCCCTAGCCTTGTATTGATTTGGGTCAATAACCGATCCGTGAAAAACTTTATTTGGCGCAGCACAAATATTTTACCATGAGTATCTAGCGTGAACAAGATCACAAGAGAGAGAGGAATGGGAAAATTCTTACCAATACGACATGTTTATTGGTTCTTTAGGAGGTGTGGATTGCTCAAATATGCCAAATTAGAGATGATGAAAGGGCAAGAGGACCTTTCCGGAAATGATAATCCAACTGGCAAGATGAACGCCATCATCTATTTCACATCTAAATGCGAGAAGATTTGCAGAAAAGTAGAGGATATATACTCTCTAATTGAGCTATCATGTAGAGGGCCAAGGCCCAATATAACAAGATCGAGAGATGATCCCAAACCACCATGGGGTTGATCAAGGCTCACTATATTAACAACATGCTGTTGGTGAGTAACTAGATACTTATAGCACGTATAGCCTCTGCATCGATGTGGTAAATACTGATGATCATACACTTAGCAGAGCCAAGAGTCAACATGTGGCCACCAAGGCCCAGTACTACTAGTTTACTTACAACACATATATTTGATTGCCGTATGTTGTCCACCGTGTTTGAGAAGATGAAAGCCAAGAGTTGGTCCCAAAGAGAGTTTGTTGGAAATATCGATTGCACACATACTAGAGAGAGTGCTCGCTATGAGGCCTCAAATGATCATGGATGTTGCTGCACCATGAGAGCCTCCAGACAGGTCAAGGGTCTCCTCGATGCCTCATACGCAGAGGCCTGACAGAGACATTTTTTTTCAGTGATGTGCATACTTTGGAGGGTTGAAATGACTCCGTATCCCGATGATCGAGGATTATCCCTATGCGGGATGAACCTCACAAGAGATACAAAGTCAAGAGTTTGACTTGGTACTTATTGGGGCTAAGAGGTAAGATGAGATATCATCTCCTTCAAGTATTTTTTTGTCTTTTGAATATTAATGCAAATTTTTTTTTTAATGGGTGAAAAAGAGTTTGACATTGGGCGCATTTATCGATTAACACAAATGTGGTGGTTGTAATGACCGGCTGAGCTCCTCGCTATTCACTTCGTGAGTGAATCTAACCCCATGGGGTTGGAGCAAGAGAAAGGTCACAGTTGTTCTCGCCAGCAGATATGATATACGCAGCTTGCATGAGGTTGCTGTGGAACTCGAAGGACATATGTGTTCCGCCTTCTTCCCATGAGGGAGATCCTGACCATTTCCATAAAGACACATAGTGTGTCTATCAGAGAGATTCTTGGTGTCTCCAAAGGAGGTTAGCCAAAGAAACATTCTGCCAAGGAGCAACAGCTCTGGGTAGAGGCAGATATAGATGTATAGATGTCGTAGTGAGGCTTAGTAGAGCCAATTTTGTATAAAACACCCAATTTTTGAAGAGTTTTATGATGTACCGACTAGACATGACATATATATATATATATATATATATATATATATATATATATATATATATATATATATATATATATATATATATATATATATATATATATATATATATATATATATATATACACACACACACATACATATTTCGTGCAATTTTGATCTTGTATATTTTTAATTTTTATTTAATTTTTATGATGAAAAATGTACGCTCGTGCATGACTCTCTTCTATAGTAAATGTGACAAATGCCAATCCAATACATAATTTGCTAAAAAATCAACTAATGCATAAGATTCTAAGAATGTGCTCAAAATTAATGAATTTAAATCGACATTCCGTGTCGTACCCTCAAGTAATAATGTAATAATACGTATCATTAGATGCGATAATTTTTTTAAAAAATGCATAACAACTAGTTGGGAATATAAACTTTCGTACCACCGTATTGGAGAGTTTCAAGATGCGCCTTTAGTGAGGAGTTGGATAACCGACGTGTACTCAAGAATATTGTTGGTGGCATCACCAAGGAATATTCTCCTAACCAAGTAGTTTCCGAATTAGGTATAGAGGACCTGCTGTGCGATGCAATGTGTCATGTGTGATGACTGGAACCATCCACATAGTACAACGAATGGCAAGGATGACGAAGACATCTATCGAAAAGAAGAGGTCTCCGTATGAGAAAAAAATACTCAAAAACCAAAAATATTCCGTACACCAAAATAAAACCCTATATACATAAAATTACAAAGCTAATTCCTAGTAAGACACTAGTGAAATACTTCTTCGCATAGAGCCCTGCTGGGGGGCTCAAAGGAGCGAGATTCCATTACGTCCCCAAGCTCATAAACCCTTTATAAAGGGACTCTCGTGATGACATATGGACTAAGCCATAATGGTTAGCGTCTCGCCCCCAAGATATTGTGTTTCTAATCATAGAGTAGAACGAGGCTTGAGAGATTTGTCAAATTGAGATTTAACCCGTTGCTTGTGGGCTTCGAGGGCCATTACAGTACCTCGACGTTTTTTCCAACCGATTAAGTGAGAGAAAGAACTATTCTTTGGTAGTAGTGTCAGAGTTCAAAGACAAATTTATGTGTTGAAATATCACACTCGATTGGAAGAACTGCTTTCCAGAACATATGCTAACTAGAATGGTATTAGAATCCCCGTAGCGCCTTCACCGACGTTTGGTATGCCCATAACACTGCAGTATAGATTTCAATGCCATGTGGTTTTATGATTATTGAATAACTAATGAATCATGGTCTTGAGGATGCCATTTACGACTTTGACTTCACCGTTAGCTTGCAAATAGTAGGATGAAGACTGATCTTGTCAAAAACCTAAATGGAAGTTAACTTCCTCATCATTTGGTTTTGAAAGCGTGAACCATGATTTGTGACAATCGATCGCAAGTGTCACTCAAAATGATAGATAACCTAATTGAACAGGAAAAGAGCAAAGGGTTTCTCCATTAGCCCTAAAAGTGGGAATGGTCACATTTCGTGAAATCTTCGACCGCAACTACGATGTAGTTGTGTCAATCATCGGAAGTGGGATTACATGTTACAAAATATATTTTATTTAGTAAAAGGACTGATGGATATGAATGGATGTAGAGGGGCAGGGTGAAAGACAGTATTTTATTCTTGTAAAAATTTGATAATTTTATTTGGCTCTTCATGACCACAAGTTGACACAATATCAAAGTGGGCCAAGAATATCCCGCATGCAATATTTTTGGGCGTAGTTATGCTTAAAAGTATAATGACCACACACCCTAACGTAGCACTTCCACTTAAAAAAGTGTACCGCTCTCTTAAAGGTGAGACAACATCGTCAATCATATCAACACCACTATGATATAGAGTATTGTTCAAGATGAGATAGTGTTTCTCTGGTGAGAATGCGACGATGGTCATTTGACATGAGAGTTGGGTGGAGCTATTGAGTTCGAGGTAGAAAAGAATGTCCCGTACCAAGGATCAGTTAGATTTGACTAGATAGACGGATTCATCAGGAAATGGATAATGAGCTACTCGGGTCAATCAGAAGATCCGACAACAATTCGCAAAGACTAGAGATTTCTTTAGCTTTGGCAACAACGAAAACCAAGTAAAATTGTTGGAGGATTGCAATCCATTTGGAAATATTTTCCAATTGATCCGGCAAGACAAGATGTTTCACATGGGATTCTCCAAAGCAATGATGGTAGTCCGCCGCAACAATATGTAATGTCAAGGTGTGTGACAACAAAGACCACCACGAGAGATAGTTTCTCCACATGTGAATATCGTAATCCAGTTCCAATGAGACCCTTGACAAATAATAAATCACATGCTCACTGTATTCATAATGAACTTGAACCAAAAACCATTCCCCATGGAGTACAGTGAGGCTTCCAGAGGAGAAAGTCGAGCGAATAGTTGGGGGCACTAAGAAGTGGGGAGGAAATGAGTGCCGTCAAGGCGTCAAATGATAGTTGAGATTTATCATCCCACATATATGGTACCCCTTTCGAGTAAGCGATAAAGCCTTTTGTCATCTTGGCATAGTTTATGATGAAGCAATATAAGAAGTTTTCCTTTCCCTTGCAAATGTTGGAGTTGTAGAATGGATTGTGGTGCAGTAATTCAATAGTTTACATTATCTTATCAGATTAACCCTAATCCCATTCTTGGAGACAAGGAATTCAAGAAGACGTCCAAACTCGACAAAAAATACGCATTTATGCGCATTCGTATTTGCATGTTATAGAACCTACACCGAGAAAATATTTCTCGAAGATGTGCAAGGTGATGATCTCGTTTCTTGGAATGAGAAAGATGATCATCCAATAAACTTGTACAATGTGTATGATATCGTGAAAATGCATTCCATGGCCCTTTCGAAAAGTGGCTCCAAAGATTCTTCATACCAAGTGGGAGCCTTCGATACGAAAATATACCCCAAGGACAAATTAAGGCAAGCTTTATGTTGGTCATCCTTTTTAATCACGATTTGGTTATATCTTGAAATTACATCCATAAAGGAGAAATATTCGTATCCAATGCAATCGTCGATAATCCGATCTATAAATGGAGTAGGACAATTGTATTTTGGACAAGTAGCATTCGTATCACGATAGTCAACATATACTTATATGGTGCCTTGTTTCTTATCTACAAGAACCCGATTGGATATCCATTTTGTCAAAGGAACGAGTTAGATGAAACTAGCGTATAATATTTTTTGACTTTCTTAATAAATGCTATTTTGCGAGGGTGAGAGGTCGAGCTTTTCCGGAGAGGTTTGGCATTGTCATAAATCTTGATTTCCATGCTCAACTATAGAAGGATCTATGACGGGAATTTCATCGTAATACCAAGAAAAACATCGCCAAACTCCTCAAAAGGGATGTGAAGCATGCAATTTCCTCTCGGACTACAATCTTCTCTAATCAGATATTGTCCACAATACCTCGTTTTGATCGAGATATCTATGAGCATGCATTACAAATATTGCCCATGTTTCCTTTCGCATCGATTATTTGAACAATTGCATATGCAAATGGAATGATCTAAGGTGGTTGAAAGACTAGATTTAGAGAGGAGATTGTGTTCGAATAAAACATCGAAGCACAATATCGAAACTCTCCCAAGGTTGTTCTTCTAGAGACATGATCTCTTTGATAGCTTCGTCCTGAAAAGACTTCATCGAGGATATCCTTAGAAGGAACAGTTAAGTGGTGATGGTGTTATCATTGAAACCAAAGAAGTGGGGTTCATATGCCGATTGGATGGCTTGATAAGCCAACTCACGGTGATAATGGCATCAAATCTCTATAGAACACTTAAAGGCACTAGTAGACCTAGGGTTGATAGAGCCATTTATATGGTGGATATCATTAGAAACTCTCAGGTGGAAACCTATTCATGGGAGAGGTAGGTGAACTCACTGGGGAAGATATCACAGACCAGACTGACATCGAAGGTAAGAGTCCAGAATTCTCCTACTAGGGGCAATGTCACAGTGATGCGGAATAATCATGCAAGGAAAAAAATCATCTAGTCCACTGAATTATTCTTCCATCCACAATGGAAAAAACAATAAATATAGAAAACTAAGAGACAACAAGGCAAATAATATCGCATAACACTAAATATAACCAAACACATTTCTAGAAAAATAGAAGATACCACTTTGATGTCCAATAATTATCATTTTCCACCATGTAATGGGGTATTATCAAGGTATCCTTTTGGAGGAAGGTGTAGAATCATCAAGCTGATGTAAGAATTCAACTGTTTAATGTATGGCGAGATGGTCCCAAAGTGAGCCAACACATAGCCGATATTTATTTAGGTCACACCCCATCTATGCAACAATGTGATGGATCGCCTCCTTCGATAATAACTGAACCTAGAAAGAATCTTGTGTGAAAGATAAGGCTATATTTTTCCATATTGAATATGGCTAGCATAGAATCAGAGAATTCCGGTACAAGGATGAAAGAAGAGCTTTCCTTTTGTAGTTGGGTAGGCTTGCAACACTTCAGAGTACATATCGATGCATGTTGTTACCTCATACGGTTTTTAGTTCAAGACGTGAGTGTTGAGTTGCATCATGTCCTTTGGGCCAAATGATTAAGGTCAACAACAAGTTCTTCTATATCTAAAATCCATAGTGGTGGTAGATCCCAACTGAACCAACTATGAGTACAATAATTATATTTCCAGTAGTTTGGTTTGGGTTTGGAGTTCAATGGCCTCCATAAAAAATTAATAACATGGATCTTCAGAAGATGAGCACCATGGCCTCTTTGTAGTTTTGTATTGCAACCACAGTTGGTTTACGTTGTGGACAGGGAAATACCATATCAAACAAAATCCTTCCAGTTCCTATGATAAAATCATATCTTAGGAATAAGAAAATTAGAGAAGTCAAGTAGAACCCTGGACAACTTTGTAAGGGAATGTGATAGTTTATCCTTCTTTGCCGCTGAATAAACTTTTCATGATTTGGGATTATTCGTCGGTTGCTCTTGAAGGAGTAGTTCTTCTTAATGTCTTTCACTTGGGTTTTGTAGACCGCATGGAGTGTGGCCTTGTAAAGAGTAGCTCATTAGGAAGGAACCCAAGATGAGTCAAGGGTGCCTACACTCCATTGCAGCTATACACTGGGTTGTACTGACGAGGCACGCAAGAGTGCGTCCGGGTAATGAGTTGGGCGGAGATCGTTAATGCGGCATGTATAAATCATAATGTTAAGATTGGGAATATAATAGAGATCTGATGTTGTACAATGGATGGATTGATCTCTCCGATTCCACTCCATATGGGAAACATCCTTAGAAAAGGGTGGTAAGAGTGACTTATAAAACCAATGGATAACAGAGATTTCATTTGGGATTATGCTTATAGCCTAAGCCCCATTCACTATGACTATGTGTGTCTGAAAGAATTATATTAAGATTTATGTTCCAGTTTTCATATTGGATAGGAAATTGAAATTCTCTAAGAACTTTCGTTGTTAAGGCACCAAAAGGACGATCGTATCTCTTGGTAACTGATGTACCATTTGGCATCATCGTCATGAGAGTGCTGGAAAGAGCTTGAGCCATAGATACTATCGTCCACCATGGAATTAGGAAACAACCATAAATTAAAGGTGGTGATATGTGTATTTTAATCATCTCTATTTCCCTTCGAACTTAGGGATGTATAATGGAATATTATGCGGTATACACAACCAAGTTATTATTGATGGGATCATTGATCAATTTATATGATCAAAAGGACGTCTAAAGCTTCCAAGAATAGAAATTGTGTTTTTTCCCCGAGTCTAACTAGGAGGTAAGCTGGCTGACCATTTGACCTCAGGGTCCTCCCATAAAAGTGTTTCCAATGGGATAAGTAGGACTCTAATGATACTAACTTCTAGCTAGTGGAGGTGTAGGGATGTAAGGTTGTTGTCCATATGGGATACTAAATGGGGAAAAATGGTTGATTTCCCCCTGTGGTATTGGCTTCCCTTGCCCAATTTTTTGTATGTCATTCCAATAGACATGATAGAGTTAGTTTCAGGGTGATACTATTAGGTTGCATAATTTACTATCAATAGACCCTACACCATAAGGTTGACCACCGAGAGGAATGACATTAAAAATCGATGACCTACTTGTCCCATAGAATGTATGGGCAAACATAAGTGCCCTTGGCATGTAAGTGTTGGTAACACTCGCCGGAATATCATCTAATGGTTTAGAACTCAAAAATGGATTCCAACCGAAAGGGTTTCGAAGGGAACCGAGGTAGGAGACATGATAGGAGGGATACCAAAGAGTTCAATATTCCACTACAATTGTTGTGACCAAGTTGGTAGGACCAGCATGGGCCTATGTTAGTCATAGCATTTACACTTTTTTAGATGACTTAATGAGTATCCCAAGATTTCTAGAAACAAAGTTCATAAACATTGTGAGTTCTAGAAATCTCACTCGCCTTCTTTATCCTTAAGATAATTTTTCACTATTTTTATCATTTCATCCTATCTAGATTTTCCTACCAAAGATTTTAATACCCATTAAGAGCCCATGTCACCCATTTTATCTATATCTCGGTCACCTTTGACCCAAATCCCCCGTTTTTGTTTCACCTAAAAATATCACTACTATCTAAGCTCACCAATCAATCACGTGTTGTATCCACCAAACTAATCCTAAACATTGATAGTCTCAAACTATCTCTCGTGTAATCTTTAATAAATCAAGCACATTGGGTTTTAGGTATTCAATACATTATTTTATCATGAACACTGCCTCACACTTGATAAATCCTGTGTTCTAGGTTTCACTCCAAAAGGCCAAGTCCTAGAAGCCTCCACTAGGTCGCCTAGAGTTTCGTCAAAGCTATAGGATGGATTTGGTGCCCTGAAAAACTCTTTTTTTCCTATATGAAGAAAATGCATTCAAAGAATGAAAGGAATCGTGATCTTTTCTTAAACTCATCAAAGAGATCATTCAAAAGGTATTTGGCTCCGAAGCACAAGTTTTGTGGGCACGTCTCGTTTACATTTCGCAAAAGAGTCAAAAGGATACCAACCTAGCAAGATGTAAAGTAATGAGGGGAACGATCACCATAAAACCACTCACAACCAAGAAGAAAGTAAAGAAGTATGGGTTTGATGGAAATCGTGGTTTATGATCGTTTTGATCAAGAAATAAAGCAATATTAGGTTTACAAAGGCAAAGGACACCTCAACCTTTCAAAATGATCATTTAAGACTTAGACATAAGTAATGAGTTTGATAAATATTTTTTGAGAACTTAGAAGAAAACATTTTGTTTTTTCTAAACATCCCCAAAACTCGAAGTTTGGGAAGGTGGACAAAGATGGTCAAATGGTGACAAAGAAGCTCTCCTTCATCAAATAGATGGTTTCAAAGGGTTTTTCAAACTACCTTGTGGTTTTAAGCATAAGCACTAAATCCACCGCATCAAAAGGTAAAATCAGAGGTTTTAAAGGAGATCAAGAAGGGAAGACATGAAAATCAATACTCCTCTACACCAAAGGTAGAAAATCATGAAGAGTGTCGCAAAAAGAGGCAAGAAATGTCATTCAAGGGTCTTTTTTCTCTCAAGAATAGTTAGAGGCATATTTTAAGTGGCCTTAGAAATAGATATACCCCGGTTTGTAGTACCAAGAACTCCCAACAAAGGCCATCCTTGTCAAATGACTATTCCGCAAAAGATACATGAAAACATGAATGGCACTTAAATAACACAAAAAAGTTTACAAGAAAAATTTGATAAGGATAAGGCAAGCAATGTTTCAGCATAAAGGTGACACATCCCAAAAGACAAAATCAAGTTGTTTATACTTACTGCTAGGTATTTCTCCCACCTAGAATTTTTTTCTTCATTAATTAAAGACAAAACATGCAGTAATATCAGCCACAGAGAGATTGCAAAAATGATAAGTTTGTCGTGTATAGGTGTTTAAAGTCATAAAACATTTTCCAAATATAGGAAAAAGGCATATTCTGGTTTCTTCACCTGGGTCAATACCGAAAATAAACGCAAGAGGCCTCCGGCGTTGAAAAGAATAAAGTTCTGTCAAAATACCACCTCAAGACCAAAAGAGTCAAAAGCAATGCTGAGAAAGGAGAAGAAAAAAAACCTTATAAAGTGGTTTTTTACTTTTGATTTCAGTATCAAAGGGTTTAAACAACTCCAAAAAAGCATCTCCATTCACCATTTGGATTTTTGAAGAAGGAGGAGGGTTTTTCAAAATTTCCGACAACCACGGCAATTTTTTTCCGAGCGCCGCACTCGTAGCGTTTTCCCCGTGTAAATATCCACTATGCATTGCGCACTGTAGAATGGTAAGCCGCGCTCCCGTTGTTTCAATACTTTCAAGAGTGACCCGAACCGCTCGACGAACACCATGTTGTGCTCCTACTATTTTCCCGACATTTAGTGGTGACCCGAGCGCCCCGCCTAGTGTTGTGATGCGCCTTACCACTTGCCAGAAATCTACAATGGGCGGGCTGCCCGCACCCGAGCCGCCCGACCGCGTTGTGCCGCTTCTCCCGCCATGGTTTTGAACTTTGAACGAAGGCACATTTAGGGGTGACCCGAGTCGCCCGACCAATGTTGTGTTGCGCTCCCCGCCACAATTTTTAACCTCCGCACAAAAACACATTCAGAGGGTGACCCGAGCCGCTCGACAAGGTTTTCGGGCTATTTTTTCTACCGTGGAGGCCTTTTAAAGAGGTATTTTGAACTTTTCTTTCATGTGAATATGTTTTTCTAAAGAGATAAGGTCACAAAGGAAATTTAAATTTGTTTTGGAGTAGGTAGTGAAAACCTAAAGAAACATTTCCTACCTACACACTAATGATGCCTTAATCTAATTATAAACCTCACCATCTCATTCAACATTGTCAAATGATTCTACAAGAAGTGCCTATCCTCTTTAAATATTTTGAGGCAAGGGAAAAAAAAAATTGTCTCAAGTAGAGAACATTACATTGACAGAGGCAAGTCAAAGGCCTAAAATGCAAACATAAGGAAGGGAGGGATGCCAACAGTTTGAACCTCGTAAGCACTAAAGAGCCGATAACCTTCCCTACTATTTTTTCCCGTTTTAAAGAATTGGGATGCTATGAATTCCGTAAAAAAGTGCAAAATATCTAGAGTCACCCTCAATTGACCAAGCTCTTTGTCCTAAACCTTCATAATCATCATCAAGTACACCTAGTCGAGGTAAAATTTGGCGCTCTGACTCGCATGCCATCCTCGTTAGGTCTCGTAATTTGCAAGATTGGAAAATACAAACCGCAAAGCCTACATATGAACCACTTCTTGGGATTCTGTGATCTAGCCCTCCCGAATCCGTAGGAGGGATCTCTCATAAGTGCAAAGATTGATTTATCTTTAAGAGGCTTTTGGTATGATATTAGGCTAGTTATTAAGAATAGGTTTTTTGTTTGGTTTTGGTTGGGAAAATATGTGATGAAGGTGAAGGAAGTCTATATGAAGGGTGAAGGTGTAAATAAGTGGGAGAATGGTTTAGCTAATAAGATGTGCAAGGAGTAGCTTCAATCCATTGGGCTATGGAGTCATAAGAGGATTTAATTGAAACAAGGTTCAAGAGTGGTCCATGTCGAAAGTCATCTATGTCAAAGTATCTCTTCAAGTTGATTATATGGAATGGAACAATAAGAAATGGAGTGAGGTAAATCAAACAAACGAAGAACAAAGAGCACTTAAGATCAAGTAAGTACTTTGAAACTGCCCCGCTTTTGGCATGCACTTAAGAAAAGACATAAAAGTAATCTAAGATCTGCTAAGTACTTTGAAACTATCCTACTTTTGATATAATTTCAATAGAAAACATTTAAAACACTTATAGGAATAGCTTAAGATCAAGTAATTACTTTGAAACTATCCCGATTTCAAAGATATCTAAAAGGAAAAAATTCATAATAAAGAAAGAATAGCCTAAGATCAAGTAAAGACTTTAACCTATCCCCGCTTTCAACATACTTAGTGGAAACTTTCAAACAACCTTTCGAGAAAAAATAAAGATAAAATGGCAAACCATAAACTTTCCTAGTCCAACTCTACTTCAGCATGTAATGAAAATATCAATCAAGAACAATGTTTTAAAAGCTTGGGACAAAGAGGACATGGGCCTGCTCAACATCTTTAACCGCTAATGTATTAAATCATTCTTAAATACACGGAGGAGGAAAACATAGAGATAAAGCTTATCAAGCAGAGTAGGGTACTTCTGTGAGAGTAAATCCTAGCTCTATATTCATTGCTCTTTATCATAGAAAAGTGGACAAGAATGGAAACATAAAGAAAAATAAAAATTACGTTGAGAAACACATCACCATCGACATGCACTGTGATCCCATAAATCAACTTGTATTTTATGTTCAAGCCAGCTACAATCATCATCCATGGGTCTCTACAAACTCTCCCCCAAACTTCTCATCTCAACTTATGTATCTTCAATTACAAACAGTATTTCAAATGTTTTAAGAAAACTATTTAGCTGTGCAAATGCATATCTAGAGACCAACCTTTACAATGTGCTCCTCAAGGATATTTTATAAGAAAATGAGGAGGTGGAAGAGTTTCTAGGTTTAAGTATCATTAATTCCATAGTAAATGCAATTCCTAGCCTTGAAAACCATGCAAGGCATAAGGCAGAATGAATTTACTCCTACAACTCGTTTCTTACTTTGCTATTTGCCATGGATTAAAATATTTGACTTCAAGGCTCTTTATTATCTTTGTAATAACTTTGCTTCGATAGTTTGCAATAAGTTCCTTTGTTTGAAATAACTGCTCAAAATGTTCTTTAGGCAAATATCTTTGAATAGGAAATAACTATGCCTTCTTTTGATTTCTTTGAGGCTATAAGCGGCATTTTCGTAAAGGCCGGAGAGGATTGAATTAGCCTCTGATATGGTAGTGGAGGTCTTCTTTACCGATATTTTCTCTGCTTTATCTTAAAACACCTTGAATCTGCCTTTATTATGTGTTTTAGGCTTAGTTAGGCTTTGATCTTCATCTTAGGATATTTGTCTTTAACACTATCTTTAACTGTATGGATTAGGCCTTTGATTCTCTAATTTATGTCTTAATCCCATAAAACTCGCCTTTAAAAATAATTAAGTCTTATTTTTTGCTTGATCCCATCCTTTGACACAGATACTCTTTTTCTGCTTCGATATTCATCGTGTTTATGTTGTTTTGCAGTAATGTAGGTTTTGTGACTTCACAAATGCTCATGAGGCATGGAAAAATCATAGTTTGAACCCTTGCAAATTCTTTTTCTTCGTGAATAATGGTCTCGGGGATCATCATCCTCGCCTTCGTTTCTTATTAAGACTCCAGAAAAAACCTTAATAACCTCGCAAAGTGAACAAATTTAAGAAAATCCAAGTGGAAAATAGGTTAAATGTTGTTTTGGGAGGTTTCTGTGGTAGATTAAAATGTGGCCATCGATGAAACAACCAACTACGAGACTACTGATGGGGTCAATTGAGAGGCGTTTGGGTGATCGGTGGTAAGATTAAGTCCGTGCCATCGATTTAGGGTTAATCAATGATCGAGATTGCTTGAACTAGCCATTTGGGAAAATAGAGGGTGGGCGACCGAATTGGTGGTGGAGTTAAATAAGAGCCATTAGATTAGAATATCCGATGGTGGAGATCAAGCGATGAAATCTTCTTGAGGATAGAGGATGGAAATGGCTTCGGGGTCACAGAGTGATTCAGCCGGCCGGGATTTAAATGATGGACCATTAAGATCAACCGATGAGTTCTTCTGAGAATAGATGGAGGGAGACGAATCGGGGATTGGGACATAACGTGAGCCGTCGCATCAAAAAAAAAAAATCGACTACGATTTAAAAGGCAGAAATTCAATACAATGGAGAAAGGCATAAGGCGGAAAACCAAAATGGTTTTTGCATTTTATTTGGGTGGTAAGTGAGTTTCACAAAAAAAAAAAATGGGATTCGATAAATGTCGACACGCGTCCTTTTCAAAACTATCCGTTTCTGACTTTTTCGGCGTTAATGTGTCGTCTTACAAATTTTGCGAAACAGATTTCGGCCATCGGATGAATGGGTGCGGCATCCGACTCGTGTGATCGCACGTGACATGGGAGAAGCCGCGGGTTGGGGAGATAGTGGAATACACGTGGTAGCTAGTGACTGGATAGATGTTTTACGAGGCGGAGGTAGGGTCCTAAAGGAGTTGGGCCTATCGGATTGAATCTAGACCGTAGGATCTTTGGAATGATGGCTTAGATTTAATCAGTGCATGAGTTATTTTCCAAAATGGCAGTTTGGGGTTATCGGGTTAGATCCCGGCCCTAGGATCTAAAGAATGAACGGCCCTGATCAAATGATGGAGAGGGGTCATGGAGAAGAGGGAAAGATAAGGAGGGATTTGGGTGCAACGATGACCGTTGATATGCAAAGATCGACGATCCACATTCAATTTAACATTTTCGTTGGGGAATGAAGAAATAAAAGGAATGCCACGGGTTTCTTACTGGCTTGAGAGGTTTTAGGCCCTTAAGGTCTTGCCATGTGGCTGAAGGTCTTATGAGGAAAGGGGTTACAGAGTTACACCCTCTGGCTTAGGAAACCTTTATATGCGTAAAGGGTGTTTTTAGGCTTAAAAATAGGTTTTTGAGGCAAATTGAGGTCTCGTAGGGGAAACATGGGGATTTAAAACCAAATAAGGGAGAGTAAAAGGTTTTAAAATGGGTTCTCGTTGATTTTGAAACCAAATGAAGGTATTTTGGATAATTTTTATGGAGGAAAAAGGGATGAAATGTTTATTTATGAGTGAAAGGAGGGGTAAAAATGATGAATTATGGAGTTTCTTAAGGATTTTCTCGGGGCAAACAACAAGTTTTTTAGCATAAAGAGGGAAACAAAGAGGTGAATATTAATTCAAGGATTAGTTATCTTCATAAGACTCTCCACAAATAACAATTTTTCCATGAAATTTTTTCTCAAGGTTTAAACAAGATCTAGCCATCATTTGATATGACAAATTTTTATAGGTGGCTAACAACGACTCCAATCCTGATGGTACCTTTCGAGGTGTCAAGAACTCCAACAACATTCTATGGATGTAGATCAATGGATTTGTACCTTGACAACATTTTCTTCTTCTTTGATCAGTCGCTGTAAGATGATTACATTTGATATTAGTAGAAAAATTCTTCCCCAAACAACTACCTACATATCCTACTTCATAACATTTTTTTTTTCTTCAAAAAGGTGCATTCGGACTTCCAGACCTTAAAAATTGTAAGATTTTATTCTTTATCAAAACATAAAAATAATCTAATTCTCTACTTATTTCTCCATGAACTCGACAACAGCTTGAGTTCATAAGCTTCTTACCTAACTACTATCTCGTCAAAGATTAGACTCGTCTCACGTATTTTTATTCTCTAAATTCTAGAACAAAAATTTAAAAATAGCCAAGCTAAGATTAAGCGCTCTTTAACTTTTTGTTGGTCTATGGCATAAATACAAGCCACATATAGACTAAAATTTGCGTAAAAAATGAAACAAAATTGTGAAGGCTTAAGATTCAAAAATCAAAACATCCTCTCTGCTATTCCTTCAACTCGTTTTGAATTTATTTGAGTTGTCTTTCTTTCTTTCCCCGGGTTCAATTTTTGGGCATATTAATCCAGCTTTGTTTTCAGCATTTTGCTCAAGATTTGATCTAATTAGAGCCATTCTTTCTTGAGATTCATAGGTTCATATTTTGAGATTGTTTCGTCTTGTTTTTCTTATCCTAATCTACCTTACCGATAAGCCAAGATTGAGTTGTTTGGAAAATTTGATTCACTAACCTATCACAAAGAATTGAAAAACTAATTATTCATGATTAGGTCAGGAGTGAATAACTAGGAAGTGTGTTTTCTTTAGGAGTGGCATTTGAGCTTGCACTCCTTTCGTACTTTGCTTTTCTTTTGGCATGGGGTTGTACCTTCTTTATTTTCATTCCCGCCCTCTTTTCTTTTCTAATGTTTTTGTATTTTTCTTTTTCTTCAAAGTAGAAATCAACTATCTAAATGCTCAAAATCGAGTTTTATTGACATTCCTATCTAAACTAATCTAACTTGGAATATTTACATTTTTTATATGATACAAAAGTGCCAATGTCAAAAAGGAATAGAGAAATTGGCCGGCTAGTCGAGGTATCCATAAGACATATTGAAGATTAATCTTCAATACCAAGGCTATCATAGAAGGTGACAACTTTTTATTTCTTTCGCTCTTGCAAAAGACTCATTCTTGATAATTTGATCCAAATTTAGCCTCCACACACTCTTCCATAGGATCAACAAAGAAAAGATGAGAATTCTCTTCTTTTGGCCTTCCATGATTGGTAGATTATCCGGCTTCTAAGACATCACTTTGAGGACTACACCTTCAAAGATGTTCTTTGGAAGCATCATCCTTACCTCAAGTTGAGAATTTTTGGAAGATAGGTTTCAACCAGATTACCTCTTCTTCTCCAATCGGATTGAGATAAATATTTTCGAGAAAGAAAAAACTTCCTCATCTTCATATTTATCCGAACTAGAGGAATCATCATATATTGCAAGAGCATCCTCTCGTAGTCCCGGTGGCGTTCCGATTCAATGGGCTGAATTATGTGAAGAGGTTATCATATTCTTGAGTGTGGGTATGTTCACTTGCTTCCACTTTTTCAAGGGAAGGCTCCTTGGTTTCAACTCGCTCAAAAATTTCTTCATTCGTTTTCCTCCTCAACCTTTTGAGCCGAAAGGATATTGATTCCCAATCACATGGAAATTATTACCGATATTCTAAGATGGAATAAACAGTAAATATCCAATGAATCATCACTTACTTCAAGGCTTTCATAACTTTCTTCATCAATATCATAAATAGTCCGTGACCGGCTCATTACTTCATTGAAGGAATTGATCTTCATTCCATAAATCCGTTAATGATGGTCCTACACTAGTTTATATTTGGGAAGAATCATCACTGTATAGATAAAAGTTATGAAAATGACAAATATAAGTAATACTACCAATCAAACATATTGGGTTATCACAGGGTCCTTCTTTATTTTGATCCGCAAAAGAACTTTCTAAACCTCGTACAACAAATTTGTCTATGTGAATGGTCAAGAGTATTTGTTTTGCAAAAATTTCAGAGATCGGGTTGTTTATTAATAAATTGACTACTTTTTCGTCGCTTTAAGATGTTTCCATGTTCCTTTGAACAGGAGTACATCGCCTTCAAGCCAGTGAAGACCGATTTTGAGGCTCGGATGTCTTCGAGCCTCATCTATAAGGGATGATGAATCATTATTTGGGTTTTCAAGGATATCTTGAGGAATTTAATTTATTTCGTTGATTTCTTCTTCAACCGATTCATCTATGTTCTTGTAATTTTTCAATAAAATATTAAACTCATGAATGGCTATTAAAAGATCTTTCTGATGTATTTGTTCCAACTCATCATTATCTATAATGTGTTGGGTGATGTTTAGTGATGGATCATAATGTATTCCACCCCATGAAAATGATGTAGTGTTTCCTTTATAGTTCTCATAAAACACATATTCAAGGTCCCTTAGAAAAACAAACTACCATATTTCAACCATTCATACCAATCCCTAGCTTTTCCTTCTAATTTTAACATGAATATTTTCATTAGAAATCTTCATGCCATTCAAATTTCAACCTCCATACATGTATACGAAATTGATGAGATGTAATGTAGGGTCATCAAACTTTTCTACCTTGAAAACAAGTAAGTTGTCATCCCAATTCACCGGGGCATTTTATGTGGAAACCTGTGATAAGGATCTCTAATCATTGGGGCATATCTTTTGTATCCTTGGAATCATGTTTGTAAATAAAGAAAGAGGTCACCTTGTCAATCAACTACTTAGAGTCTTCTACCAAAGGAAGTCATTTGTCTTCTCCAGATTTGTAGAGTGTGGAGTCACGAGGTGGAAAATTTTTAGCTTTTATGAAGGTAAAATGTTTTATGGTTCCACCACCATGTTTATTATGAAACCCAATCTAATGATGTTTGAAGGTTCCTCTGAGGTCTTAAGGGTATCTAAGATGAAATTCACTTAGAAACTCTATGGAGTCGCCACAGTGGAAATTTTTTAGTTTCTATGAAGGTAAAATGTTTTATGGTTCCACCGCCATGTTTATTATGAAACCAATCTAAGGATGTTTGGGTTCCTCTCAGTCTTAAGGGTATCTAAGATGAAATTCACCTCGCACTCCCCGAGTCGCCCGAATGTTAGGTCTCTCGTAATTTGCAAGATCAAGTAAATACAAACTCGCAAAGCCTACATATGAACCACTTTGGGATTCTAGGATCTAGCCCTCTTGAATCCGCAGAAGGATCTCTCTATAAGTGCAAAGATTGATTTATCTTTTAAAATGATTTTGGTATGATATTAGGCTAGTTATTAAGAATAGGGGTTTCTTTGGTTTTGCTGGGCAATGATACGATGAAGGTGAAGGAAGTCTATATGAAGGGTGAAGGTAAAATAAGTGGGAGAATGGTTCTGCCTAATAAGATAGGCAAGGAGCAAATATTTCAATCCATTGCCATGGAGTCATAAGAGGATTTAATTGAAACAAGAAAGGTTCAAGAGTGGTACATGGGGCAAGTCATCTATTTCAAAGGATCTCTTTTAAGTTGATTCTATGAAATAGAAACAATAAGAAATGGAGTGAGGGAAATCAAAATGGGGCATTCTAAGAACAAAGAGAAGCCTAAGATCAAGTAAGTACTTTGAAACTATCCCGCTTTTGGCATGCACTTAAGAAAAGACATAAACGTAATATAAGATCGGGCAAGTACTTTGAAACTATCCTTCTTTTGATATAATTTTCAATAGAAAACATTTAAAACACTTAGAATAGCTTAAGATCGAGTAAGTACTTTGAAACTATCATGCTTTTAGCATATTCAAAAGGAAAACATTCATATGATAAACAAAGAATAGCCTAAGATCAAGTAAGGACTTTGAACCTATCCTACTTTCAACATACTCTTAGGGAAACTTTCAAACAACGTTTGGAGAAAAACTAGAATACAGGCAAACCATAAAATTTCCTAGTCCAAATCTACTTAGCATGTAATGAAAATATCATTCAAGAACAATGTTTAAAGTTTAGACAAGAAGAAATGGGCTCAACAACATTCCTTAACTACTTAGAATGTATTAAATCATTCTTAAATACACAAAGGAGGAAAACATAGAGATAAAGCTTATCAAGGAGAGTAGGGTACTAGTGAGAGTAAATCCTAGCTCTATATTTGCTGTTTCTTATCGTAGAAAAGTGGAGCCGTAATGGAAACATAAAGAAAAATAACAATTATAGTGAGAAACACATCAACATTGACATAGACTGTGGATCCATAAATCAGCTTGTATTTGATGTTCAAACCAATTACAATAATCAAGTCCAAGGTCTTCTACAAGCCAAACTTTCATCTCAACTTATGTATCTTAAATTACAAAATGTGGCTTCAACACTTTCCAAAAACTATTTACATGCACAATATATCCGTAAAACCAACCTTTTACAATGTGCTCCTCAAGGATATTTTATAAGAAAATGAGGAGGTGGAAGAGTTTCTAGGGCTTAAGTATCATTAATTCCATAGTAAATGCAATTCCCGGCCTTGAAACCATGCAAGGAATAAGGCAGAACACATTCTATCTACAACTCGTTTCATAACTTATGTTTCGCTTTTGTATTTAAGGGATTAAAATATTTGACTTCAAGGCTCTTTCTTATCTTTGCAATAACTTTGCCGATAGTTTGCAATAATTTCCTTTGTTTGAAATAACTGCTCGCCTACCTTTATAAATATCTTCCACGAATAGGCAATAACTATGCCTTCTTTTGATTTTCGAGGTCGTTGCATGGATTTCGGTAGCCGGAGAGGATTGAATTAGCCTTTGATGTATAAAGGGAGGTCTTCTTTACTGATATTTTCCTCTATTTTATCTTAAACACCATTAATCTATCTTTATTCTATGTTTTAGGGCTTTCGCTTAGGCTGTGATCTTCATCTTAGGATCTTTGTCTTTAACATCGTATTTAATCGTATGGATTAGGCCTTGATTCTTCTAATTTATGCCTTAATCCCATAAAACTCATTTTAAAATCATTAAGTCTTCATTTCTTCTTTCGATCCCATCCTTCATTACCTGATACTCTTGTCCGTTTGATATTCACTCTATTTTTGTCGTTTTGCAGGTGCGCAGAGGTTTTTATGGACTTCACAAATGCTCACGAGGCATGGAAAAATCATAGTTTGAACCCTTTGTAAATTATTTTTCTTCAAGGAATAATGGCTTTGGGGATCATCATTCCCCGACCTTCGTTTCTTTTTAAGATCGTAGAAAAAACCTTAATAACTCCGCAAAAAGTGAACAAAATTAAGAAAATCTGGAAAATAGGTTAAGCCGTCGCTTTGGAGGTTTCAAAAAGTAGATTAAATCATGGTCATTTGATGAAAACAAACAATCTGGCCGAGATCACTGATAAATAATCGGGGAGGCTGTCAAGATCGGTGGTAAGATTAATCTTCTAGCCATCGATTTAGGTTAACCAACAATCGAGATTGCTCGAACGGGGCCATTTGGGAAAAAAGAGGGTGTGTGAATGAATTGGTGGTGGAGCAATAAGAGCCGTCGGATTAGAATATCCGACAAGGGGAGATCAAGCGATGAAATCGTGAGGATAGAGGATGGAAATGGCTTGGGGTCGCAGAGTGATCCGTCATTGGATTTAAATGATGGATGATTAAGATCAATCGATGATTTCTTTCAGAGAATAGATGGAGGGAGACGAATTGGGATCAGACATAATGTGAGCCGTTAACATCAAAACACCGACTTACCAGGATTTAAAAGGTGAAAAGTCAATACAAGGGGAGAAAGGTGGTAAGGCGGAAAACCAGAATAGTTTTCGTGATTTTATTTGGGTGGTAAAGGTGTTTCACAAAAAAAAATGCTAGGCCCGATACAAATGCCGACACGCGTCCTTTTCAAAACCTCCTATTTTCGTACTTGAGCATTAACGTGCTGTCACATTAATTTTGCGAAATATATTTCGTCGTCGATGAATGGGTGCAAACATTTGATGATGTGGATCGCACGCGACGGGGAAGCCGCGAGTTGGGAGATAGTGGAATACACGCTGTAGTCAAGAGTGGATAGATGTTTTACAAGCGCGTAGGAGGTAGGTCCCAAAGGGAGTTGGGCCTATCTGACGAATCTGGGATCGTAGGATATTTTGAATGGATGGTTTAGATTTAATCTCGAGGCGATATTTTCCAAATGCAAAGTTTTGGGGTTATATGGTTAGATCCCGACTATAGGATCTAAAGAATGAATGGTCTGATCAAACGATGGAGTGGGGTCTATGAGTGTGAGGGAAAATATAAGGGGAGGGGATCGTGCGCAACGATGACCGTTTGATCTGCAAATATCAATGGTCCACATTCAATTTAACATTTTCTTCGTGGAATGAAGAAATAAAAAGGAATTACTTGTTTTGACAGTGGTTTGGAGAGGTTTTAGGCCCTTTAAGCACCCGCTGTGGCTTAAGGTCTTATGAGGAAAAGGGTTACAGATTTAAGCCCCTGGGGCTTAGGAAACCTTTATATGTAGAAAGGGTGTTTTTAGGCCTAAAACAAGGTTTTTGAGGCAAATTTAAGGTTCCAAGAGAGGGAAACAAGGGGATTTAAAAAACTAAATAAGGGAGAGTAAAAGGTTTTAAAATGGGTTATGGTTGATTTGAAACCAAATGAAGGTATTTCTCTGGAGGATTTTTATGGAGGAAAAACGCATGAAAATGGGGTTTATTTATGAGGGAAAGGAGGGGTAAAACATGAATTATGGAGTTTCTTACAAGATTTCTTGGAAAAAGTATTTTCTTAGATAAAGAGGTAAAATAAAGAAGGAAGATTAATTCAAGGATTATTTATCTTCATAAGACTTCAAGAACTAACAATTTGGCCATGAAATTATTTCTCAAAAGCTTAAACAAGATCTAGCCACCATTTCATATGAAATTTTTTTATAGGTGGCTAACACCATCTCTAGGGCCACTGAATACCTTGCATATGAGAAAGGTGGTTCAAACAAAAACATCCGGACCTAAGCCACTATCTCCCATTCTTGAAAACCAGCTGGTCAAGATGATCGCAAAACCATGTTCCCCTTCTCTCATCTATTGGACAGATATGTTCTTAATGGAAACCATTATGAAATACTCTACTCCCGAGGGTAGGTCTCCGCAAAATCATTCCTACCACATAAGACTCCTCATGCACTTCACCAAAACCAAGCTTCTACATATGCCCTACTACCTTTGCAAAAGTATTGAGAAAAATGTCTTGCATCATGCAAAAGAGGCTCTTCATCCCAACAAATTTCAAGCCTTTTTCATCATTCCGTCGTCAAAGTGATTGTCTCGTCCAACTAGAACAACAAGGAATCCTCAGAGGTTTTCATCGCCCATGATGATTTCACAACTCCACATCCCATCCCTCAAAAAGCCTACGCATCATCTCAAAATCCTCCTCACACACCTCCATCACCCTCCATCGACTTGGTTCATCTTCACGAGAATAATTTCCTTAAATAGACCTTTCCTCATTCACCTTCCCTAAGAAATCGTAAAATGAAGAAACTGCTGAAGGAGAGGAAGATGGCCAAGAAGAAAGCAAGATGTCCAAGAAGAAAGCAATGAGGGAGAGGATGATCAAAATAAAGAAAACAAATTACCAAGGAAAGGAAGATAGCCACAAATAATAATATAGCCAAGAAGAAATCGTTGATGCAAAGGAAAGTGATGAAAGCACTAATGCAAAGGAGAGTGATAAAAGCAAAGGATGCAAATGAAGTAACCGTGGTGCAAATGAACGTAGCAATGATACCAATGAAGAAATAAGGGGGAGGATAATGAAAATGAAGAAGAGGAAGATGGCAAAGAGGGCAAGGAAAATGAAGAAAACAGAAAAGGAGAGGAAGATAACCACAAAGACGGTAGATAGCCAAAAGAAAGGCAGAGATGGCCAAGAAGAAAGAAGTAAGGAAGAAGATGAGGAAAATGAGGAAATCAAGAATGGCCAAGAAGAAAATTAATGAAGGCAAGCACCAAGAAGAAAGTATTATTTCGAAGAAGAAAACAGAGATGAAAATGTAAGAAGCCTAGAGACAATCAACACACTAAGGATTACCAAAAAATTAATGATACCAACAAACTAGTGATAGTCAAGGAAAAGGAGTAAATAATGGACCAAACAATGAAGAATAACTCACCTAAAAGGAAAATATGCATAATGGTGAAGGGACAAATTCGAAAGTAGTGAACATAGAAAAAGTGAAATGATACAAGTTATAAAACGTAGGTTGAAATTAAAGGCAGCACCATAGGCAAGACAGTTGAAAAAACAATGGGTAAAATGATGAAGAGGACATTCATGAAGACAAAGATGTACCAAGAAATAATGAAGACACTTATAGGATTGAAAAAAAAAAGGATGACAGTGTCTAAGGGTCTCGACAAGGATGATGGCATAAAATATAGTAAGGCTTCTATCAAAAGGGGCAACCAAGAACAAGGTAAGGTAGGCTGCACACACAAAGATCATCCTTGAGGAGAAAACAAATTCGAGGTCACTAGTGATCAAGCTTTGCAAGTAAAACTTACTGTACCTTTCACCATTACCTATCAAAGAGGAGAGGCATGTGTTTTTCGCCTCCCAAGGGCAAGGGGCCACTGCCCATCTTCCTCGTCACAAATGATCGACAAAGGTAAGGAAAAAGTAAAAGAGGAAGAAGACAATCACGAAGAGGAGAGAGAATTTGAGCTCATTCACCTGGGGACAAGGATGAGGAAATGAAATAAGAATTGCAAACTCTCTCCTACAAGATAGAATGTGTAATGTGATCGTGATTTGGAAGCTAAATTAGAGAGAGCTAGCGGATGTCATTCATTTCTTACAAATGAAGAACAAAATGAGTGGCCAAGAGGGCCATCTATGAAGCAAGGGTGCTCAAATGACTCGTGTAAAGAGGCTCAAAGGGCACAAGTGAAGTCAAGGAGTACATGGGCACCTATGAAGAAATTGAAGATGGGGAGGGTCAATATAGAAAGAGGCCTAGAACTATGGGCCTAAGAAAGGCTTTCGCACAAGAAAAGCAGTAGTAAGAATCAGCCCAAGCACAATAATTTTCCTCACCGAACTCCTTGCCATGGAAATTGAGCATAACAAGGAATCATGGCTTGAAAGGGCCAACATACATATTGAGACCAAACCGGAGAAGTCCAACAGAGATTTGAACTGCAAAGAAGAATGATCGAGCACTATGTAAACAAAGAGACCACTTTGCAAGGAAAAACTCAAACCTAGCCCAAAATGAGTAACTGCTAACAAAAGATGAAAAATACCAAGCTAGGCTTGGTATTTTGGCCCAAGCTTCTCCACCTATTTCCATGGACCCCGAGGCACCTACCTACCAATTTTGAGAGAAATTGAACAACTTTTTGTTTTTCGCACATTTTTGAGGCTAGGAATGCAAAGACACCCTATGCCGTGCTCTTTCCCATGGCATATTCAAATGAGGATATCTAAAGTTTGCATTCCCCATCATTAGAGGAGTATGCTCACCAAATTTCACCACCGGAGTTGTTTTGGACTTCTCAAAAGGGTAAAAACACTAATTTTTCACCTTTCTACCCACTTTTCCGAGCATGTGTTGTGCTCCCGGCAGCCTTGGAATTTTCACTTTTTGAGAAACTTGTAGAGGCTATATTGAACAAATAGCGTACATTCGGAAGGCAGACTTCCATGGCTTTCCAACAACGAGCCATCACTTGAGCCTTTTCCAACATCGTAAGGCCTCCAAACACTGATGCAAAAAAGCCTATTTTCGTGCTAAGCTCTTTGGCATAATTCTCACAGAAGCTCGGACATACAGGCCATGTATTTCCCGTGGGTGACCGGATAGAATGTGTTTAGCATGTTTTTTAAAAGGCATATCAAGCCTAAAATTCAATTTAATTTCCATTTATAGTCGTAAAATATATTTGTTAGATATTTTTGTGCCTTGGCTGGGCAGCCTCAAGGACAACTTAGGATATTTCTTTGGCCAATAGGCTTCTGGGATACTTGGTTTTCCTCTGCTCTGTTTGTTATATAAGGCATGAGGATTCATTGTAAAACAGCTGGGACTTGATGTGTTAAGAGAAATACATGGTTTTTGAAAGTTGAAGAACAATTTAGTGTTGTGGGAGTCAGGGTTTAATCAATTTGATTAATGGTGATGAAGGCTTCATGGCAGGATCCCCGAGTTTAGTTAATGGTGGTGTATCTCTCATATTTTCATGTTTTTTCTTGTTTTACATATTTCCATATTTCTATTTTGCAAGAGGGCTCTAAGAGTATAGGATGAGAAATGTTGTTTGAGGCACCTCAAATTCTCCTGCTAGCTATTGCTTCTGCTTTTCTTCTATCGAGTTAGCTTAAAGAATTCTTCTTTCATTACTCCTTGTGGCCCACTCCAAGCTTTTCTATTTCATTGCCGGATTAATATGCTAGTTTATAAACATGATTCATGATAAGCCCGTTTCGTTTAATGATATCTAAACTATGTCTTGAAATCTCTCTTTGATGTATCGATTGTTAGGTTAAGTCAAAGAGGTCCCGTTTCGATCTTTTCCTTCAATATGCTTATTGCCATTGAAGTTCTTTATAGTTTAATGAATGATGTTTAGGAATTTCCTCTTCATTTATTGATGCCATTTGTTTCTTATATGTTTTCAAATCTTGAAAGTTTAATCATCGGGTTAGATAAGTTGTCTTGCTTATGTTCTATTGGATTGTTTATCAATGTTTTATTTTAGTATTGTCACCGAGTAAATGGCGCACCCTACCTAATGATTAGTATCTTTTTCTTATCAATATTAAAGACCTCTCTCGTTAATAGGTATTTGACAAAGGATTCTTAATCGCTCTCTTTTCCCTACCTTGGTTCCCAAACTTATTGTCCATTTCTTCTCACACATAAACTTAAAGATCCATTGAATACACTAGATTTTCCCCCGTGATGTACCCGCATTCGCTACCAAGATATCAATAACTTCATAGAATCTATTTCCCAATTGATTTGATAAACTCTCACTCGACCTATCCTACTTAGTCATCTTACCCCAACCTAAACAAACAAACAAACAAACCTACACTTAAAAAATAGCCTAAAAATCAATCACCCAAAGAAAAACAAGTTCACATCCTTCGCATTATAGGAGAGAACCCTTCCGAGTCCAGGAAGGCTAGGTCCTAGGAGATCCAAAGCCTAGTTTGATGTTACCATGTCATTTGGTTTGCCAATCACAAATCATGGGACACTAACATAATGGTGATCACGGGGACTTTCGAGTTTATAATTTCCTAAGAAACTCTTAAAACTCTTTAGATCCTCAAGTTTGACTGATAAAAGATCCGGTGGTTCATCTCGCCACCTCATCACCACACTAACATAATGGAGATCACTATGGGACCAAGTACATAGTAGCCTAAAAACTCTTATAGACTCTTTTAACCCTCGCTAAACTTTTAAATCCTACGATTTGTAAATCACTCATCACTTCTACCCAACACAATGGTGATCATGATGCAACCTCTCGATGTCAAGGACAAACCAAGTATCCCCTTAGGACTTTAGAAATCTCCTCACAAATCATGTATATCTAACTAATAGCCTAAGAATAGAAATCTAGCTTTTTCACCATCCTAGAAAAATGATGACCCAACTATAGAACACTCTTACACACCTTAAGGGCTGCATATATAAACTCAAAAAACCCCAAAATATTACTATATTGGCTTCTGTCAGTATTGGTGGTGGACCATAGACACTTATCTTCAAAACAACCAAAAAATTCCACTGGGTGACTCGACTAGCCTCCAACAGGCATTCTAACTTTACTAATGTCCTTAGGCTCCTAAAGGATTGTGCCGAAACAACCCTAGGAAATATAGAACCCTAGTCAAACACTGTGTGAGTTTAGAAAACATAGAAGAGGAAAAAATTTCAAAAAAATATAAAAAACTTTCAGCCTCTCTAAATTGTGAGTTTGAAATATGGCTTCGCGAAGAATCAATACCAGATCTCATCTGGACCCAAACCCTCCTACTATAGTTGATGACCTAGAAAATATTTTCTGGAAAACTTCTAAAACTGGAAACTTAGCTACTAATAGGACCATTCATAAAGCGAGCTCTGTACCTAAACATCTTATAGCCTTGCAAGATCCCTAGTTTGACTTGCGCCATACAAAAAACCTTTTGAGGACCAAGTCACAAAGTAGAATTGACCATATTGATCTTGAGCCCATAGACTTGTAGCAGAGTCCTAGAAGAGAAGTGTCTCCTTCAACACCAAATGATTTCCAACATCTCCACCACTTTGGCTCTTTTCACCCCAAGTCTGCTCAGGATCAGTTTACTGGCCCAATTAATTCTGCCGCACCCATTCACACTACCACTGTGCAAAGCACTCCATCTCGTATCACAAATCCTCCGCTTGTAAATCCACCATTAACTCCTATCATGGCAGCATGGTATGCATCCCTTGTGTTACCACAAACATTAGTACCTTTGCCAATCCAGAATCACACACTTCACTGGGGCTGAATCCACCACTACCCAACAACATGTAGAGAGAATGAATGATTATTTTGACTAGATGGAATTAGAAGACGAAACCATGAAGATTATTATGTTTACCCAAAGCCTAGGAGGAGAAGCTAAGAAATGGTTCAAGAGCCTAACTTCTAACAGCATACACGATCTCCCTTCCATTTACCAAAGTTTTATCAACAACTGAGAAATCAAGAAAAACCCTCTTCACATCCTCCCAGAATATAACAATCTTAAGAGAAACATGGGGGAAAGTGTCCAAGACTATTGCACAAGGTTCAATAGTGTTTACAATGCACTACCACCAAACATGAAACCCCCATTAGGCTTAGCCTTAGCTAAATTTCTGGAAGGTTTTAATCCCGACATGGCCTATCAACTGAGAGAACGAGAGCCCCTAACCTTAGAAGACATGCAAAAGGGAGCTATAAGTGTAGAGGCCAACTTAATTGAAAAAAGAGCTAGGCTAAGATCAGAAAAGAGGGTAATCTACAAAGATGACACCATGCCCTCCACCTCCTCATCTCATTCCATGATTGACAGCCTTCTTAGGACCATGGAAAGAATGATGGATGGAATAAGAATAAACAAAAGAGCACCTCCTAGGGACAACCAACCAAATCCCCAAAATAGAAACCGGAATCAGAACTTTAGAAGAGACCTGCCCCAAAACAGACCAATAGAAAATGATCAACAAATCAGGTCACCCTTCCAAGATAACTATGTTGATGAAGGGGAAAGAGATATTGAAAAACCAAATGAAAATCATCTAAACTTAATAGGCTCTGATAGCGAGGGTGATGTTTTTCTCACAGAAGAAGAACAAGGTTTTTTCTCCTAAAACCAAGATGAAACAAGCTATGGAGATTCTAAAGACCACGAGTTGGGATTAGAAAATGCCATAATGGAAGTCCATAGACAATATGATCTTAGGAGTAAGAAAAACCAGGACAACTCCAGGAAAAACAACTCGAACACTATTGTTAAGAAAACTCCCGAAAACATTCTTAAAATAAAAATAGACAATAACAATACCATAGCTAAGAAAAATGATCCTAACAAAGACAAAACTATCCAACCAAGTATCGACATAAGCTGTCCTAGTACCCCTGCTAGGGGCCCTGAGAAAAATCTATTAATCAAAGCCCCAAATCAGAATCAGCAAATTAAAAATGTGGAAAATTTTATGGCTGATAAGATTGATGTAAATATGTCCAAAACTCAAATACCTTTTAGTTTTGAAGGAGAGATCACTAAAATCAAAATAACCATCCCTCTCACTGAGCTAGTAGCTCAAGATAAGTACAAATCTCAAGTTCTGAAAGTTCTAAACATAGGAAATGATAACAATACTCTAAATCTGACAGATGATGAGCCAGAGCTATTGTTTGGACCTGAAGTAGATGGAAAATACCAGGAAGGAGCCATTCCCCCATTCTATGTTAGCCTAAACATACACGACAAAATCCTACAGAATGCCATGATAGACTCTAGTGCCTCTCACAACCTCATGCTGAAGTTAGTGATGGAAAGATTAGGCCTAGAAATAACCAGGCCCTACAAAGATCTATATTCCTTCGATTTGAGCAGGGTTAAGTGCTTGGGCCTAATGAAGGACTTATGTGTCAATCTAACACAAACCCCTGCTAAGAGCCTGGTCATGGATATATTTGTGGCTGACATTCCCCTTAAATATGGCATGTTGTTATCCTGATCTTGGGGAGCTAAAATTCTGGGGAACCTCCAAATTGACATGTCTTATGCTACCATCCCAATTTTTAACCAAACAAGGAAACTCTACCGAGAATCTCACATGAAGTATATAGTAAGTAGCCTAGATAAACCCAACAACACCCCTATCTATTCCATTCATTCAGACTTGGACTCATTCATCTTGTATAATTAAAATGACCTTCATGAGCAAGTGAATGAAGATTGTGAAGATCTAGGCACATTACAACAATCAGATCAGTCCCTCTATGATGAGTTTTATGGTCAATACTATCACAACCGTGAAACACCACAAGATAATAAAACTGAAATAGATTTCCTGCATATTGAAAATGAAATGTTAGAAACAAAAATCAGTTTAGAACAGGAAACAAGTTGCTCAAAAGAAAGACAAACCAAAAAATCACAACTTCTTCCTTTTGCTTATCCAGAAGAAATGAAATACCCTCACAAAACAAAAATCTTTAGGAATCTAGAGCAAGATAGTCTTATGTTTTTACCTTACCTAGATACTTCATCATCCAAGAATTTCTCCTTTTCAAAAAAGCTGTCAATTTCCACAAATATTGCTATAGATCCCAAAGAATTCTTTACTAAAGCTGATATAGAGAAATATGGCATGGGTAAGCATAAGAAGCTTGAAATAGTTAAGTTGTCTGAAATTTTATCACTACACACGAAACAAAGAAATATAGACTGTGCAAAAAATTTTAGAATGCTTGTGTGTGTAGACAAGCTAGTCTAAAAACTTGTAACACAACCATTGATCTAAAAATCCCTCCTTTCAAAGAGAATCATGAAAACCTTGAGAATTTGAGTTCACTTAGAAAGAAGGCAAAAGGGCATAGGCTTTGTATAGACTTTAGCTACTAGGATCAACCCTTCCGAAGGAACAAATACCTTTTTTCCAAAAAACATCATACTTTACAAAGGGTAAGGTCTTCTAACCAAACCTCATTGCATGGTGGTTTTTCAGGTTACCATCAGATGATACCACTTCAGATAAATTAGGTCAAATACTTTTTCAAGTTTCATCGGGACATTTGCATGTTTAAACATATGCTTCCTGGACTAGAGAGTGCTTGAGACACCTTCCAAAAAACTATGTTTTCAGTTTTCAATTTCTTCACTATGACATATATGTAGGACTTCATCATTTGTTTTAGAGATGAAAAAGAATACCTTGCCTACTTAAAGAAGATCTTTGACACAAACAGATTTTAGAAGCAAGGGTCAAAGAATAAGCACCAAGGAGATTATGGGTTTTCTGAAAACTCTTGGGATAATCTTTATACCATGTTGTCAAATGGAGGTAACTATATTTTCTATTTAAAATAACTGAATGGACAGAAAATGTTAGGAGATCCTTTTAAAGACATGATGCTCAAAAACCCTTGCTATGAAAACCCTTAGCTATAGTTTTTTTACTCATTGCACATACCATTGTTTAAAGAAAAGTACACAAACAGAAAAACACAAAAACATAGGAAAAAATGGAAAAGAGGGTAGATTCAAAAAAAAGTTACAACCCCATACAAAAAAATAGTAATACTGAAAGTGTGCAAGCCTAAATACCACTACTGGTGCAAAAAGAATGTCTTGTTCAGTCATCTAGCCTAATCATGGTTGAACATGTTTTAAATTTATTGTTGATAAGTTAGTGAAAAGAATGTTGGTAAAAATATTTAAGCTTGACTTGTCGAATAAAATAGATTAGGAAAGAAAGATATTGGTTCCACATCCTCAAAATAGAACCAAGGAGAAAAATAGTGATGAATAGAAAACTATGTATCCTAGCCCTGATTTTTCTAGTCTTATTTTGTACAAAAATAATATTTGTGTGCAGCTTGTTTTTATGCCACAAAACCATGATAAATTAGATTGTCTAATCCTAATTTAGTCATGTTTCCAATTTCATGTTTTTAGCTTAGTGAATAAATCCTGTTGAACAGTTGAATAGTATAGGTAGAGAATCAAAGGAGTTCATTAGCCTAATCTAAACTCCTAGAAGAAATAAGTGTAGAAGTAAATATTTGTTTGCTTCCAAAAATAAAAGGATGTCAAGGTTGCTAGTTTGAATGCACCTAAAGAAGAAAAAATGATAGGCAAGTAGGTTGGGTAGGTAGATATGAAATTAAGCTGATCATGTCTTTCATATCTTTGAGATCATAGCTTCAAGCAAGCATCAACAAGTAAAGAAAGGTAAAAATCTGCCTAATGGATGAGGCACTGGTCTCCATAAAGCCAGAAATCTGAAATTCTGGAGACCTCCTGAAAATGGGTTGCCCTCCCCAAGTGGAGCCAATGCTAGTCATCAATAATTTTTGCATTGTTGATGACTAAATGATTATCCCAAGATTTCTAGAAACAAAGTTCGTAGACATTGTGAGTTCTATAAATCTCACCGCCTTCATTATCCTTAAGATAATTTTTCACTATTTCATCATTTCATCCTATCTATCTTTTCCTACCAGTCTCAGAATACCCATTAAGATCCCATGTCACCCATTTTATCTATATCTTGTCACCTTTGACCCAAATCCCCTGTTTTTGTTTCACCTAAAAACCCCACTGCTACCTAAGCTCATCAATCAATCATGCTTGTTATGTCCCCCAAACTACTCGTAAACGCTAATAGTCTCAAACTATCTCCGTGGACTCCTTAATAAATCAAGTACATTGGGTTTTGGGTTTTCAATACATTAGTTTATCATGAACTCTATCTCACACTTAATAAATCCCAAGTTCTAGGTTTCAGTCTAAAAGCCAAGTCCCAAAATGCCTCCACTAGGCCACCTAGAGTCTCACAAAGTCATAGGGTGGATTTGGTGCCCTACAAACTCTGTTTTTCTATATGAACAAACTACATTCAAAGAAGGAAAGGACTGGTTATCTTGTCATTAAACTCATCAACGAGATCATTCAAAAAGGTATTTGGCCTGAACCACAAGTTTTGTGGGGGGACAACTGCCCCTTGCTTACATTTCTGCAAAAGAGTCAAAAGGCTATCAACCTAGCAAGAGGTAAAGTAATGAGAGGCATCATCACAAGAAAACCACTCACAACCAAGAAGAAAGCAGCAAGGTATGGTTTTTATGGGAATCAGAGTTTATGATTGTTTTGATCAAGAAATAAAGCAATACTAGGGTTAAAAAGGCAAAGGACACCCCAACCCCTTCAAATGATCATTGAAGACTTTTTAGACATAAGTAATGAGTTTGATCAATTTTTTCTTTAAAAAAATTAGAAGACAACACTATTTTGTTTTTCTAGGCATCCCTAAAAACTCATAAGATTGGGAAGATGGACAAAGATGGTCAAAATAGTGACAAAGAAGCCTCCTTCATCACAGCAGATGGTTACAAAGGGTTTTCAAACTACCTTCTAGGGTTTGGAAAACAAGCACTAACTCCACTTCATCAAAAGGTAAAATCAAAGGTTTTAAAGAAGATCAAGAAGGGCAGACATAAAATTAAATACTCCACTGTACCAAAGGTAGAAAAATAATGAAGAGCATCAACCAAAAGAGGCAAGAAATGTCAGTTCAAGGGTCTTTTTTCTAAAGAATAGTTAGAGGCATATTCAAGTGACCTAAGAAATAGATATACCCCTAGTTTGCAATAGAGCAGTGGAACTCCCAACAAGGGCCTCCTTATCAAATGACTATTTTGCAAAAGATATATGAACATGAATGGCACTTTACAAGTCTATCACAAGTGTTTTCTTACAGGAAAAATGATAAGGTAAAGGCAAGCAATGTTTCAAATAAAGATGGCACATCTCAAAACACCAAACTACGGTTTATACTTACTGCTAGGGTATTTCTTCCACCAAGAGGTTTTTTCTTCATTAGTTAAACATGAAAACATGGCAAAATTTCAGTCATAGGGAGAAATTGCAAAAATGATAAGTTTGTTGTGTATAGGTGTTAAAAGTCATAAAACAGGTTCATTTTCCAAATATAGGTGGGAGGCATAGTCTTAGCTTCTTCAACAAGGTTATCAATTTGAAAAGAAACATAAGAGGCCTCCAGCAGTGAAAAGAACAATGTTTTAATCAAACTGCCCACCTATAGGACCAAAGAGCCAAAAGGACAGTGAGAAAAATAAAAAGGGAACAAACCTTATAAAGTGGCTTTTGCCTTTATTTTTTATCAAAGGGTATAAAACAACTCTAACAAAGCATCTCCCATTAACCATTTGGATATTTTGAGAAGGAGTGAGGGTTTTTTCGAATTTTCCGACAGAGTCCTTGGGAAAAATTTTCCTAGTGCTACGCTCCTAAGCAGTTGCGCTAAGCTCTTGTAGCATCTCCCTATGCTATTTTCCATTTAGTGTTGCGTTCCTGCCTGAAGGTGTTGCGCACCTGTAGAAAATGTTGCATGCAACCTCTACACAAAAACCTATTCAAGGCCACCCCGCACTGTGTTGCGCTCCTACTATCTGCCTAAAACCACCCCACGCCCTCATGCAAGAGATGCCCAGGCTTTTCAAACTACACACAGATGTGCTCAGGGCTGCCCAGGAGGTGACCCGACACTGCCAGACACGTTCAGGAGCTGCATGCAGAAGCTGTGATGCGTTCCTACCACAGTGTGCAGCCTCTGCCTGATTTTTCATTTAGAAGGTGACCCGAGCTACCCGATAGAATTTGTGCTGCACTCCTCCCACAGCGTGCAGCCTCTGCACAAAAACACGTTCAGGAGGTGACTTGAGCCACTCGACAAAATCTGTGTTGCGCTCCTACCACAACGTGCAGCCTATGCACAAAAACACGTTCAGGAGGTGACCTGAGCTACCCAAGCACGTTTTTTGAGCTAGCTTTTTTTTTGCTATGGAGGCATTTAGAGAGGTATTTTGAACTTTTCCTTCATGTTCATGTTTTTCTAAAGATAAGGTCACAAAGAAAATTGAAAGTTGGTTTAGAGTAGGCAGTGAAATTGTAAAGAAAACACTTGGCCTACACACTGTTGGGCCTTGACGTAATTAGAAAACTTCACCATCTCATTCACCATTCTCACATCATTCTACAATCAGTTCCAATTATCTTTAAAAAATTTTAGGCAGGGGTAAAAAACAAAATTTCTGAAGAAGAGAATGTTGACATTGATGAGGCAAGTCAAAGGCCTAAAAAGTAGCGAAGGAAGGGAGGGATGCCAAATTGATTTGAACCTATAAGCACTGAAGTGATGATAACCTCCCCTACTATTTCTTCATGTTTTCAAGAATTCGGGTGCTATGAATTTTGTAAAAAAATACAAAAGATCCAGAGTCACGGTTCCCGTGATTTGGCCGATTGGTGAGCCAAATGACGATGTAACATCAAACCAAGCTTTGGAGCCTGAGGACCTAGCCTTCCTGGACTCAGAGAGGGCTCTCTCTATTATATGTAAAAGATATCGGTGTGTTTGCTTATGGTATTCTGATATTAGGCTAGTTATGAAGTATGTTTTTGGTTTTTTGTTTTTAAGTTTGTGAGGGATAAACTGATCAAAGATATAAAAATGGATAACAAGAAGTCAGATCAATTGGGCTATGGGGTCAAACAGGTCAAGGAAGCTATGAGATGATGATGCAAGGCTGTTGTAGGGCCGATTTGATTCAAGGTAGAAGGGATCTTTGGGCAAAATGGAGTAAATGAACATCAAGTTGGTGAAAGACAAGGGATTTCAAGTGTAACTAGTTGATAGCAGACATAAACATGTTATAGCAAGCCATTAATCATGTTAAATGTAACTATGAGCTAATTAATACATAGAAATCAAACATTCCAGCCATACATAGAGGTATAAGACCCTCTAACTTCGGGAAATGGCTATCAGACTTTGGGGAAAACACACAAGACAAACTAACAACTCATAAACTATGCCGGAACGCCTAAACATAGTCTCTAAGTCATTGGGCACTTGGACAAATAAGTTTTCATAGTTTTAGGCAAAGGGCTAGATCGGGACTAGGCCTCCTTGGTTCAACAACATGATCAACAAATCAGTCAAAGAGAAAGTTTTATGGACAGAACTATGGGCAGCTGATAGGTAGGTAGGGCAAACCATACATCCTACTCAACATACATGGAACTGATAAATAAAACTTAGCAACAACACCTTAGGTTACCAAAGAGCAGCTAAGAATTCTTTAGCATAACTAAGGGAGAGGAAAACATCAAGCTATGAAGATTCAGGGATTTTGAGGTGCCTCCATGGGCATGTCTCAAAATCAATCTTTACTGATCTATAGCAGCAAGAAAAATGAAATATGAGTGAAAACTAGAAGACAAAACACATTAAGAAGCACTATACCATTCTATCATGTCAAGGAATCCATCAACAAGCCTTCAACATTCCTCAAAAGCATCCAAGAGGCAGTCCAAAAATCATAACTCAAGTGTATTCTTCAAAGCTCATATGACCAATGCATTAATTCTTCTCTCAAGTTCAGCCTCTTGATTTACAATGAGAAACATGGGATAAATAGGCTAGAAGGAGGAAAACCTCATGGAGCAACTAGCTATCCCATTGGCCAAGTCAAAATATCTAAACTTGTCCTTGAGGCTTTGCAAAGCCCAAGGCACAAAATATCTAATAAAATATCTAAAAATCTGCTAAAAACGGAAATTATATTGACTTTACATGATTTTCCCATGATAAAAATAGCCTAACGCACATTTGGGAAAAGCAGATTTTTGGAGTTCAAAATTTGCAAAAATACTTCATATTTATGCCTGAAAAAGGTCCCCTGACTTGCTGGATGCAAATGGAAGCCTTCCCGATGTCAAAATGAGGCTCATGATGGCTCGTTGGAAATCTCTCTGTGTCTGCTTTCCAATGCAAGTGGAATCATCTCAATCTGATCTCTGAAAGTCCCTCAAAACTGTACCTGTGTGCAAAAACCCAGAAAATAGCAGGCTGCTGATAGGGCGGGCAGAATGTGCAAAATGAGGCTGTTTTTCGCCAATTTGAAGGGGCGAATGATCTTCAAATGCCCTGAAAATCGCTGGAGAGCTGCTCATGAAATTATGGAATCCATTGGCATCACCCTCCTCCCTTGACGACTCATCAAACTGAAATGGCGCATTTATGAGTTTTTGGCGAAAACCCCAAAAATGCCAAAAAACAAAAAGTTTTTGAAACAGGCCCAAAATTGGCATGCATGACCTTCAAAGGTCCATAGAGACATGCTCCGAAGCTGAAGCCAAAATATCGAGGGCTGATGTGCTTTTTGCTTCTTTCCGTGCTAGGCGCCTCTCCTTCAATTTCTTCAATTTTTCTTGTGCTACCTTCAATTTTCGCCTGGCAAACTGATTTAGCTTCTGAAAGTGAAGAGTTCTTTTTCTCTGTAGCTCAAGATCCCTGTTTGCCTTCTCAAGCTTTGTTTCCAAATGCTGGTTAGCCCTCTCAAGCCATGCTTCCTTGTTTTCCTCAATTTCCTGCTCAAAGAGGGTAGTGAGAGGAAAAGCTTCGAATTGAGCTTGTTCTTCTGCTCTCTGTTTCTCCAAGGCTCTTCTATGCCCGATGGTCCTAGGCCTCTTTCGCCTAGGCTGGTCTTCCTCCTCTTCATCATCAAACTCGCCAAGGAGCTCTTCAATTCTTACTTGTGCCTTTTCTGCCTCCTTTTTATACTTGATCGCCCTTGCCTCATGAATGGCTGCATGATACTTCATTTGTTTGTTCTCAACCTCCAAGAAATGGTTGAAATTCCTCGCCCTTTGAAGATCTTCTTGTAACACCTCAATTTGCCCTTCTTTGTGAATGAGGAGGTTTTCAAGGATGCGTGCCTCATTATCACTGTCATCGCTTGGGATAGGGATGACAGCTGATTTACCTCCATGCTTGGCACTTCCTCCAACTGCACCTTTGCCTTTGAAGGCCAATCTAGTGCTCTTTCTTCTTGGCAAGCTAGAAGTTGTCTTTTTGGGCAATTCCCTCTTTTTAGGAACAGTTTTGGTCACTGTCAAGGAGGCAGCTTCAGCTTGCTGTCCTTCCTCAACATCTTGTCCAGCTTGTGGCTCAAAATATGCTTCAATTGTGTGCTCAACCTGCTGCTCTTCAACCTCTGTCTGCTGTTGTTCCTCTTCCTGAATTTGATGTTGTTCATCAACCTCTAGCTGCTGTCCCTCTTCCTGAATTTGATGTTGTTCATCAACCTCTAGCTGCTGTCCCTCTTCCTGAATTTGATGCTGTTCATCAACCTCTAGCTGCTGTCCAATGATATCCAACTGCTGCTGTCCCTCAAAAACTGGCTGCTGCTGCTCATCAACCTCCTTTTCTCCCTGTGGCTCACTGCCCTCTTCTTCTCCTTGTTTACTTGGCTGCCCAGTGGTCATCTTGAGTTTTTTAGGGGTGGGCCTACTAGATAAAGGCACTGGGCGATGGACAGGCTGAGTAGGAGACACATGAACAGGAGGGACAGTGGCGAAATCGGCATGGCTAATGAATAAATCCCATGAAACTCCTTTCTTCTCCAGCTGGTGTAAGAAGATGATTTTGATCAAGGAATGATGAAAGAGAGAAGGGATTTGCTGAGGTGGAGCTTTCTTTTGGACAATAGCTGCCATTTTCTCTATGCTCTTGGACAAAAAGTATGGAAGGTTTAATTGCCTGCTCCTGGTAAAATGCATCAACAAGCGAACATGATAGGCAAATATTTGGCTAAACCTCCCTTCACAAGTGAAATATCTCATTATGGCCTTCATCAGTAGAGCATAACTGTCAAGAAGATAGGAGAAAGGAAAAATAGCAGTGATGGTCTCCCTATGTTCCGGCTTGATGAAAGGTTTATAGTCCTCCAAATCAAGATGCGCTTGTTTAAACCACTTTTCGCCATGATACGGGATTTTGGTAGCTTTGGATACATACCTTGGAGAGATTTTGAAGTCAAGACCTACAAGCTGGAAGTGTTTGTCCTTGAACCTCAAAGCGCACAAATGTGTAAGTGGCGAAAAACTCTTGACTTCCTCTATCCTCTGACAGAAATCAAGACAGCCTACTTCATGGAAATTAAAAAGCACTGAGGGATGAGCATTGATTTCTTCTATGGAGATAGGTTCATATCTCTTATGTTGTCCACCTTTGTGATCTCGTTTTGGAGGCATCCTGACTTTGAAACAAGCTTTGGAAGAGGCAAATTGCCTTCACTATATGAGAAATGCTCTGCTGGTTTGAAACAGGCCACCAGACTGTTTGGACAGATATGGTCACTGTGGTTTGGATGAAATGCAACAATGCTTCCTTGAATAAGCTCCTCTGTACTTATTAACCACAATCCTTCAAATCTGGTTACACTTCAGCTATGTAACCTTCTTAACAATGGTACTATGTGGGAGAAACTGCTTTGTAGATTTTCTGTGCACAGTCTTGAAACAATCACCCCTCTGGTGACTTTGCTAGAGGCCTGCTTGCACTTGTATTTGGGTCTTTGAAACCAAACTTCAAAAATTATAACCCTGCTCTTTTAGGTCATTTACCTTGAAACATGCCCCTGTTAGCAGACTTCTGTGGAGACCACATAGTGGGAAAAGAAAAGAGACCCTGTGGTTAGGTGAAAAATTAGCCCACTGTGTTAAGGGAAACACCGTTCACTCATGCAATTTGAGAAGTCAATCATCATCTTTGTACATCTGGCCTCAATGTAAACTTGATCATCAACAAATGCCCAATCACCAACAACCCTGCCTTCTAGAAAATAGCCCTGTTTCACCTTCAGAAAACTCTGTCCAACAATCTTCAGAATGATATAATGCAGTGCAATGAAAAAGCAGGCTTAGTTTAGGTGTAAAATCAGTGCAACAGTGGTTTTTAGGAAATATACTCTCTGTTTGTGAGTTTAAGAGATCAACATAATACCTACACCTCTGTTTTAATATCAAATGCAAACACCAAGCACTCTGCCCTTTAGACAGTGGCCATTTTCATTTGTGAAGTTTTGAGAAATTCAACACCACTTTGGTAACTCTGCCCTTAATGTCAAAATCTAGCCATCAACAATCTCTCGTCTTTTACTAGGTCGTTTTCTTTTGAAAATCTCTCGTCATCAGTCTTCAACATGACGGAATATGTTCTTGGTATAAGGCATCCCAAGTTGGATGTATAACCAATGCACAGTGGTTTTCAGAAAACACCCTCTTTTGCTTGTGAGTTTAAGAGAGCCACCCAAATACCTGTACCCCTGCTTTAATATCAAATTTCACACACTAACAAACTGTTCTTCAGAAAAAGGCTCCTTTCTTTGTGAAGTGTTAAGAGAACAAGAAAAACTGCCTTTGTACCTCTGCCTTCCAAGTTCAGATTTCGACCACCAATAAACCTTGCTCTCTAGAAAAATGGCCCTATCCACCTTTAGGAATTCTTTGTCAATAAATTTACAGCAGTGAAATCTAGTGAAATAGGAGGGGCAGTTTGTTACAAGGAGTGTTTGTAAGATAGGCAACAGTCATTCTGCTCTTGAAAACTCTGCTGTTAATAGATACAATGATTTTGAAAATGATACAACGGGTTCTCAGTCACAAAACCTCGTATTTCAATCACTTCATCTCACTGTGTAGGAAACTGCCTTTGTTTTTTTGTGTTTAGCAAAATAGCAAGGCACGGGTTTTTCAAACAGTTTTATCATTTATCAAAACCTTTCACACGATGGGAGCTCATAAAAATACCTCGACCTTGATGGATTTCCCGTTTGAAAGGTGCAAGAAACCCTGGACAGCTTAAAAAAGGGGCGCGGCAACCTCTGGATAAAACCCGTCGCGCCGGAGGAAGGTGTCGGGTGGACTTGTCGTGTGGTCGGGCGGCCACCTACAGGCACGTCGCGCCCGCCTACAGGCACGTCGCGCCGACGTTGAAGCTCCGTGTATTTTGCTGCCCAGGCCCGTCGCGCCAAATTCCAGGCCCGTCGCGCCGCTGTTGAATGCAAATTTCTGAGTTTCCGCCCAACTTTCTCGCTCGTTTGATGCTGGATGCAAATGGGATTTTGACTCTAGCCCTTTTGAAAGTGAATTTCCACTCCTACATTCCAAACTTATATCGTTTTTCAAAACAAAACAATATCAACGGTCATTCTTTTTTTTGAAAGGTAAAATAGAACCGTGGTTTGGCTTCTTCTGCGGAGTTTTTGTGTTTGAAAAACCTTCGGATTTTTTAACTTTGGTACGTTCAAACTTGCCTTGGAGATTTGCCAATCATTTGATCACATGTAGATTGCGGATATTAGCACAGGTGTGGGGTGGAGAAACTCCGGCTTTTTCTTTGGTGTACTTTTCAATCACTAACCTTTAGACCCTGAAACAAAACTCCATAATCTTGGGACTATTTTTGCCACTGTGTCTAATGGTATAGGTATTAGTGGCTGCATTCTTTATGACCTGCAATGTTCTCCAAAGAGAGGCATTTTTATTATAATCTTATGTTTGACAACTCATGATGCCACATCTCTGTTACTGTTTTTTGCTATACTGTATCTTTGTGTTGAAACTGTCCTTTAGGATGATGACCATTGTGTCTGTTTTAGGGAATATAAACAGTGATAATTCATCAAAAACAAATCCTTTCTGCCTAATCATATACCCATTCGCCTCCTCATTTGAAAAGACAAACTTGTAAAATATGAAAACAGGGTTTTTGGGCACACAGTCTTTATTCTGTTATGATCAGTATATTAGACCCCTTTTTGTTAATAGCACCATTTCATGACTGGACTATGTTCACTGCCTCTCTCTCTTGGTGATTGCTAGCAAAGAAGGGCTATTTCATAATGCACCAAAGTATTTGAAAAGTTGTAAACACCCCTTCTTGAAAGGCGCCTCTTTGGACTTTTGATATATGATATTGTTTTGCTGCTTGACCCTTTCCTCAAGGAGAAAAACTTCTTTTTGATATCAGTGGCACACATATGCTCAAAATTGTCTCTTTGTCTATTCATAGCATTGCATACCTGTCATCATGCATTTTATGACTCAACCTTGGTCACTGTTTTACTTTCCCAGTGATAAATTGCTGCTTCTAGGTGTTTCACAAGTTTTTCTCTGGACTGTAAATACACTTTTTAGGTTGCATCCTTTCACCCTAGACTTCTTTGTTTGCTCAGAAGGATTTCCTTTGATTTCTGTATAGGTGATCATGAAAGGTCTTTAACCCCTTTTTAGGTCAACTGCTCCTTTGGCATTTCAAAGCATACAATATGTTCAATATTTTCTCCTCTCTACTGGATGGACTGTTGACAGATAGCTTTTTGAAGAGGGAGATCAATACATTTATATCATAGACAGTAACACTTTCCTTCATTCAATTTCTTTGTGTCTTTTCCCTGTACTTTTGGACTTACCAGTTTTCAACAGCCTGCAATTATTTTTGGCCCTCTGCTCATACATGGAGGAGGCTCTCCATTAGATAAGGTGTTTGAAGGTTTTTTAACAATTCCTTTTCGAGACAACCTTTCTCTGAAGGTGATGTTAAGTAGACCACTTGGAAAACATCAGTCTAAGCATGTTCACTTGCAAGTATCATTGTGTGTCAGCAAAAACCTTAGCCAGAGTAATATTGTCTCCCTGCATTGTCCTAAGGGTGAATTAAACATTTGGCTTGTTGCATCTTATGATTGATTATTTTAACAAACAAACTTTGTGACTATGAAGATCAGTGTTTCCTTGAAAAAACCAAGCACTTTCTCCCGCCTGTGTAATGGCATTATTTATCATCTGTTCTATTTGATCTTGTGGATAGACAGGGTCCTTATGCTTTGGAAAGTTCACTGATGACAGGCCTTCTAAAGTTTCAACCATTCACCTGACTTGAAAGTTTCAGATGACCTCCTTTATCATGCCAAACTCCCCTTTCCTTTGAGCTTATCATATTTCCACTATAATCCTGTTATGGTCAGCAATTACATTCATGAAACCTGAAGATATTGTTTCATTGTTTCAGTCAGGGCAAACCTGGACTTTTGCAGCCTTCTGAGTCAACTCTGGCCTGCGCCCTCTGCTTATGGATGAAGGAGACGCCCTAACCCTCTGCTTGTAAATGAAGGAGGTTCTGGGCCTTGACAATTTACCATTTTGTTGAGACAGTGGTGACCCTTTCTTACTGTGATTTTTATACTGAAAAGAGCTGTAAGGTCCTGATTGAGAGCCTTTTGTTTTGCAGCTTCATCTCAGGCTCAAAATACATTTAGAAGCAGCTGTTCTTCTAACTGTAAACTCAAACATTTACTCCATGAGATGAAATATATTTCCTATCTTTGTAGAACCATAGAACACAGTGAAAAACCTACTAGTCAGCTTGAGAATGGGCTTTATGCAGTGCTGAGACCTAGGGAATATGAGTGGCGTGACTTAAGGCTGTTTGTCAACTTCATTTGCAAATTAAGGGATCAGTCATGGTAGGTCTGCTGCAGATGAGGGCTTTTTTGGCTTTTTAATGATTGCCAAAGGTGAAATGTCCTAAACGCCACTTCCTAACATAGGGGAGACCTTTGAAACAGAGGTGGATTTGCCTTTTAAAGCCGATGGGCAGACTAATAAGGCTGAGGTTAGATAGGATTGTTGACAAGGAGGTTGTGGTTTTGCTAGGGGTGAACTGCATAGGTAGAAAGGCGAAAAAATTTTTGGGAGGGTTTTCTGGATGACATATTGACATAAGGAAATCAGTTTCTAGAAAACTCAGCTAAAGATATAGTCATCACTAACATGTAAAAAATACTGATGGCTAACAGTGGCTCCATTTGGGGAGGGCAGCTCCTCGTCAGGAGGTGTCCAGAATTCAGATTTTTGATTATGAAGACCAGTGCCTTATCCATTGGCGCAACATTTACCCTTCTCTTGATGTTATTTCTAAAAAGTGTCAGCATGTTTAACATCAATGATACTTCTACCTACCCCACTATCTTTCCTAGCATTTTTTCTTCTGTTTGGTGCATTTGAACTAGCAGCCTTTTGACAATGCATATTTTTCTTTTTGCAAAATGAAACTATCTACTTCTACTCTTATATCTGCCGGGAGTTCAGATTAAGCTGACGAACTCCTTCATTTCTCTACCTAAAACTAGATCGACTGTCAAGATTAAGCATTTTGACAGGATTTCATTCTCTAATCTACAACATGAAATTGAAAAATGATCAAATCAGGATTAAGCAGTCTGATTTGTCATGCATTTGCGGCATAAAAGACAAGCTGCACACAAATGTTATTTTGCAATAAAAGGAAACTAGACAAGCGGGGTTAAGATGTTCAATGTGTTTTTCATCCCTCGCTTCTCTCTTTGGTTCTGTTTTAGGCATGTGGAACCAGAATCTCTCCCTAATCTAAGCTCTGTGATAAGTCAATCTTACACAATGTTGACTATCTTGACACTCACTAACTTATCAGCAATTAAATTTAAAAATGCTCAGCTATGATTAGGCTAGATAGCTGAACAAGACATTGAAGTACTAGTAGCGGCATTTAGACTTGCTCGCTTTCCGAAAGACTTATTTTTTGGAACATGGGGCCTTGGTTCTATCTTCACTTGCCCTCTTTTCTGCTTTTTACTGTTTTTGACTTTCCTATTTTTTACTGTTTTTGATTTTTCTATTTTTTCAATATTTCAAACAATGGTATGTACAGTGACTGAAAGTATCTCAAACTCAAAAATCTTGGAAATGACGGAATTTCAACATCTTATCCTCGTAAGGATCTCCTCTCACCCTAGGCCCACTTAACTCTTGAAAAGAAAAATTTGGGAAATTTTCTCTCTCTAACATGACATAGGGATTCATGCAAGAATCTCTAAACAACCCGGTATCCTCCCTCTGTACCTCTCTGAATATCTGATTTCCACTCCTTTCCTTACTGTATGCTTTCTTCAGGTAATGTATGTACTCTTGATAATTCTTGAAATAGATAGTGATATCATCAAGGTATGCAAAAATACAGAAGTTTAAAACTGGAAACATGGCTTTCATGAACAGTTTCCTGATATTGGGTGGTTTAGCAATTTTGACCTTGAAAACAGATTTACCTCCCGCAAACTGGAAAAAATCTTTAAGTTGTCTACTTTGTAAAGGAATTTGATGATTATGATTTGAAAGATGATCTTGCAAGAATACATCATTAGAAACATTTTCAAATGGTGAATCACGATCTTGAGTAGAAAAAACATGATTTTTGTTATATGGAAATGCAGTATTATTTCTAAAATCAAAGCAGATTCTATGGCCATTATTTTTCTCCTTGATCATTTCAGTTTGTTTCAGTTTGCTGTGTTTGTTTCTGTTAAAGTTGTTTTCTGGGGAAAAGGTAGTGATACAATGTTTTCCCTTGTTTTTCCTGTAGAAACTAGTATTTTGCATGAGATTCCTGATTTTAGCCTTTCTAAGTTCTTCATGAAAAGACAAAATATGAGCCAATTTCAGTAGTTCAGGTATGCCGGGATTATAACTATCACCCTTGCTCATAACAAGTTTATTTGGCATTTTCTCAAGATTTTGAGCTACTGAGGTTATAGTCAAAGTTTTATTTGCAGTAGGAGGGTCACATGATGGTAAATCTTTGAGGTATGGTAGAAACATTAAACTCTCTTTCTCCCGGGTTCCAAATAGGTTTATGATGTGAAGGTCTTCTAAAGCTTTTACCCGGAAGAAATTTCCACAAGTTACTGCTGGCATTTGATTAAAGCTAGAGCAATTTGCTTGATAGTACATGAGAGTTTGTGCTTCTTGTTCTAACTCTACTTGGAAGAGAGGGAACTTACTTTCTTCAAGGCACAGTTGTTCATGATCATGATAGTTTTGAGTGTCCAGCTCATCATAAGGTATCAAGGACAACAGATGTGGTGGATCTAAGTCTATATCAGCTTCTTCTGACTCTTCCTCCAAGTTTACATCAATATGCATAATGAAAGAGTTTAAGTCGGAGCGCAAAGAACACATTGGAATGTTATCGGTCCTATCTTGACTGCTAATCATGTATTTCATGTGTGATTCGCGGTAGAGTATCCTGGTCTGACCAAACACAGGAATGGTGGCATATGACATGTCTAGTTGGATATTCCCTTGTAGTTTGGCTCCCCAAGATCTGGAGAGAAGCATCCCGTACTTGGGAGGAATATCTGCCACTACTATATCCATGATTAGATGTTTCACGGGTATTTGGGCCAGACTAAAACAAAGGTCTTTGATCAAACCCAGGCATTGGACTCTGCTTGAGTCAAATGAGTACAAGTCTTTGTATGGTCTTGTGATTTCCAAACCTAATCTTTCCATTACTACCTTTGGCATAAGATTATGCGAGGCGCCAGAGTCTAGCATGGCATTGTGGAGGATTTGGCCGTGGATGTTTAGGCTAATGTAGAATGGAAGGGTAGCTCCCTCTTGAAACTTTCCCTCTACCTTTGGACCAAACAATACTTCAGGAATGTCATCAGTGAGATTAACAGTGTTTGCATCATTTCCTAGATTTAAGACTTTTAGTACTTGGGATTTATAAGAGCTTTGGGCAATGAGTTCAGTAAGAGGCATGGTGATTTTGATCTTAGCGATTTCACCTTCAAAGCTAAAAGGCATTTGAAGTTTAGATATGTTTGTTTCAACTTTTTCAGCTAAGACCTTGTCTATGCTCTGAGTTTGTTGACCCTGTTTAGGGATTTTGTTTGCCATAGTTGTTTTGGTGACCTTGGTAGAAGTATCAGGAGTGTCTAAGAGAGGACTAGTTTGGGTAACTTTAGCTTGGTTTTGATTAGCCTTTTCAACCTTGATTTTGTCACTGCTTGATGCTTTTTTGAGGATGGTATCTGGAGATTTAGCAGTATCAGAGTTACCTCTCTTGACATTATCTTGGTTTCTCTTGCTCCTAAGGTCATATTGCCTGTGGGCTTCTTCAATAGCATTTTGAAATTCTATGGCAGGGTCATCAAGATCCTCATAATTGGTCTCATCTTGATTAGGCGAAAAGAAGGCTTGTTCTTCTTCGGTGAGGTACACCTCACCTTCATTGTCAGACCCTATGAGGTTTAAATGATGTTCATCAATAGGTTCTGAGTCCCTATCATCTTCTTCTACATAGTTTTCATTGAATGGTGGACTGATCTGTTGGTCATTATCCCTTGGTCTGTTTTGGGGCTGTTCCCTCCTAAAGTTTTGGTTTCGGTTTCTGATTGGAGGGTTTGGCTGGTTGTCCCTAACAGGAGCTTTTTCATTGATCTTTTCCCACATTTTAGCCATGGATTTGACTAAGTCATCTATTCTGGGATCTAGGGAAGGTGATGAAGTAGAAAACTCATCTCTATATGTGACCTTTCTTTCTGATCTAGTTCTAGCCCTTTTTTCAGCTAAGTTGGCATCTGCTTTTATGGCTATTTGTTGCATTTCTTCCAAGGTGGGGGGATCCTTATCTCTCAAATGATATGTCATGTCCGGATCAAAACCCTCAGGAAATTTTGCCAAAGCTAAACCAAGTGGAGGTTTGAAATGAGGTGGGAGGGAGTTATATACACTATTGAACCTGGTACAGTAAGCTTGGACACTTTCCCCATTTTCCCGTTTTAGATTGTTATATTCTGACAGGATTTGAATGGGGTTTCTTCGGATTTCCCACCTATTTCGGAAGATTTGATGTAGTTCTGGGATATCATGGATACTGTTTGGAGCTAAGCTTTTGAACCATGCTTTGGGTTCACCACCAAGACTTTGGGCAAATATTCTCATTCTGACAGTCTCGTCTTGTACCTCTAGGTATTCATAAGCATCAGTCATTCTACTTATATGCTGTTGAGGTGTGGTGGTGTCTTCTCCCGTAAAGTGTGGGATCTTGTCCTGATATTTGTTTGGGAGAGGAGCTAAAGGTGGTGGCAACACCAAAGGTGCGTACCAGGCTGCCATGACTGGAGCTAATGGATGATGTACAATATGAGGACTAGTAGGCTGAAATGAAGTGGTTTGAATAGTGGTGGTTTGACCAGGTGTAGCGGATGAACTTGGACTAGTGATCTGGTTTTGAGCAGATCTGGGATGATAGGAGCCAAATTGATAAAGAAGTTGGAAATCAGGAGGAGTGGTGGGTGAAGCTTCTCTAATAAGACTCTGTGGTGGGCTTAGGGGTTCAAGATCGTCAAAGTCTATCCTACTATATGATTTGCTTCTGGGAAGAGTTTGTGATGGCTCTGGTTCCAAAGGTGAATCTAGTAAGCTAGTGCGATGTTTAGGTATAGATCTTGTTCTACGGATGAATCTACCAGAAGCTAGATGATCAGTTTCAGAAGCTTGCCACAGAATCTTCTCTGGGTCATCTACTATGATAGGGGGATTTGGGTCTGGATGGGATCTGGTATTGATTCTTCGTGAAGCCAGATTTTAGATCCAGAGTTTTAGAGAGAATGATATTGGTGAATGTTTTGGATGAGTGATTTTTCTAAAGTTATACTAAGGTGAAGGATGGTCAAAAATAGAAGGGATGGATGAGTGGAGTCGCCAGGTGGAAATGGATTGTTTTTGTGAAGATAGCTATGGTCCACCACCAAGACTAATCTGAGAATGTTTTGGATTTTCTGAATTTATGTGCAGCCTATGGTTTGTTAAAGTATCCTAAATTTGTTTTAACACTTTGCTAGGGTGATGAGAAAAAAAAGAGTTTACTCTAAAAAATGAGTCTATGGACTGCTTGCTTGTTTATGGTACCTAAAGGACCAAAGAGTCTATAAGAGTTTGCTGGACTATTATGTACTCAATGTCTTACCATCTCCCGCTATGTTAGTGAGTGATGGGATAGGTCTATCGGATAGTAGCCTAGAGTTTGGTGAAATAGTAAGGCTCACTAGAAGTTAGTGGAGTCGCCAGGTGGAAAATTGGTTTGTTATGAGATATATTTGTATGGTCCACCACCAGTAATGTCAAAATCCAATCTAAGGGAGTTTTTCGGGGTTTTTCTAAGTTTTATGCGCCTATAAGGTTTGGAAAGGTTTTCTATAACTGACTCATCATTTTGCTAAGATGGTGAAGGAGCTATTTTCTACCTCTCAAACAATCTCTAATTTTACTAAGCTTGATTGAGACTTCGGGAGTTACTAAGTTGTACTTAGATTGTCACTAACTCGGAAGGTCCTACTGTGAGTGTCACTATGTTAGTGAGCAGTGGGATAAGTCAATCAGATAGTATTCTCAAAGGTTTCTAAAGATGAGGGAAACTAAGCTTTTAATCACTCAGAGTCCCACCGTGATCGCCATTATGTTAGAGTGGCGATGAGGTGGCTCACTGGTAGGTATTCTTGAAAATAAGGGACTTATAGAGTTCTAAGGTGTCCTTAGATTGTCAAAAACTCAAAGTCCCACCGTGATCGCCATTATGTTAGGGTCCCGTGATTTGGCCGATTGGCTAGCCAAATGACGATGTAACATCAAACCAAGCTTTGGAGCCCAAGGACCTAGCCTTCCTGGACTCAGAGAGGGCTCTCTCTATAAGTGTAAAAGATGTCGGTGTTTTTACTTGCGATGTTCTGATATTAGGCTAGTTATGAAGTATGTTTTTGGTTTTTTGGTTTTTTAAGTTTGTGAGGGATGAAACTGATCAAATACATAAACTGGATAACAAGATGTAGATAAATTGGGCTATGGGGTCAATCAAGTCAAGGAAGCTAATGAGGCGATGATGTAAAGCTGCTGTAGGGCCGATTTGATTCACAATAGAAGGGATCTCTGGGCAAAATGGAGTAAATGAACAATAAGTTGGTGAAAGACAAGGGATTTCAAGTGCAAACTAGTTAATAGTAGACATAAACATGTAATAGCAAGCCATTAATCATGCTAGGAATAACTATAAGCTAATCAATACATAGAAATCAAACATTCAAGCCATACATAGAGGTATATGAACCTCTAACTTCGGGAAATAGCTATCAGACTTTGGGGAAAACAGATGAGACAAACTAACAACTCATAAACTATGTCGGAACGCCTAAACATAGTCTCTAAGTCATCGAGCACTTGGACAAATAAGTTTTCATAGTTTTAGGCAAAGGGCTAGATCGGGACTAGGCCTCCTTGGTTCAACAAAATGATCAACAAATCAGTCAAAGAGAAAGTTTTATGGACAGAACTATGGGCAGCTGATAGGTAGGTAGGGAAAACCATACATCCTACTCAACATACATGGAACTGATGAATAAAACTTAGCAACAACACCTTAGGTTACTAAAGAGCAGCTAAGAATTCCTTAGCATAACTAAGGGAGAAGAAAACATCAAGCTATGAAGATTCAGGGATTTTGAGGTGCCTCCATGGGCATGTCTCAAAATCAATCTTTACTGATCAATAGCAGCAAGAAAAATGAAATATGAGTGAAAACTAGAAGACAAAACAACATTAAGAAGCACTATACCATTCTACCATGTCAAGGAATCCATCAACAAGCCTTCAACATTCCTCAAAAGCATCCAAGAGGCAATCCAAACATCATAACTCAAGTGTATTCTTCAAAGCTCATATGACCAATGCATTAATTCTTCTCTCAAGTTCAGCCTCTGATTTACAATGAAAAACATGGGATAAATAGGCTAGAAGGAGGAAAACCTCATGGAGCAACTAGCTATCCCATTGGCCAAGTCAAAATATCTAAACTTGTCCTTGAGGCTTTGCAAAGCCCAAGGCACAAAATATCCCATAAAATATCTATAAAACTGCTAAAAACGGATATTATATTGACTTTACATGATTTCCCAATGATAAAAATAGCTTAACGCACATTTGGGAAAAGCAGATTTTTGGAGTTCAAAAATTACAAAAATACTTCATATTTATGCCTGAAAAAGGTCCCCTGACTTTCTGGATGCAAATGGAAGCCTTCCCGATGTCTAAATGAGGCTCATGATGGCTCGTTGGAAAGATCTCTGTGTCTGATTTCCAATGCAAGTGGAATCACCTCAATCTGATCTCTGAAAGTCCCTCAAAACTGTACCTGTGTGCAAAAACCCAGAAAATAGCAGGCTGCTGATAGGGCGGGCAGAATGTGCAAAATGAGGCTGTTTTTCGCCAATTTGAGGGGGCGAATGATCTTCAAATGCCCTGAAAATCGCTGGAGATCTGCTCATGAAATTATGGAATCCATTGGTATCACCCTCCTCCCTTGACGACTCATCAAACTGAAATGGCGCATTTATGAGTTTTTGGCGAAAACCCCAAAAATGCCAAAAAACAAAAAGTTTTCGAAACAGGCCCAAAATTGGCATGTATGACCCTCAAGGGTCCATAGAGACATGCTCCGAAGCTGAAGCTAAAATATCGAGGGCTGATATGCTTTTTGCTTCTTTCCGTGCTAGGCGCCTCTCCTTCAATTTCTTCAGTTTTTCTTGTGCCACCTTCAATTTGCGCCTGGCGAATTGGTTTAGCTTCCGAAAGTGAAGAGTTCTCTTTCTCTATAGCTCAAGATCCCTGTTTGCCTTCTCAAGCTTGGTCTCCAAATGCTGGTTAGCCCTCTCAAGCCAAGCTTCCTTGTTTTCCTCAATTTCCCGCTCAAAGAGGGTAGTGAGAGGAAAAGCTTCGAATTGAGCTTGTTCTTCAGCTTTCTGTTTCTCCAAGGCTCTCCTAAGCCCGATGGTTCTAGGCCTCTTTCGCCTAGGCTAGTCCTCCTCCTCTTCATCATCAAATTCGCCAATAAGCTCTTCAATTCTTACTTGTGCCTTTTCTGCCTCTTTCTTGTACTTGATCGCCCTTGTTTCATGGATAGCTACATGAAACTTCATTTGTTTGTTCTCAACCTCCAAGAAATGATTGAAATTCCTTGCCCTTTGGAGATCTTCTTGTAACACCTCAATTTTCCCTTCTTTGTGAATGAGGAGGTTTTCAAGGATGCATGCCTCATTGTCGCTGTCATCGCTTGGGATAGGGATGACAGCTGATTTACCTCTATGCTTGGCGCTTTCTCTAACTGTACTTTTTCCTTTGAAGGCCAATCTAGCGCTCTTTCTCCTTGGTAAGCTAGGAGTTGTCTTTTTGGGCAATTTCCCCTTCTTAGGGACAGTTTTGGTCACCATTGAGGAGACAGCTTCAGCTTGCTGTCCTTCCTCAACATCTTGTCCAGCTTGTGGCTCAAAAGATGCTTCAATTGCTTGCTCAACCTGCTGCTCTTCAACCTCTGTCTGCTGATGTTCCTCTTCCTGTATTTGATGTTGTTCATCAACCTCTAGCTGCTGTCCCTCTTCCTGAATTTGATGCTGTTCATCAACCTCTAGCTGCTGTCCAATGATATCTAACTGCTGCTGTCCCTCAAAAATTGGCTGTTGCTGCTCATCATCCTCCTTTTCTCCCTGTGGCTCACTGCCCTCTCCTTCTCCTTGTGTACTTGGCTTCCCAGTGATCATCTTGAGTTTTTTAGGGGTAGGCCTACTAGATAAAGGCACTGGGCGATGGATAGGCTGAGTAGGAGACACATGAACAGGAGGGACAGTGGCGAAATCGGAATGGCTAATGAATAAATCCCATGAAACTCCTTTCTTCTCCAGCTGGTGTAAGAAGATGATTTTGATCAAGGAATGATGAAAGAGAGAAGGGATTTGCTGAGGTGGAGCTTTCTTTTGGACAGTAGCTGCCATTTTCTCTATGCTCTTGGACAAAAAGTATGGGAGGTTTAATTGTCTGCTCCTGGTAAAATGCATCAACAAGCGAACATGATAGGCAAAGATTTGGCTAAACCTCCCTACACAAGTGAAGTATCTCATTATGGCCTTCATCAGTGGAGCATAACTGTCAAGAAGATAAGAGAAAGGAAAAATAGCAGTGATGGTCTCCCTATGTTCCGGCTTGATGAAAGGTTTATAATCCTCCAAATCAAGATGCGCTTGTTTAAACCACTTTTCACCATGATACGGGATCTTGGTAGCCTTGGATACATACCTTGGGGAGATTTTGAAGTCAAGATCTGCTAACTGGAAGTAGCGCACAAATGTGTAAGTGGCGAGAAACTCTTGACTTCCTCTATCCTCTGACAGAAATCAAGACAGCCTACTTCATGGAAATTAAAAAGCACTGAGGGATGAGCATTGATTTCTTCTATGGAGATAGGTTCATATCTCTTATGTTGTCCACCTTTGTGATCTCGTTTTGGAGGCATCCTGACTTTGAAACAAGCTTTGGAAGAGGAAAATTGCCTTCACTATATGAGAAATGCTCTGCTGGTTTGAAACAGGTCACCAGATTGTTTGGACAGATATGGTCACTGTGGTTTGGATGAAATGCAACAACGCTTCCTTGAATAAGCTCCTCTGCACTTATTAACCACATTCCTTTCAAATCTGGATACACTTCAGCTATGTAACCTTCTTATCAATGGTACTATGTGTGAGAAACTGCTTTGTAGATCTTCTGTGCACAGTCTTGAACAATCACCCCCCTTATGACTTTGCTAGAGGCCTGCTTACATTTGTATTTGTGTCTTTGAAACCAAAATTCAAAAATAATAACTCTGCTCTTTAGGTCATTTATCTTGAAAAACACCTCTGTTAGCAGATTCCTGTAGAGACCATACAGTGGAAAGAAAGAATACTCTTTAGTTATGTGAAAAATTAGCCCACAGTGTTAAGGAAAACATCTTTCACTTGTGACTTTTGAGAAGTCAATCGCCACCTTTATACATCTGGCCTCAATGTAAACTTGATCATCAAAAAATGCCCAATCATCAACAACCCTGCCTTCTAGAAAATAGCCCTGTTTCACCTTCAGAAAACTCTGTCCAATAATCTTCAGAATGATATAATGTAGTGTAATGAAAAAGCAGGTTTAGTCTAGGTGTAAAATCAGTGCAACAGTGGTTTTTAGGAAATATACTCTCTGTTTGTGAGCTTAAGAGATCAACATAATACCTACACCTCTGTTTTAATACTAAATGCAAACCCCAAGCACTCTGCCCTTTAGACAGTGGCCATTTTCACTTGTGAAGTTTTGAGAAATTCAACACCACTTTGGTACTTCTGCCCTTAATGTCAAAATCTAGCCATCAACAATCTCTGTCTTTTACTAGGCTGTTTGCTTTTGAAAATCTCTGTCAATAAGTCTTCAACATGATACAATATGTTCTCGGTATAAGAAGACCTAAGTAAGATGTATAACCAATGCACAGTGGTTTTCAGAAAACACCCTCTTTTGCTTGTGAGTTTAAGGGAGCCACCCAAATACCTGTACCCCTGCTTTAATATCAAATTTCAAACACTAACAAACTGTTCTTCAGAAAAATGCTCCTTTCTTTGTGAAGTGTTAAGAGAACAGGAAAAACTGCCTTTGTACCTCTGCCTTCCAAGTTCAGATTCGACCACCAATAAACCTTGCTCTCTAGAAAAATGGCCCTATCCACCCTTAGGAATTCTCTGTCAAAAAATTTGCAGTAGTGAAATCTAGTGAAATAGGAGGGGCAGTTTGTTACAAGGAGTGTTTGTAAGATAGGCAACGGTCATTCTGCTCTTGAAAACTCTGCTGTTAATAGATACAATGATTTTGAAAATGATACAACGGGTTCTCAGTCACAAAACCTCGTATTTCAATCACTTCATCTCACTGTGTAGGAAACTGCCTTTGTTTTTTTTTTGTGTTTAGCAAAATAGCAAGGCACGGGTTTTTCAAACAGTTTTATCACTTATCAAAACCTTGCACACGATGGGAGCTCATAAAAATACCTCGACCTTGATGGATTGCCCGTTTGAAAGGTGCAAGAAACCCTGGACAGCTTAAAAAAGGGGCGCGACAACCTCTGGATAAAACCCATCGCGCCGGAGGAAGGTGTCGGGTGGACTTGTCGTGTGGTCGGGCGGCCACCTACAGGCACGTCGCGCCGACGTTGAAGCTCCGTGTATTTTGCTGCCCAGGCCCGTCGCGCCCCTGTTGAATGCAAATTTCTGAGTTTCCGCCCAACTTTCTCGCTCGTTTGATGCTGGATGCAAATGGGATTTTGACTCTAGCCCTTTTGAAAGTGAATTTCCACTCCTACATTCCAAACTTATATCGTTTTTCAAAACAAAACAATATCAACGGTCATTCTTTGTTTTTTGAAAGGTAAAATAGAACCGTGGTTTGGCTTCTTCTGCGGAGTTTTTGTGTTTGAAAAACCTTCGGATTTTTTAACTTTGGTACGTTCAAACTTGCCTTGGAGATTTGCCAATCATTTGATCACATGTAGATTGCGGATATTAGCACAGGTGTGGGGTGGAGAAACTCCGGCTTTTTCTTTGGTGTACTTTTCAATCACTAACCTTTAGACCCTGAAACAAAACTCCATAATCTTGGGACTATTTTTGCCACTGTGTCTAATGGTATAGGTATCAGTGGCTGCATTTCTTTATGACCTGCAATGTTCTCCAAAGAGAGGCATTTTTATTATAATCTTATGTTTGACAACTCATGATGCCACATCTCTGTTACTGCTTTTTGCTATACTGTATCTTTGTGCTGAAACTGTCCTTTAGGATGATGACCATTGTGTCTGTTTTAGGGAATATAAACAATGATAATTCATCAAAAACAAATCCTTTCTGCCTAATCATATACCCATTCGCCTCCTCATTTGAAAAGACAAACTTGTAAAATATGAAAACAGGGTTTTTGGGCACACAGTCTTTATTCTGTTCTGATCAGTATATTAGACCCCTTTTTGTTAATAGCGCCATTTCATGACTGGACTATGTTCACTGCCTCTCTCTTTTGGTGATTGCTAGCAGAGAAGGGCTATTTCATAATGCACCAAAAATATTTGAAAAGTTGTAAACACCCCTGCTTTGAAGGGCGCCTCTTTTGGACTTTTGACATATGGTATTGTTTTGCTGCTTGACTCTTTCCTCAAGGAGAAAATCTTCTTTTTGATAACAGTGGCACACATATGCTCAAAATTGTCTCTTTGTCTATTCATAGCATTGCATACCCGTCATCATGCATTTTATGACTCAACCTTGGTCATTGTTTTACTTTCCCAATGATAAATTGCTGCTTCTAGGTGTTTCACAAGTTTTTCTATGGACTGTAAATACACTTTTCAGGTCGCATCCTTTCAACCTAGACTTCTTTGTTTGCTCAGAAGGATTTCCTTTGATTTCTGGATGAGTGGTCATGGAATGTCTTTAACCCTTTTTAAGTTAACTACTCCTTTGGCATTCAAAGCATACAATATGTTCAATATTTTCTCCTCTCTACTGGATAGACTGTTGACAGATAGCTTTTTGAAGAGGGAGATCAATACATTTATATCATAGACAGTAACACTTTCCTTCATTCAATTTCTTTGTGTTTTTTTCCCTGTACTTTTGGACTTACCAGTTTTCAACAGCCTGCAATGATTTTTGGCCCTCTGCTCATATATGGAGGAGGCTCTTCATCAGGTAAAGTATCAGAAGCCCCCTTTTACTACTATGTCAGACACAGCCTTTCTCTGAATGTGGTGGTAAGTAAATCATTTGAACAACATCAATCTAGGCATCACTATTTGCAAGCATCACTGTGTTTTTTGAAGGAAACCTAGCCACAGTGACACTGTTCTAAGGTTGCTGAGATATTTGTCACTTGGCTTGTCCATCTCATGACCTGTTATATTGAAAAAGCTCTTTGTGACTATGAAGGTCATTGCTTTCTTGAAAAAACCAAGCACTTTCTCCTGCCTCTGTAATGGCATTGTTTAACATCTGTTCTATTTGATTTTGAAACCAAAAACAGCCTCTTATGATTTGATGTTCACCGACATGCCTTCTAAAGTTTCAACCATTCACCCGACTTGAAAGTTTCGTATGATCTCCTTTATCGATCGTACTCTCCTTTTCTTGAGCCAAGATATTTCAAGCTCCATTCCCGTTATGGTCGCAATTACATTCATGAAACCCGAAGATACCGTTTCATTGTTTCGAGAGGCAAAACTGACTTTGCAACCTTCCTCGAGTCAATCACCGCTCGCGCCTCTCGCTTATGGATGAAGGAGGCGCCTAACCCTCTCGCTGTAAATGAAGGAGGCTCCGGCCCTGACAATTTACCATTTTGCCGACACAGCTGGCGACCCTTTCTTATCGTGATTTTCACGAAAGAGTCAGAAGGTCCCGATTGAGAGCCTTTTGTTTTGCAACTTCTCAAAGCTCAAAATACATTTAAAGCAAACATTTTAACTTAAACTCAAACATTTACTTCCATGAGATGAAATATATTTCCATTCTTGTAACCATGTAAATTACGTTGAAAAACCCACTAGTCACCGAGAATGGGCTTATGCTATCGAGACCTAGGGAATATGAGTGGCGTGACTTAAGGTCGTTTTGTCAACTTCATTTGCAAATTAAGGGATCAACATGGTAGGTCTCCATTGCGATGAGGGATTTTTGGCTTTTTGATGATTGCCAAAGGTGAAATGTCCTAAACGCCACTTCCTAACATAGGGAGACCTTTGAACAGATGTGGATTTGCCTTTTAAAGCCGATGGGCAGACTAATAAGGTCGAGGTTAGATAGGATTGTTGACAAGGAGGTTGTGGTTTTTGCCAGGTGGACCAACAGGGTAGAAAGGCTTAAAAAAGTTTTTTGGGGGAGGGAGCTGGATGACATATTGACATAGGGAAATCAGTTTTCTAGAAAACTCAGCTGAAGATATAGTCATCACTAACATGTAAAAAATACTGATGGCTAACATAACCTATTTCATCTGAGAATGCTATATCCATAGCTCTCTGATATATGGCACCAACATTCATCAAACTAAAGGGCATTTTAAAATACATGAAAGTACCCCAAGGAGTAGTAAAGGCTATTTTAAGTTGATCATCAAGATGTACCAATATCTGATTGTAACCTGAGAAGCCATCTAGTAAATAAATTCTTCTAGAACCAACTACCCTTTGTAAGATATGATCCATTTTGGGCAAGGGATATTTGTCCTTTAATGAGGTTTTTTTAAGTTTCTAAATTCAATGCAAAGCCTTATTTCTCCTGTTTTCTTCCTAACAGATACACGATTAGATACCCATTCTGAATATCTTACTGGGAATGTGATTCTAGCATCATACATTTTCCTAATTTCTTTCTCTACCAAAGGTAATTGAACAGGGTTGATTCTGAGCAATTTTTGTTTATATGGTTTATGGTTATCTTTGAGGGGTATCTTGTGCTGAATTATCTCAGTATCATACGATTTCATGTCTTCATAACTCCATGCAAATATATCAGAAAATTCTCTAAAAAGCTCATTGTATTTCAGTTTAATGTGAGCTGGCAGTGTCTTGGATAATTTGATCATTTTGGGCTTTTCCTCACTGCCTATGTTGCATTATTCCACTTCAGCTTCAATAGATTCCAGTTTTGGCTTTTTGGCAACATCATTCAAGTCAAACAATTCTTCTAATGGGACCAGTCCTTTTGACAAGCTTTGATCTTGAGATTGCAGCACTTCTAAGTCTTCATTTTCTAAATCTGTGCTATTTTCTGTTGTATGTTTCGGTCTATTAGTTAACAGATTTATTTCATCAATCTCAGGAGACTTTTCTTCTTAAAAATGTGGGTTTTCTTCCGTAGGACAGTCTTGTTCATATTTTGAATATGAGTTTGGTATTTCGAATTCATTTTTGGACTATAGGAAGTCTTCTATTTGTTTATATCCTTCAAACACTTGCTAGTATTTTTCATTATCTGGATAGCTGGTCTATAATTTACTTGGATGGTGTATTGTTTTCTTTCATATGGTCTTAGACAAGTACTAGCAGCAAAGGCTAGTCCATTGGCAAGAATGTTTTGGTTCCTTGGAACAAAAGTGAGTTGGAATTCAACAAATATTTTTAACAAGTCCATGGCATCATCTCTATAGGCTCTAAGTCTGGGATGTTTAGTAGTGTATTCCCTTTTACTTGCCTAATTATCAACTCTGAATCTCCATGACCTGTTATCCTCTTGGCCCTTAATTTTTTCAATAAATGTAGGCCTGAAAGGAGAGCTTCATACTCTACTATGTTATTTGTGCATTGGAAGTTTAATCTATAGGAATCACCCTCAACATGATTGTTCTCAGTGTTGTGCACCCATATGCCTACTCCTGCACCAGTTTTAGAGCAAGACCCATCAAAAATCATATTCCAAAGAGGATTGTTTTTAGATTTTTCATTCATTTCATTGTTGTTCTCTCTGTTTTGTTTGCCTAATCTGTGACTGTGTTGTTCCTGTAGGATTGCACTGTGTTTGTCTTTATTTTTTTCCTCAATATTTTCAATGTTTTGAGGCTTTATTCTTTGATTTTCTTGATTGGTACTATGTTCATGATTGTTTTGATGTTCAAGACCTGTAATCTATTTACTGTGATTTTTTGAATTCACAAACTGTCTTTTAGTTTTCTCCTTGTTTTCCTCTTCATCTATGGCTGCCACTATGTTTGGAGATCGAGTGGCCACTATATTGGTTGATGTTTCATTGATTAATCCTTTCTCATTAGAAATCTCATCATTATAAAGAATGAATGAGTCAAGGTTAGTATGTATAGAATAGAGAGGGGAGTTTTCTGGTCTTTCTTGACTACTCACCATATATTTTGTGTGTTTACCTATAGAATCTTCTGGGTTGACAAAAGACAGGGATGGTGGCATAAGTCATATCCATATGCATAGTACCTTGCAACTTAGCAGCCCATCATCTTGAAAGAAGCATGCCATATCTGGGGGGTATATCAGCCACTACAATGTCCATCATTAGGTTTTTGGCTGGGATTTGAGTTAATTTAACACAGAGATATTTTATTAAGCTTAGGCATTTCACTCTACTTGAATCAAAGGAATATAAGTCTTTGTATGGTCTAGTCACCTCTAAGCCTAATATTTCCATTATTACCTTGGGCATGAAGTTATGTGATGCTCCTGAATCAAGCATGGCATTGTGCAACATCTTATCATAGATATTCAAACTGATGTAGAATGGAGGGGTAGTTCCTTCTTGAAAATTTCCTTCAATCTTTGATCCAAATAGGAGCTCTGGTTTATCATCACTTAAGTTAACAGTGTCATGAACATCTTATATGTTCAAGGCTTTCAAAACATGACATATATATACATTTTGAGTGACTAATTCAGTGAGAGGGACAGAGATTTTGATTTTAGCAATTTCATTCTCTAGGCTAAAGGGAATCTAGTTTTTTGAAATGTTAGATTCAACCTTGTTAGTCACTCCTTTATCAGCAAAATCAACTTGTTGATTTCTACTATTTACAACAGTCAAAATGGTTTTTTCAGGGGCATTAGTTGAAATGCTAGTGCTGCTAGGGTCACCACTCTGTTTTTCATTGATTTGGGTATTTTTTCTCTTGTTTGGATCAGAAATTTCAACCACTATTTTATGGCTTTCTGTTGTCTTTATGGAAGTATTTACAGGGCTGTTTTTGGTAGAATTATCAGAGGTTTTACTTTTGGGAGTTTCTAGGTTTTTTTTACTTCTTAGGTCATATTATTTGGGCACTCCTATGATGGAATTTTCGAAATCTTGTTCACAGTATTCAGTTTCTAGTCTTCTATCATCATAGGGTGTATATAGACCTTGTTTTCTTTCATGGAGGAAATCAGAATCCTCATTGCTTACTCCCAACATGTTTATGTTATCATCCTCTGTTTTTTCATTTGTTTCTCCATCCTCATCAACATAATTTTCTTGAAAAGGAGTTTTGATCTATTGATTAGCATCTCTTTGTTTGTTCTGAGGTTGATTTCTCCTAAAGTTCTGATTTTGATTCTGGGATTGGTTTCTATTTTGAGGAGCGGTTTGGTTTTCTCTAGATTGATCTTTTTCATATATTCTCATCCTCTCCATTATCTTCTCCATCATCCTTTCCATTTTTGAGTCAGATGTGGAAGGTGCAGCTTCATCCCTATATGATACCCTCTTCTCAGTCTTCATTCTAGCTCTCTTCTCAATCAGATTTGCTTCCACACTAAGAGCTCCTTTCTGCATGTCTTCTGAAGTTAAAGGATCCCTTTCTCTTAGTTGATAGGCCATTTTGGGATCAAATCCTTCAGGGAATTTGGCCAAAGCTGAGCCTTGTGGAGGTTTCAAATCTGGGGGTAGTGCGTTATAAACACTATTAAATCTAGTGCAATAATTTTGAACACTTTCCCCAGTGTTTCTCTTGAGGTTGTTGTAATATGAAAGTATTTGGAGAGGGTTCTTCCTAATTTCCCATTTGTTTATGAATTTTTGATGTAAAGAAGGGAGATCATTTATGCTATTAGGAGTTAAACCCTTAAACCATTTCTTGGCCTCTCCTCCTAAACTTAAGGCAAATATTCTCATCTTAATGGTCTCATCTTCTATTTCCATATAATCAAAGACATCGTTCACCTTGTCTACGTGATGTTGAGCAGTAGTGGGTTCATTTCTGGTGAAATGGGGAATTTTGGACTGATAGTGCTTTGACAAGTTGACTAAAGGTAAAGGAAGGACTAGAGGAGCATACCATGTTTCCATGATAGGAAGTTGTGGGAAAAATGGGGGGTTTACAAGTGGAGGGTTTATGAAAGGAGGGGGATGATGGAACAGAGTAGTTTGAACAGTGGGTGTATGGATAACAGAAGTGCTTGGATCAGCAAGAGATTGTTGGGCAGAGCTAGGATGAGAGAAACCAAAGTTATGAATAAAATGAAGATCAGGTGGAGTGGTTTCTCTACTATCAGTATGTTCACCACTATGTCAGGGTGAGTGTGGAGACTCAAAGTCTATCTGATCTATATCACTAAGTGACTTAGTTCTGGATGGGTTTCTTATGGATGGTAAGTCAACTTGTGTATCTTGTAGAGCTGAGAGATTTTCAGGGACAAAATTAGCTCTATGAATTAGTCTGACAACAGTTGAAGTCTTGGATTTAGGAGATTTCCTAAGGATACTTTCTGGATTATCAACTATATCAGGAGGATTTGGGTAAGGATAGGCTCTAGTATAAATTCTTCTAGAAGCCACTATGTGGTGTTCTTAGACCTAATGATGAGAAAATTTCAGCCAAGTATGACAGTCTTTTAAAGGCTAACTAATATTTTTCAAAGAAAACTCAATCCTCAAAGTCTTCTTAAATGGGTTTGAATGATGTTTGAAGGATAAAATAATTTCCCAGTGGAGCCTTATGAAAAACCAGTGGGGTCAGCAGGCGTACTGAATACCAATGGAGTCGCCAGGTGAAGGATTTTTACTTGTTTTCAAGGTTTGGTTGTTGTTCACCATCAACAATCAATAATAACTAGTCTTGGTGACACTTGTCTCATTTAGAAATATGAGATCGTTGAGTTGTGAAGTTATCTATTACTCAACATTCCCTAGTATGGTCGCCACTATGTTAGGTTCCTTGTACTTTGCAAGATTGGCAAGAACAAACACTACAGGGCTTACATCAGAACCACTTTGGAATCCTAGGATCTAGCCCTCCTGGATTCAGAGGGGTGTCTCTCTATTAAGTTTAGAATGATATGCTTTTAAAGCTCATGATATGATATTAGGCTAGTTATGAAGCACAAGGAATTTGTTTTGGTTTTGGTTGGGTAGGATATCATCAAAATAAATGAAGTATTTTGAACGGTAAAGGTGTGAACAGGTTGAAAGAATGGTTCAGCTGATAGGATAGGTAAGAGACAATATCAATCCATTGGGCTATGGAGTCACAAAATGATTTAATTGTAAAAGTTTTAAGAGTGGTCCATGGGGCAAGTCATCTATATCAAAGGATCTCTTTAAGTGATTTTGTGGTACAGAACATTAAGAAGTGTGGTGAAAGAAGCAAACATATAAGAAAACAGAGAGTAGCTTAAGATCTGGTAAGGACTTTGAAATTATCCTGCTTTCAACATACTCTCAAGGGAAAAAATTTAAGATAAACAAAGAATAGCCTAAGATCAAGTAAGAACTTTGAATCTATCCTACTTTCATCATACTCTCAAAGGAAAACATTTAAGATAAACATAAAAGGTATCCTAAGATCGGGTAATGACTTTGAACCTATCATGCTTTCAACATACTCTTAAGGGATCTTTTCAAAGCAACTATTGGAGATAAACTAGAGGACAGGGCTAACCATAAAATTTTCTAGTTCAACTTTACTTAGCACACTTTTCAAGAACTTTCAAAGACAATATCTAAAGTTGTACTTAGGAAACATGGGCTCACAACACTTCACTGGTTATACTCTATTGAATTATCCATAAAGCACAATTGGAAGAAAACATAAATATAAAGCTTATCAGTGAGATTTAGGGTACCTTTATAGTAAATCCTAATATAAATTTGTTGTTCTTTATCAGAGAAAGTGGACAATATTGAAACATAAGAAAAATAACAATTACAATAAGAAAAACATCACCAATGATATAGACCAATATCCCATAAATCAGCTTGTATATTTGATGTTCAAACCAATTACAATCTTCAAGTCCAATAAGTCTTTACAGCTTCAAACTTCTCTTCTCAGCCTATATTTTTTCAATTACTAACAGAGCTTCAACAGCCTCAGTAACTATTTACGTTCAGCAAGTATTCAACCAACAACAATACTAGGCTCCTCATATGATATATATAGGTAAATTGAGGAGGTGGAGTGAAAAGAATGTCTAACTATTCAATTAATACAAAGTAAATGCTTCTCGACCTTTGGGAGGCCTAATGGAAAATATATCTAATGTCTTAACTCTGTTAATTTATTTTTACATTAACTTTCATCTACTTCAGTCACTTTTGTTGACTTCGGAGGCTTTTGGTAGGCTGGAAATTACTTTCTGAGTTGTCTTTGGAAATATCTATGACTGTGCATTAACTTTGTAGGCCTTTGAGTAAATAGGCCTGTAGGTGGCATTTCTGGCTTTCATGGGATTAATTGCTTCCATGATCTAGCATTTTTGAAGCGGTCTTTTTCTGATTTGTCTTGATTTATCACTTTAAACTTTAATTAGACCTTTGATATGCTTTTAGGCCTTTGTTATCATCTTTCTACTTTATATTCTGTCTTTATCTTTTAAATTGTGGGATTAAGTATTTTAATCTTCAAGCTTTAGGATTTAATCCTTTTTCTTTAATCTTCGATATCTTCACTGTTTGGTCTTCATTTGATTACTAACAAGTACTTGCATTGGATGGCTTTTACTGAATGACTAGTGTTCATGATGCACTGGTGAAAACTTGGAATTTTCGACCCTTTATGTCCCTTTCAATATTGAATTCGGCTACAGAGGATCGTTATCCTCGGCCATGTCACTTTTCTGGACTGTGGGACAGCTTTTATAGCTTATCCGCCATTAAACCTGCAACAAACCATCAAAATATTATAAAAAACTTTGCGAATGGGGCTATAAATGCTTCAGAGTGCTCGGCAGAGGGCGAAAGAGTAGTGCGAAAGGAGGAAAATGCATCAAGAGAGGCTTTCGTAGCGGAAGGGTGAAGAAACCGGATTTGAAAGGAAGTATGGGCGCAAAATTGATGAAAAGAGGTATTGGAAAACTGGCAGCAGTTTTCGCGTGAGGTGAAGGTAGTAAGCGGTTTGGGACCGATCGAACACGACATGATCTGGTGGCTAACGTGTGTCTCTTTAAAACCGCCCATTTCGTGTCGAAAATGCGATTTACGCCGTTATGGTGAAACAGGTGCAAAAATTTCTATGAGTCGTGGGTCTGGGGGGGTAGATCAACAGTGGAGATTTGAACGGAAGCACGATGAAGGGCCCAGCGCGGTTGGGTGGGACCAGCGGGATTGTATGGGAGTTTGAAAGAAAATACACATAGCGGGGGTGTTGGGGTTCCCATGTTTTGGCCAGGTTGACAGAGACCAAAAGATGAGACAACATAGAACCACTTTTAGACCTTAGGATCTAGCCCTCCTAGGTCCAGAGAGGGATCTCTCTATATGAGTCAAAGTGTATGTATTTGAAGCTCTAAGTTGTTATTTTAGGCTAGTTGTAGGCTCATGGTTGTTTGTTTGATTGTTTGTGTTTGGTTGGAGTCAAGAAAGGATTTACTTGTAATCAATGTGCAAGCTTTCAGTTGGGCTAGTCTTCTAGAGCATTTGGATCTTAAAGGAGATATTTGGAATGGGACATCAAGGATAGAAAATGAAGAGGAGAACCAACCAAATCTATCTACAGATCAGACCAGAGGTCATTTAACTCTGGGCCTGCTTGGACAGAATCAGAGGCGATACAAGGGATCTTGGAAAGGTTTAATTGAGATGGAAAGGTCCTAGAGAGACAGAGATCAGGTTCTACACCTCCAAGATTCTCAACACATTCAACTAAATCCTAACAAGAACATCTAAATACAGATTTCATTAATTCATACATCGGAGAGCAGGCAATAACATCCACTACACTGGTTAAACCAATTGAAATCAACATTCAGATACACATATAAGTAGAAAACATAAAGGGCTGGGAGAGCAGCAACATAAGGTACCTATCAAGGGTAAATCTTATGCCAAACTTCTGATGCGAGCCTGAAGAAACGTGATGAAATGAAATCAAGTCAATCACAAATACAGAGAAAGGAAAACATCACCAGATGCTTTAGATCAGGATCCAAAAAAACATGCTTGTCATATTAAAACAACACCAATTAGGTACACCATAGCCCATAGCTTGAACATTCAGTCTGAATACATCTAGCCCCAGTCTATCTTACAATTTTACATAGAGAACTTGTCTCAAGAGGAACAATGCTTGTGTTTCACTGATATCTCATCAACAACCTTTTCAATGTTTATTTTTGTGTTTTATAGCAGATGGTGGATAGAAAATCGACTATGAGTGTAGGTGAAAATTAAATGTATCATTAAACACAGAGTAGAGAAATAGGGCCGAGGCCCATTCTATTTGAATATTGAGTATTTAATGTCTGTCACCTCTATATGCAGGGATGATCTTCTTCGGATTTTCCTTTACTCCAGACATGACTTTGCTGCATTCTGGCGGCGATACTTTGTTGTACTTGTGGAGAATAAACAAATGGTAAATAACTGTTGAAAGGTCTGCTTCATAAATGTTCTGATTTCTTTGAGCTGCTGTTAGGGTAGAAATTCCTTCAGGGACATTCTTTTACTGTGCAGAGGACCTTTTGGATGGATCCTCGGGTCTTCAAACTGCTGCTGTGCATTCTAAACTTGTGATTAAGGCTTAAGATCTTCATTAGTTTGCCTTATTCTCTCTGCTCTGTACTGGGACACTCCGCTACTTCAATTCAATCTCTGACAGGTTAGCTCGGGTTTTAATGGTGATGGGAGATTTTCAGAGTTCGAAATCCTGCTTTTCTTTAGTGAAAATCCCATCAGCCGCTTTCCTTGACAATTCTATAGCAGCGCCGACCCTTGGATTTAGTTCTGTCTGCAAACTTCTCCATTAAGATGGTACGACAGAAATATAGAGTTTTTCACCTCTAGCGACCCTGAAAAACAACAAACTGTGAAGAAAACCATGAAGGTGAATGATGGATGAGGTGTATGGAGGTAATGGACACATTTGGTGACATGGCGGAAGAAATTACAGAGGAAACAGTGAAAACTTTCTCTGGTTGGGGTTAGCGGAACACAGAGCGAAAATGCCTGAAAAGCATTAAAAAACACGAAATTTGAACATATTTATGCAACGGAATGAGAGACTGTACGAGGGGCGCACGTGGAGTGACGTGGCGGGACGGAAAGCGGTGGACGGGTGACGTGGAGATGCGGCGGACTTGGTCAGCGACGTGTAAATAATTCTAGGCCATACGATCATAACTGGAGGATGATGTAATGGCGGGGCCCGGGCATTTTACATGGTCACTAATAATCGTGCATCTCTGGAGAGCGGGAACCATTAGATGTGGTCCCCAAGATCGAACGGCCCAGGTGAATTCCGCTGCCCGGCTTTCGTCTAGGAGATAATGCACGAAATGGGCGGTTTTCGAAATAGTACACTTGGACACGCGTCACCCAACGTATGGAATTAATGGGTCTGCGGGAAATACCGCCGACTATGGATGGGTGGTGTAGAATGAAACCACTAGTTTTCACACAATGAACGCGGGTGCGGGGACCACCATGGGAAATAGTTCCGCTCTGTCGATTGGTTTTTTATCGGACGGCGGAGATGAACTGTGGGGGGCCAAGGTGTACGGACACGAGACTTTTGGAGCAACCCCCCGTAGTGAATGGCAGACATTAGATTAAGTCTTCACCCATCCCGAGGAGTCAACTACGGGGGCACCAAGGTTTGACCCTACGGATAGAGTAAAGCCCCCGCAGGGGAAACGCTTCGGTCACGGCGTCGGGTCACATGGAGAGAAAACGACGCAGGGCTAGCAGAGAAGGGGTTGGGCCCAAAATATGGTTTTTGCACATTTTAAAGCATTTTTAGGCCCAAGGAAAGGAACGATAGGGAGGCGAGGTGGAGAATTAGGGAAATAAAGGGTGATGGGGGGGTTTAAGTGGATTTTGGAGAATTTAAGAGGGTGATGGTGGGGATAAAAGGAAGAAAAGGGATTTTGACAAAGGAAAGGGGAGGGTAAAATGGGGGTATTTGCAGGGGTATAAAGGGGAAATAGTGGGCCTTTTGAGAAATGGATCAACAGAGGGGCTATATTTTAGGCACAGTACACAGAGACTTCAAGGAGGATGGGTTTTCAGGGGAAAGGCATTCCTTGAAGGCTCCCAAACAATCTAGCCCCCAACTTGCTTGCCAAGAATTTCATAGGGGGGCTAACAGGGAGCACTTGGGGGTATGGGTGAGTTTGTGGGCCAGGTGCCTCCGTAGTAAATATGGACCGTGGATTTGGGATAATCAGACGACTGAGATCAAACGCAAAGGGAGAAAAGATAGGAGGAAGAAAGGTGGGACCTGGCGGATGATGTCAGCTATCTTGGCACGTAGCGGAAAGCTATTGGGCGAAGTTATAAGGAGAGGATTAATGGGCGTCGTTGGATCGTGAAGATCAACGGTTGAGATCTGTTGATGGGGGAGAATGAAAAGAGCGGGGTTGAAATGCAGGAGTAATGTGGGCCACTGGATGAGGGGAAATGGATGGCTGTGATCGAATAGGGGGATCGAAAATCGACAGAGAAGAGGGTTCGGGAAGGAGGAAATTGGAACTGCGATGTGTTGATGGCCGATGGGAAAGCAAAGTGCAATGGATGGAGGACCGTTAGATCGAGATTAAGATCAATGGTGGAGATGCGATCGGGGCTTCGCATATCGGTAGAGAAAAGGTTCAGGGGAGATGGAAGTGGGAAACGTCGAAGTGTGATGGATCGAGGACCATTAGATCTAGGAAAGATCAATGGCGGAGATTCCATCGGCAAAGAAAAGAAGGCGACCAAGAAAAAGGTGAAGTGCAATGCGATGGAGCGATGCAGTGGAGCGCGAAGTGCGATGGCCGTTAGATCTTGGAGATGGATGGTCCATATCTCATCGGAGGATCGACATATCAGTGGAATAAAGGGTCTGGGATCGCCGATGTGAGATGGTTGATGGACTTAGCACTTAGTCACGGAGCGCAGTCTTATGGCGGAAAAAGGGGCTCGGGCTTAAGTGAAAGGGGCTTAAGGCCTGATAATTTAAAATGAACTATTTGGACATAAAATTAAGGTTTTTGAGGATTTTTGGAGTTATAAGGAGAGGATTAATGGGCGTCATTGGATCATGAAGATCAACGGTCGAGATCTGTTGATGGGGGAGAATGAAAAGAGCGGGGTTGAAATGCAGGAGTGATGTGGGCCACTGGATTAGGGGAAATGGATGGCTATGATCAAATAGGGGGATCGAAAATCGATGGAGAAGAGGGTCCGGGAAGGAGGAAATTGGAACTGCGATGTGCCGATGGCCGATGGGAAAGTGAAGTGTGATGGATGGAGGACCGTCGGATCGGGATTAAGATCAACGGTGGAGATGCAATCAGGGCTTCGCATATCGGTGGAGAAAAGGTTTAGGGAAGATGGAAGCAGGAAATGCCAAAGTGCGACGGAGTGAGGACCGTTAGATTTGGGAAAGATCAATGGTAGAGATTCCATCGGCGAAGAAAAGAAGGCGAGTAAGAAAAAGGCGAAGTGCGATGTGATGGAGCGATGCGGCGGAGCGCAGAGTGTGATGGATGTTAGATCTTGGAGATGGATGGTCCAGATCTCATTGGAGGATTGACATATCGGCGGAGTAAAGGGTTTGGGAACAAAGGAACTGGGATCGCCGATGTGCGATGGCCGATGGACTTAGTGCTTGCTCACAAAGCGCGGTCTTATGGAAAAAAAAAGGGGCTCAAGATTAAGCGAAAGGGACTTAAGGCCTTATACTTTAAAATGAAAGATTTGGACAAAAAAAGAAGGTTTTTGAGGATTTTTGGAGTTTTCAATAGGAGGAAAAAAGGGATAAAAGCCTTAATAAAAGGATTTTACAAGGTTTAAAGGGGAATTTGAAGAAGATAAAGGGTAAAAAATGGGAAAATGGGGTGAAATGAAGGGGTTTTCAGAGGGTTTTTTTTTTCAAAGGAAAATTTGATGGAAAATGGGTCTGAAAACAATCTTTCTTTTGGGATAGCAGGACTTTCTTTGAAGTTTTTGAATAAAGAGATCAAAGAAATGGATCTTTTTGGCCAAGGTACATAGCAAGGCTTCAAGAACTCACAATTTTGCTTAAAACTTGTTTCTTGAAGACTAAAAGACCTGTTTCATCTGTCGTCAGTTATGAATTTTTTTTATTGATGGCTAATAGTGGCTCCATTTGGGGATGGTAGCTCCTTGGAAGTGTCAAGAACCTCAGAAATTTATCTTTGGAATGTAGACCCGTGCTTTGAATTTTGACGACCTCTTTCTTACTTGATCATGCTGCTTAAAAAAATGATCAGTACTTTGTATCAACAAACAAATTTCTTTTCCCCAAGAAACTACCTACACAACCTACTTGTCCTAATATTTTCTCTTCATAACGTGCACTTGGACTTCCAAAAATTTTGACATCAACATTTTATTCTTTTATTGAAAGTAGGAAACTAATATAAATCAACCCTTATAACTTCCATTAGTTCAGATTAAACAGTTGAACTCATAAATTCTCTACCTAAGCTACTATCTATCAGGATTAAGCTGTCTAATAGATTTTATTCTCTATATTCTAAAACAGAAAATTGAAACACATCCAAAACAAGATTAAGCTATCTGATTTGCTGTTGAGACTATGGCATAAAAACAACTACACATAGACTGAAATTTACAGAAATTCAAAACAAAATTTTGAAGGCTTAAAATCTGAAAATTAAGAACATCCTTCCTTGTTCTTATGACTCAGATTTTGATATGTTCAGAGTCATCCTTTTTATTTTTACCTAGTTCAAGTTTTTAGCATGTTAGAACCAGTTCTTTTTCTTCTCTTTGGCTCAGGTTTTGATCTGATTAGAGCCATTCTTCATCAAACTTACAGGTTCAGGATTTAAGCTTGTTTGAACCTTTGTTTTTCTATCCTAATTTATTCTACTGAATAGCCAAGATTAAATAGTTTGGAAAATATTCTTCACTAACCTATCAGCAGGAAATTGAAATCTATCTAGTCATGATTGGGTTATATGACTAAATAGTAGTGCTTTATTTTGGTAGTGGCATTTAAGCTTGCACACTTTTAGGTTTTCTTTTCTTTTTTGGTATGGAGCTGTACCTTCTTTTATATCTGCCCTCTTTTCACTTTTTCTATTGTTTTTGTATTTTTTCTTTTTTCAAATTCAAAAACAGTGTTATATACAATGAACAAAAAGCTTTGAAACTAAAATATCAGTTAACATAAATAATGTTTGAGAATCCTGCCATTGACAGGACCTCCAAAATATTTAGCTCCATCCAATTCTTGTAGAAAGAATGCATTGTTTCCAATAGTAGATTGAATAAGATAAGGGCTTTTCCATAAATTATCAAATTTTCCATGTTTGTCCTTATCTTCTCTCCTTGAATCCCATTTCAATACTTTATCACCAATTTTAAAGTCACTTGCCTTGGTTCTTTTTTCAAACAACTTCTTGATGTTTTCTTGTAGTTGTTGTGCTATGATGTATACCTCCTATCTAGTTTGTTGTAGATGTATAGTCTGGTTTATTCTTCTTGTCATATCATCATCTTTAGACTGTAATTCTTGTATCAGCTTCTTGACTGGCACTCCTAGAATGGTTTGAAATATTGCATCTGTTCCATAAAATAGCTAGTAGGGAGACATTCCAATTGATTTTTTAATAGTTATTCTATTTGCCCATAATGCATGTACTAGCTTACTGTGCCATGATTTATTGTTATCTTCTAGTAACTTCTTGATAATTTTTACCAAACTTTTATTTGAGGATTCTGCCAACCCATTACATGAGGTTAATAAGTTGTAGAATGACCCAATATAATCTGATATTTATGACAGAATTCCACCATCTTTTTAGACCAAATGCAGCAGCATTGTCAGTTATGATCTTTCTAGGATAGCCAAATCTAGACAATATATGGTTTTCAAGGAATGAAATGATAACTGAGTCTTTGGCATTCCTAGAGGGGATGGCTTCTATCCATATGGTAAAATAGTCTGTTGCTGTGAGGATCCATCTATGTTGAACAAATGAGACAGGATGGATTTCTCCAATGAAGTCTAGACCCCACTACTGAGAAGGAGCTTCAACAGTGATTGGTTGCAGAGGTAAGGGAAACAACTTTCTTTTGCCTTTAAAGATTTGGCATTTGTGACAGACAATAATAATTTTGTGGATATCTTGAAAGAGGGTGGGCTAGTAGTAACCAACTCTAAGGATTTTGTTAGCAGTTGAATTCCAGTAGAGGTGGCCTTCACATTCTTCTTCATGAAACTCATGCTTGATCTTATCTGCATCATTCTCAGGAAAATATTTAAGAAATAATGCACTAGAATTTTTCCAATATACATATTTATTCAAAATGCAGTAATTTACAGCTTTAAACTTTAAGAATCTTGCCTTTGTTTTAGAAAAACCAAGAGGGACATTTAGGTTGAGCAACACATACAAAATATCAGCATACCAAGATGAATTCAGAAAATCATCTTCAATAATTGGAGTTGTCAACTCCTCCTATTCATCTAATGCATTAAACATGTTTATATCAATAGCTTGAAAGTTGGATTCAGCTATAATTTTTGCTAGTCCTTGACCTTTTATGAGCTTACTGGGCTTGATTTTTAAGTCATGTTCTAAAATTACAACAATCCACTTTCCTCTTTTGCCATCTGGATCTTGGGTCAATATGCCTTTTAAAACTGAATGAGGCACAAATGCTATAATGTGGGAATGTAAAATGTAAACTCTGAAGTGTTTTAAGGCTTTGACCAAGGTAAAGGTTTGTTTTTCCATTATGTTGTACTTCAAAGGTGCATCTCTTAATGCCTTACTGAAAAATGCAATTGGCTGCTCTTGTCCCTTCAAGTTTTTCTGTAATAGGACAGTAGCTACTGTGTGTTCTAATGCAAATGAAAAAATGAATAAATCCTTTGTAAAATCAGTACTGATAAGAACTAGTGTTTTGGTGAGTGATTTTTTACCAACTCAAATGATTTCTTTGCTTCTAAGGTCCATTTAACTCCTTCTCTCTTAAGAATATTTGTCATGATTCTAAGGAGTTCAGCTAGATTGGGTATGAACCTTCTCAAGAAATTAATCTTCCCAATGAAAGATTGAAGTTCCTTGATGTTTTTAGGATGGTTGATTTACAATATGCCATTGATTCTCTTTGGGTCTATCCTTATTCCTTCTTCAGATATGATATGTCCAAGAAGTTTACCTTCTTGGAGACCAAACAATGCTTTCTTTGGATTTAAGGACAACCCATATTTTCTGCATTTCTTAAAGATTTTTTTCAAGTGTAATAGGTGTTCTTCATGTGTTTTAGAATAGATAGTGATATCATCAAGGTAAATCACAATGAAGTAACCTATTTCATTTGAGAATTCTATATCCATGGCTCTCTGAAATGTGGCACCAACATTCATCAAACCAAAGGGCATTTTCAAATACATGACAGTACCTCAAGGAGTATTAAAGGTTGTTTTAAGTTATCATCAGGATATACCAATATTTGATTGTAACCTGAGAAGCCATCTAGCAAAGAAATTTTTCTAGAACCAACTACCCTTTGTAAGATATGATCCATTCTGGGCAAGGGATAGTTGTCCTTTAATGAGGCTTTTTTTAAGTTTCTAAAGTCAATGCAAAGCTTTATTTCTCCTGTTTTCTTCCTAATAGATACAAGATTAGATACCTAGTTTGAATATCTTACTGGGACTATGATTCCAGCATCATACATTTTCCTAATTTCTTTCTCTACCAGAGGTAATTGAACAGGGTTGATTTTGTGCAATTTTTTGTTTATATGGTTTCTGGTTTTCTTTGAGGGGTATCTTATGATGAATTATCTCTATATCATATGATTTTAGGTCTTCATAACTCCATGCAAATATATCAGAAAATTCTCTAAAAAGCTCAATATATTTCATTTTAATGTGAGCTGGCAATGTCTTGGATAATTTGATTATTTTGGGCTTTTCCTCACTGCCTATGTTGCATTATTCCACTTCAGCTTCAATAGGTTCCAGTTTTGGCTTTTTGGCAACATCATTCAAGTCAAACAATTCTTCTAATGGGACCAGTCCTTTTGGAAAGCTTTGATCTTTAGATTGGAGCACTTCTAAGTCTTAATTTTCTAAATCTGTGCTATTTTCTGTTGTATGTTTGGGTCTATTAGTTAACAGATTTATTTCAGCAATCTCAGGAGACTTTTCTTCTTCAAAAAGTGGGTTTTCTTCTGTAGGACAGTCTTGTTCATATTCTAAATCTGAGTTTGGTATTTCGAATTAATTTCTGGACTATAGGAAGTCTTCTATTTTTTTATCTCCTTCAAACACTTGCCAGTATTTTTCATTATCTGGGACAGCTAGTCAATATTTTACTTGGATGGTGTATTGTTTGCTTTCATATGGTCTTAGACAAGTACTAGCAGCAAAGGCTAGTCCATTGAAAAGAATTTTTTGGTTCCTTAGAACAAAAGTAAGTTGGAATTCAACAATTTTTTTTAACAAGTCCATGGCATCATCTCTATAGGCTCTAAGTTTTGGATGTTTAGCAGTGTATTCCCCTTTTACTTGCCTATTATCAACTCTGAATCTCCATGAACTGTTATCCTCTTGGCCCCTAAATTTTTCAATAAATGTAGGCCTGAAAGGAGAGCTTCATACTCTGCTATGTTATTTGTGCATTGGAAGTTTAATCTATAGGAATGACCCTCAGCATGATTGTTCTCAGTGTTGTGCACCCACATGCCTCCTCTTGCACTAGTTGTAGAGCAAGACCCATCAAAACTCATACTCAAAAGAGGACTGTTTTCAGATTTGTCATTCATTTCATTGTTGTCCTCTCTATTTTGTTTGCCTAATCTATGACTGTGTTGTTCCTATAGGACTGCACTGTGTTTGTCTTTATTTTGTTCCTCAAGATTTTCAATGTTTTGAGGCTTTATTCTTTCATTTTCTTGATTGGTACTATGTTCATGATTTTTTTGATGTTCAAGCCTTGTGATCTGTTTGCTGTGATTTTCTAAATTAACAAACTGTCTTTTAGTTTTCTCCTTGTTTTCCTCTTCATCTATGGTTGTCACTATGTTTGGGGATGGAGTGGCCAGTATATTGGTTGATGTTTCATTGATTAATCCTTGCTCATTAGAAATCTCATCATTTTAAAGAATGAATGAGTCAAGGTTAGTATGTATAAAATAGAGAGGGGAGTTTTCTAGTCTTTCTTGACTACTTGCCATATATTTCATGTGTGTTTCCCTATAGAGTCTTTTGGGTTGAATGAAGATAGGGATGGTGGCATAAGTCATATCCATCTACATAGTACCTCACAACTTAGCACCCCATGATCTTGAAAGAAGCATGTCATATTTGGGGGGTATATCAGCGACTACAATGTTCATCACTAGGCTTTTGGCTGGGATTTGAGCTAAGTTAGCACATAGATCTTTTATTAGGCCTAGGCATTTCACTCTACTTGAATAAAAGGAATATAAGTATTTGTATGGTTTGGTCACCTCTAAGCCTAATATTTCCATTATTACCTAGGGCATGAGGCTATGTGATGCTCCTGAATCAAGCATGGCATTGTGCAACATCTTATCATGGATATTCAAACTGATGCATAATGGAGGGGTAGTGCCTTCTTGAAATTTTCCTTCAATATTTGGTCCAAATAGGAGCTTTGGTTTATCATCACTTAAGTTAACAGTGTCCTGAACATCTTCTATGTTAAAGGCTTTCAAAACTTGACATCTATATACATTTTGAGTGACTAATTCAGAGAGAGGGATAGAGATTTTGATTTTATCAATTTCATTCTCTAGGCTAAAGGGAATCTGGTTTTTTGAAATGTTTGATTCAGCCTTGTTAGTCACTCCTTTATCAGCAAAATCAGTTTTCTGATTTCTACTATTTACAACAGTCAAAATGGTTTTTTCAGGGGCATTAGTTGAAATTCTACTGCTGCTAGGGTCATCACTCTGTTTTTCATTGATTTGGGTATTTCTTCCATTGTTTGGATTAGAACTTTCAACCACTGTTTTATGGTTTTTTGCTGTCTTTTTGGAAGTATTTACAGGGTTGCTTTTGGAAGAATTATCAGAGGTTTTCTTTTTGGGAGTTTCTGGGTTCTTTTTACTTCTTCAGTCATATTGTTTGGCTGCTCCTATGATGAAATTTTTGAAATATTGTTCATAGTATTCAGTTTCTAGTATTCTATCATCATATGGTGTATATAGACCTTGTTTTCTTTCATGGAGGAAATCAGAATCCTCATTGCTTACTCCCAACATGTTTATGTTATCATCCTCTATTTTTTCATTTGTTTCTCCATCCTCATCAACATAATTTTCTTGAAATGGAGGTCTGATTTGTTGATCAACATCTCTCTGTCTATTCTGAGGTTGATTTCTCCTAAAGTTATGATTTTGATTCTAGGATTGATTTCTATTTTGAGGAGCGGTTTGGTTTTCTCTAGATTGAGATTTTTCATATATGCTCATCCTCTCCATTATCTTCTCCATCATCCTTTCCATTTTTTAGTTAGATCTGGAAGGTTCAGCTTCATCCCTATATGATACCCTCTTCTCAGTCTTCATTCTATATCTCTTCTCAATCAGATTTGCTTCCACACTAAGAGCTCCCTTCTGCATGTCTTCTAAAGTTAAGGGATCCATTTCTCTTAGTTGATCGGCCATTTTGGGATCAAATCCTTCAGGGAATTTGGCCAAAGCTGAGCCTTGTGGAGGTTTCAAATCTGAGGGTAGTGTGTTATAAACACTATTAAATTTAGTGCAATAATTTTGAACACTTTCCCCAGTGTTTCTCTTGAGGTTTTTGTAATATGAAAATATTTGGAGAGGGTTCTTCCTAATTTCCCATTTGTTTATGAATGTTTGATGTAAATAAGGGAGATCATTTATGCTATTAGGAGTGTTAGCCACCTATAATAATTTTTCAAAGAAAATAGGTGGCTAAATATGTTTCCGAGCCTTCAAGAGAAACATTTCCTTTGTAAATATATCATTCTTGAAGCCTCCATGTGTCTTCTGTCTGTTAAAGAATCTTCACTGTTGTTTCCATTAATGAACCTTGATTTTTATGAAAGAAGTTGTTTTCAAAGGCCTCCATCTTCCCCATTTTCCCTCATTCATACTTCATTTTCATTCATTCCCTTCATAAATTCCCTTTGATAAGTTTTAAAACCTATTTTTAATCTTATCAGAACCTTCAAAACCCTCTGAAAAACCTTCATTTTGGCCTAAAAACCCACTTTTCAGCATTAAGGCCTTAAGCCCCTTTCGGCCTTAGCTCTAGCCCTTGTTCTCCATATAACTTGTGCTACGACCAAGTGCTAAGGCCTAATCGCAATCGAAAAAAACTCATTCCCTTTGTTCTTTTTCCCCGAATCCCTGATGCGATGAGCCCCCTTACTCTGATCTTCCAATCTAATCTCGACCATCAAATCCACAAGAACCGATGACTGGGATTCAATCGCGCATTGTTCCCCATTGCGCATCACCAGCGCCTGCCGATTTGATCTGGACCATTGAATCCACAAGAACCAATGGCCAGGATCTCATCGCACTCCGCCCATAGCCCTCTGTCATCACCCCACAAATTTAATCATAACCGTTGATCTCTTCCGATCGAACGGCCAGTGCTTAATCGCACATCGCAAATCCAAAGTCCCGTTCTCTTTTCACCTCTGATGGCCTGATTCCCCGATTTGATCCTGACCGTCAAATACACAAAAACCGACGGCCAAGATTTCATTGCACTTCGCATTTGCCTTCCTCCTTTCCACTGTTCCGTTGTTCGTCGATTAGATCTCCGCCGTCCATTCCTACAGATCCGATGACTCCCATCTTTCCACTCATTCACTTACCCCGTTTTCCTCTTGTTCAAAACTTCGCTTTCTCTTTTAATCTCAACCGTCCGATCCACAGATCTAATGGTCCTAACTCAACCCCACCATATGTTCTACCCACACACATTGCTGCCTATCACGCTTTCCCACAACCTTCTGATCTGGTGCTCCACATCTGACGGACAGAAATGCATGTCGCGTAATTTTTGTGCTCGAGATTTAATGTTTCAAATTTATGCGATATGGGCGGTTTTGAAAGGACAGGTGTCATCCAATGTATGGAATCTAGTTTTTTGGCCAAAATATTAAAGCGCTCGAATGTCGTGTGAAGACCACTAATGGTTTTCTGCTATGGCTCTCCCCCCTCCGCAATGTAACTCCTAATTTAATCTCAACCGTCGATCTCTAAGATCGGATGGTCCTGACTTAATTTCATGCCCATTTTTTTGCCCACAATCTAACCTCCCGAATGACTCCATCAAAAGATCTTGACCGTTGATTGTTCTAATCTAATGGCCCACGTTATATCGCATTTTCATTTCGTTCACCATTCATCTGATCTCCCAACGACTTCATTGGACAATCTCCACTGTAGATCACCATGATCTGATGGCCCACGTTCATTCTCGCACCCAAACTCCCACCAGACCTGTTTTCACCTTCCGCTATGGTTTTTCATCACATTTTCTACTCCATCCACCGTTTTCCATCACTGCTCCTCCATCCTCACGAGCCTCTGAAGCAGTCACCCCACTCCCCCTGGTTTTTATAACACATTTCTCATATTTTGCAGGTTTCAAAGGTGGTGAATTCACACTGTTTTCACAGTCACAGTCATAGTGAAAGACCATCGTAGAGCCAATATTGCAGAGGAAGAAATCTCTGAGAAAGGTTAAAGGCATAATATTGAAGATTAAGAAGCCTAATCCATAGTCAGCACAGATTAAATACAAATCATTGATCGCAACAGTGTAGAGGATATATCAGTAGGACATTCCTTTTACTGAAGAAAGGACCAAATCACTACTACCCATTCCCTATTCTTCATCGAGCTCCAGAGTAGTTACTATTCTGACAAGGAGTCCTAAAAAGTGTCAGTGCATTAGTTACAAAGCATGGAAGACCTAAAAGACAAATCTTCGCATTTCTTGTCTTAGAGTACAAACAGAGTACTACAGCTAGGAAAGTACTCCAAGAACATATCCTTGGAGTTATTATCAATTTGACAAAGACCCCTAATTCATCTAAAGGGTACTAAAAGTTAATGTAAAGATATTAAAATAGAATGGGCTTTGAAAGACACCTCTGTTTTAATGAATCATTTAAATTCTATCTACCACTACTATCAATCTTTCACCTATAAGAACTCATGAGAAATACATTGAAAATGTTGGTTGGTTGCTGATTGTAAGCTATTTCACCGAGTTAGAGTTTTGTGAGTAGTAGTTGTAAATAAGCTCGGAGATGGTTTCTAGATGATATCAAGCTATTGGACAAGGATTTATGTGACTGGTTTTACTCTTCTAATAAGACAAGCATGTTCATTGGATCCTGATCTAAATTAGTGGTGATGTGTTCTCTCTTTGTTATTGTTTTTCCTCTGTTATACATCATGTTCATTTTCTCTGATAAGAAACAGTAAATTTAGCTTAGGATATACTGTTGCAAGTACCCTAATGCTTCCTGCACTTTCTTATCTTTAATTGTTTCTGCTATCTATGTATCTGAGAACAAATTCAATATAATTTAACTAGTCAAAGAGTTGGTTTTCCCATACTTACTGATGTATGAATTTAGAGTTTGTTTCTTAGATGTTCTTGATTGGTTCTGCTGAAAGAATTAGGAGACAGGGAGATTTAGAGTTAGCCCTGTCCCCTAGGTTCCTTTTCCAACAGCTAGCCTTTCTAAGGTCCCTTTGAGTTGAATGTCAAAAGCAGAGAAGGTTAAAAGTCTTTCTCTGATCTTAGACTTCAATTTTTGCTAAAATTAAGTGTTTTCTATTGTCTAAAAGTAGTCAGGAAGACTGCTGGATTGTTGTCTTCAGAGTTAGCCTCATTAGGAGTTTTGATCATAGAGGTTAAGGCATGCCCTGTCCCTAGACTTACTCTGAAATGGTCGCCTTAGAAGGTTTTCCTTGTCATTCCCATTCATTTCCTTATTGTTTCATCCCATACTATCCTCTTAAGAGATCCTCTGATATAGATGAATAGCCCTTTGAAAACCTTGGATATTTGAATTGCAAGTAAACCATTTTATGACCCCATTGCCCAATGGACTTGTGTTCTCTTTGAATTATCTCCCCATTGCCAAAAAATCCTTCACTACTCATTCCTTTACTTTTCATTGAACCCTTCTTTCATGTTTCCTAGCCAAACAAACAAAACAAAAACCCTTGTGCCCTATAACTAGCCTAATACCTCAAATTTACCTTTAAAGATACATTATTCTTTATATTTATAGAGAGATCCCTCTCTGGATCTAGGAGGGCTAGATCTTGAGATCCCAAAGTGGTTTGATGTTGTCTTGTCATTTGGTATTGCAAAATCTGCCAAATCACAAGAACCCTAACATAATGGCAACTCCACTAGGGAACCTTTGAGTAAAACACTCCTTAAAACATCTCTTAGAACTCAAAGAAGACCAGTTAGCCTTGTTTTGGTATAGATTGTTGATGGTGGAAAACAACCTGCTTCAAAACATTTTAAAACATCCACTTAGCAACTCCACAGTTCCTAAATGACCAAAAGACTCCACTAGTGATCAATAGGCCTGTTGATTATCCCTGTTTTCACAATAATCCACTGGGATACCAATTTAATCACAACATCATCCATACTAAAGGAAACACATAGTACTAATATTCTTGGTTTAAATATAGTTTGCCTCTTAAAGATTGTCATACCTGGCTAACTTTCTTTGTTGAGTCTGAGGACTTAACATACTGGCTTCAAGAAAAATCTATACTAGAGCTTATCCTGATCCGAATCCTCCTGAAATATTTGACAATCCAGAAAGCATTCTTTGGAAGTCTCTCACATCTAGGGATTCAATTATTGTCAGACCCATTAATAGAGATAACTCAACACCTGAAAACCTTGCAGCTCTATCAGATACCCAAGTTGATTTAGATTTACCAAAAAACTTACCAAGAACTAAATCATTCAGTGGTATAGTCAGACAAAATTTGAGCCTCCAAGTTCACCACCACATAGTGGTCAACATATTAGTGACAAAAGAACCTCTCCATCAACACCTCCTGACATCCACTTCATTCATAATTTGGGTTTCTCTCACCCTAAATCTGCTCAACAGTTTGTTGCTGGTCCAAGTAGTTCTTCCATCCATATACCTACTGCTCAAGCTAATCCTTTACCTCCACAAAACACTATCATGGCAACATGGTATGCTCCCCTAGTGTTTCCACAACCTCTGGTTCCTTTACCAAATGATTATCAGTCTAAAATTCCCCATTTCACTGGAAAAGAATCTACCACAGCTCAACAACGTGTAACTAGGATGGAAGATGCATTTGATTATATGGAAATAGAATATGAGACCATAAAGATGAGAATATTTGCTCAAAGTTTAGGAGGAGAAGTAAAGAAGTGGTTTAAAGGCTTAACTCCTAATAGCATCAATGACCTTCCCTCTTTACACCAAGCTTTCATAAACAAATGGGAAATCAAAAACAACCCCCTACAAATATTAGCAAAATATAAGAGTCTTAAAATAAATCAGGGAGAGAGTGTTCATGATTACTCCACTAGGTTTAACAAGGTCTACAATGCTCTTCCACCTCGCATGAAACCTCCCCAAGGCATGGCCTTAGTAAAATATCCTGAAGGTTTCGATGCTGATATGGCCTATCAATTAAGGGAGAGAGACTATTCAACTCTAGAAGACATACAGAAGGGGGCTGTGAGTGTAGAGGCAAACTTAATTGAAAAAAGGGCTAGGATAAGGGTTGAAAAGAAGGTAACCTATAGGGAAGACACCACAGCTTCCGCATCTGATTCCAAATTTGATGATCTAGCCAAAAACATGAATAGTCTAGAAATAATGGTGGAGGAAATGGCTATCCAAGTCAATAATTAGAATAGAAATCAATCTCAAAACTAGAACCAAAAATTTATGAGAAACACTCCCCCTAATAGACAAAGGGATTCTGACGAACAAATCACACCTCCATTCCAAGAAAATTTCCTTGATGAGGATGAGGGAATAATAGAATAATAAGAGGGAAATATTATAAACATGGTGGAAATGGATAACCAAGATCACACCTTATTCACAGAAGACCACCAGATCTCATACACACATTAGGATGAGGAAGGGTTAGAATCTGAAGACTATAGGTTAGGATTAGAGAATGCCATCATGCAGGTCCAATATGATCTCAGAAGCAAAAAGAACCTGGAAGCTCCCAAAACAAAAACCTCTAAAATCGCCATTAAGAAAGGACCTGAAAAGACTCCTAAAGGGACTGCTAAAAGCTACAAAACAGTAGCTGAGAGTTCTGGAGAAAAAAAGGACAAAGACATCCAAACCATTGATAAACCAAGACTAGAAACTAGTAGCACTAGCATTTCAGTTGGTGCCCCTGAGAAAACAGTTTCAAATAATGTACATAGTGAGAATTAGCAAGCCGTTTTTGCTAATAAAATAGTGACCAACAAAACAAAATTGAACCTTTCAAATAACCAATCCCCTTTCAATCTGGAAAGTGAAATTGCCAAAATCAAAATTTTTGTCCCTCTCAGTGAGTTGGCCACCCAGGATGTATATAAATGTAAAATTTTGAAGGCTCTAAACTTAGGAGAAAATAGCGACTCTGTTAACTTAAACGATGATCAACCAACTCTCTTGTTTGGCCCAAAAATTGAAGGGAAATTTCAGGAAGGAGTAGTGCCTCCTTTCTATGTCAATCTAATATCCATGAAAAAATCCTACATAATGTTATGCATGAATTAGGGGCTTCACACAACCTCATGCCAAAAGTGATCATGGAAAAATTAGACCTCATGCCAAAAGTGATCATGGAAAAATTAGGCCTAGAGATAACCAGACCATATAAGGATTTATATTCTTTTGACTCTAGCAGAGTGAAGTGTTTGGGCCTGATCAAAGATCTCTGTGTAAATTTGACCCAAATCCCAGTCAAGTGAATGGTAATGGATGTTGTAGTGGCTGAGGTACCTCCTAAGTATGGCATGTTGCTGTCAAGATCATGGGGTGCTAAGCTGCAGGGTACAATGCAAATGGACATGACATATGCCACTATCTATGTTTTTAGCCAGCTTAGAAGACTATATAGGGAAGCACACATGAAATTTATGGTAAGCACCCCAGAGAAATCAGAAAATTCCCCTCTTTACTCTATCCATACATACCTAGACTCTTTTATCCTTTACAATGATGAGTTTATAGATGAGCAAGAGCTAGAGAACAAAAATTTAAATAGAAGAGTAGAGGAAAGAAATCTAAACATAATGGCATCTCTGGATACAGAGGAAAACAAGGGAGAAGCATTTGAACAGTTTGCAGAATTAGAAAATCAGAACCAAGATTGTAGAGAGAAAATTACCCATCAGCTTGATGACCTCAAGAAACAAAATGATAGTAAGAAGGAAAATGATAACAAATCTGCAAAAAATCCCTTATGGAACATGAGCTTTGATGGGTCTTGCACTTGAAGGAGTCCAGGAGCTGGGGTATGGTTGCAAAATACTGAAAATGATTATACTGAGAGTCATGCCTTCAAGCTAAATTTCAAAAGTACAAACAAAACAGCAGAGTATGAAGCTCTCCTTTTAGGGCTGCATCGATTGAAAAAACTAGGAGCTAAGAGGATAGTTGTTCATGGGGATTCAAAACTGGTCATCAAACAAATAAATGGAGATTACACTGCAAAACATCCTAGATTAAGGGCATATAGGAATGACGCCATGGATATTTTGAAAAAAATTGTAGAATATGAGCTTGTGTTTGTCCCTAGAAACCAAAACATACTTGAAAATGGTTTATCTTGTGCTGCTAGTTCAAGTCAAAGACCACTTAGTGACAAACATCTCATTGTTTAAACAAAATATAGACCAACAGTACTAGATAATGAAAAATATTGGCAGGTCTTTGAGGGTGATAAACAGATAGAGGATTTCTTTCTTTCTAGGAATGAGTTTGAATTGCCAAATTCAAACTCTAAGCCCGATGAAAAATGTCTGGATGAAGAACCCCCTGATGAAGATAAACCATCCCCTATTGCAGAAGTAAACATGCTAACCAGAGAATTTGAAAATCAAATAGAAGAATATATGAACACAGACAAAGAAGACATAGAGGTATTGCAGTCCAAAGACAAAGCATACCCAAAGGACTAGCACCCCTTGAGGACCTCTTTGATTTCAATGATGTGGCAAAGAAGCCCACTATAGAACCCACTGAATTTGATGTTGAAGAATGCAATATAGGCAACAAAGACAAGCCTAAAATGATCAAATTATCCAAGACATTACCATCTCATATCAAACAGAAATATGTTGATTTATTTAAAGAGTTTGTTGATGGTTTTTTCTTGGAGCTATGAAGATTTGAAGGCCTATGACACAAAGATCATCCAGCATAAGATTCCATTAAAAGAAAACGAGAAAACTTTTAGGAAAAAGTTGCATAGAATAAACCTTGCGTAGCTACCTTTGGTAGAAAAATAAATTAAGAAAATGTAGGAGGCCGGAATCATAGTGCCTGTGAGGTTTTCGGATTGGGTATCTAACGTTGTGGCTGTAAGGAAAAAGACAAGAGAAATAAGGTTGTGCATTGATTTTAGAAACTTAAAGAGAGCCTCCTTAAAAGACAATTACCCCTTGCCCAAAATGGAGCACATCCTACAAAGGGTAGTTGGTTCTAAGATGATTTCTCTGTTAGATGGATTTTCAGGGTATAACCAGGTCTTAGTACTCCCAGAATATCAAATTAAAACAACTTTCACCACTCCTTGGGGCACTTTCATGTATGTGAAAATGCCTTTTGGATTAATGAATGCTGGCGCCACCTTTCAAAGAGCCATGGACATTGCATTCTCAGAAAAAATAGGCCACTTCATTGTAATTTACCTTGATGACGTTACAGTTTATTCCAAAATTGATGAAGAACACCTTAAACATTTGAGAAAAGTCTTTGAGAAATGCAGAAGGTTTGGGTTATCTTTAAATCCCCAAAATACAATGTTTGGTCTCCAAGAAGGTAAGATTCTTGGTCATATCATATCTGAAAAGGGGATTAAAATAGAACCAAAAAGGGTTGAGGGAATATTGTAGATTAGCCACCCAAGAAACATCAAAGAGCTGCAGTCCTTTATTGGAAAGATTAATTTCTTGAGGAGGTTTATACCCAACCTAGAAGAACTCCTTAGAAACATGAAAAATATGCTCAAAAAAGAAGTAGGAGTTAAGTGGACTCTAGAAGCCAAGAAGTCTTTTTAACTAGTAAAAATTGCATTCACTCGAGCACCAGTTCTCATCAGCCCAGATTTTACAAAAGATTTCCTTATATTCTCATTTGCATCAGAACATACTGTGGCTGCTGTCCTATTGCAGAAAAATCCAGAGGGACAAGAATAGCCAATTGCATTTTTTAGCAAGGCATTAAGAGATGCACCTCTGAAATATAATATCATGGAAAAATAGGCTTATGCTTTGGTAAAGGCCTTGAAATACTTCAGAGTGTATATTTTACATTCCCATATTATTGCCTTTGTGCCTAATATAGTGGTGAAGGAAATTTTGTCACAAGATCCATATGGAAAAAGGGGAAAGTGGATTGCTGTGATACTAGAATATGATTTGGAAATCAAACCCACTAAAATCATCAAGGGTCAAGGCTTAGCACAATTAATGGCTGAATCTAACTTACAAGCCCTTGACATCAATATGGTAGATGCTTTGGATGAATAGGAAGGATTACCAGCTCCCATTGTTGAAGAAAAATTCCAAAAATCACCTTGGTATATTGATATCTTATATGTGCTTACCAATCTAAATGCTCCTCCTGATTTATCTAAGACAAAGGCGAGGTTTTTAAAGTTGAAAGCTAGAAATTATTGCATTTTAAATGAGTTTTTATATTGGAAAAATGCCAATGGTTTATTGCTTAAATGTTTTCCTGAAGTGGATGCAGATAGGATCAAGCATGAGTTTCATAAAGGAGAGTGTGGAGGCCATCTCTACTAGAAAACCACTGCCAATAAAATCGTTAGAGCTAGCTATTACTGGCCTACCCTATTCCAAGATGTCCACAAAATGATAATTTCCTGCCACTTCCTTCCTCTACCTTTACAACCAACCACTATTGAAGCTCCTTTTCAACAGTGGGGCCTAGACTTCATTGGGAAAATCCATCCTGCTTCATCTGCCCAACATAGATGGATACTCATAGCCACTGACTATTTCACCAAATGGATAGAGGCCATCCCTTATAGGAATGCCACAAACTCAGTTATCATAAAATTCCTTGAAGACCATATCCTATCTAGATTTGGCTGCCCTAGGAAAATTATCACTGACAATGCTACTGCATTTAGTTCCAAAAAGATGATTGATTTTTGCCACAGGTATTAGATTTCCCTTGGTCATTCTACTGCTTATTACCCTCAAGTCAATGGGCTGGCAGAATAATCAAATAAGAGTTTGGTGACCATCATCAAGAAGTTGCTGGAAGAAAATAAAAAATCATGGCATAATAAGCTGGTGCATGCTTTATGGGCAGACAGGTTGACAACAAAGAAATCCATTGGAATGTCTCCCTATCAGCTAGTTTATGGAGCAGATGTAGTATTCCCTACAAATTTGGGAGTACCAGTGAAAAAATTGGTCCAAGAAATACAATCAGAGGAAGATAGCATGGTAAGGAGGATCAATCAAACCATACATCTCCAATAGACAAGGGAAGAAGTCTACAACAGAGCTCAGAAAGTGTAAGAGAACATCAAAAAGTTGTTTGATAAAAGGACAAAGGCCCGTGATTTTAAAATTGGGGATAAGGTACTCAAATGGGACTCTAGGAGAGAGGATAAGGGTAAGCATGGCAAGTTTGACAGTTTATGGCAAGGCCCTTACATCATTCAATCTACCATTGGTCCCAATGAATTTTTTCTACAAGAATAGGATGGTACAGATCTGTTTGGGGGTCCTGTTAATGGCAGGATGCTCAAGAATTATTTCTGCTAAAGTTCAGTTTAAAGTTTTCACTTCCATTGTAAATACCATTGCTTTGTTTTTCTTGGAAAAAGAAAAATACAAAAAATAAGAAGAAAGGTTCAGACAAGCTCAAATCTTGAACCTATGAAGTTTTAAAAGAATGGCTCAAATCAGATCAAAATCTGAGCCAGGGAAAGTGAAAGGCTGGTTCTAACATGCTCAAAAATTGAACCAGCAAAGAAAGGAAGAAGAAATAGCTCTAACAAGATCAAAACCAAAGTTGGAATGAAGAAATAAAGATGACTCTAAATAGCTCAAAAATCTGAGTCACGAGAAAGGAAAGAAGGATTCTCTTAATTTTCAGAATTTCAAAGCCTTCACAATTTTGTTTCAGTTTTCTGCAAAGTTCAGTTCACGTGCAGCTTGTCTTTATCCCATGGACCCATAGCAAATCAGACAGTCTAATCCTGGTTTTTCTGTATTTAAATTTCCATTTTAGAATGTAGAAAATGAAATCTGTCAGACAGTTTAATCCTAATAGATATTAGTTTAGGTAGAGAAACTATGAGTCCAATTGTTTAATCTGGTCTCGTGGATAAATAAGGGTAGAATTAGATTAGTTTTTTCTTTCAATAAAAAATAATGATGAAGAAGGTCTGCAAGTCTAAATGCACCTTGAAGAAAAAATGTTAGGACAGTAGGATGGGTAGGTAGTTGTTTGGGGAAGTGTTGCTGCTGATATAATGCTTTCACTCATGTAGCAGTTGATCAAAGCAGAGAAAGATGGTCAAGGATCAGACTCTGGCTTACTTCCAAAGATTATTTCTGAGATTCTTGACATCTTCAAGAAGATGCCATCCCCATGTAGAACCACTTTTAGCCACCTATAATAATTTTTCAAAGCAAACAGGTGGCTAGATATGTTTTTGAGCCTTCAAGAGAAACATTTCCTTTGTAAATCTATCATTTTTGAAGCCTCCATGTGTCTTCTATCCATTAAAAAATTTTCATTTCTATTTCCATTAATGAACCCTATTGTTTATGAAAGAAGTTGTTTTCAAATGCCTCCATCTTCCCCATTTTCACTCATTCATACTTAATTTTCCTTCATTCCCTTAATAAATTTCCTTTGATAAGGTTTAAAACATCTTTTTAATCTTATCAAAACCCTCTAAAAAACCTTCATTTTGGCCTAAAAACCCACTTTTCAGCATTAAGGCCTTAAGCCCCTTTCGGCCTTAGCCCTAGCCCTTGTTCTCCACATAACCCACGCTACGACCAAGCACTAAGGCCTAATCGCAATTGCAAAAGACTCATTCCTTTTTTTATTTTTCCTCGAATCCCCGACGTGATGAGCCCCTCTCCTCTGATCTTCCGATCTAATATTGACCATCGAATCCACAAGAACCGAAGACTGAGATTCAATCGCGCATTGCTTCCCATCACACATCACCCGCCCCTGCCGATTTGATCTGGACCGTTGAATCCACAAGAACCAACAGCGAGGATCTCATCGTGCTCCACCCATAGCCCTCTGTCATCACCCCGCTGATTTAATCCTGACCGTTGATATCTTCCGATCAAATGACTAGCGCTTAATTGCACATCGCAAATCCAAAGTTCCATTCGCTTTTCACCTCCGATGGCTCGATTCCCTGATTTGATCCTGACCGTCGAATACACAAGAACCGACGACCAAGATTTCATTGCACTTCGCATTTGTCTTCCTCCTTTCCACTATTCCGCTGATCGCCGATTAGATCTCTGCCATCCATTCTTACAGATCCGATGGCTCCCATCTTTCTGCTCATTCACTTACCCCATTTTACTCTTGTTCAAAACTCCGCTTTTTCTTTTAATCTCAACCATCCGATCCACAGATCTAACGGTCCTAACTCAACCCCACTATATGTTTTTCCTGCACACATTGTTGCCTATTGCGCTTTCCCACAACTGTTCGATATGGCGCTCCACATCCAACGGACAGAAATGCATGTCACGTAATTTTTGCACCCGAGAGTTAATGTTTCAAATTTATGTGATATGGGAAGTTTTGAAAGGATAGGTGTTGTGCGATGTATGGAATCACGTTTTTTGGCCAAAATCTTAAACCTCTCGAATGCCGCACGAAGACCACTAATGGTTTTCTGCTATACCGCTCCCCCCTCCACAATGTAACTCCTGATTTAATCTCAATCGTCGATCTCTAAGATCGGACGGTCCTGACTTAATTTCACCCTCATTTGTTTGCCCACCATCTAACCTCTTGAATGACTCCATCAAAAGATCTTGACCGTTGATTGTTCTAATCTAACGGCCCATGTTATATCACATTTTCATTTCATCCACCATTCATTTGATTTCCCAATGAGTTCATCAGACAATTTCCACCGTAGATCACCATGATCCGATGGCCCACGTTCATCCTCGCACCCAAACTCCCACCAGACCTATTTTCGCCTTCCGCCATGGTTTTTCATCACATTTTTCGTTGCATCCACCGTTTTCCATCGCTACTCCTCCATCCTCACGAGCCTCTGAAGTAGTCACCCCACTCCCCCTGGTTTTTATAACATGTTTCTCTTTTTTTGTAGGTTTCAAATGTGGTGAATTCACACTGTTTTCACAATCACAATCATGGTGAAAGACCATTGTAGAGCCAAGATCGCAGAGGAAGAAATCTCTAAGAAATGTAAAGGCATAATATTGAAGATTAAGAAGCCTAATCCACAGTCAGCACAGATTAAATAAAAATATTTGATTGCAACAGAGCAGAGGATATATCAGCAGGAGATTCCTTTTACCGAAGGAAGGACCAAATCACTACTACCCATTCCCTGTTCTTCATCGAGCTCCAGAGTAGTTACTATTTTGACAAGGAGTCCTAAAAACTGTCAGTGCATTAGTTACAAAGCATGGAAGACCTGAAAGACAAATCTTCGCATTTCTTGTCTCAGAGTATAAACAGAGTACTATAGCTAGGACAGTACTCCAAGAACATACCCTTAGAGTTATTATCAATCTGACGAAGACCCATAATTCATCTAAAGGGTACTAAAAGTTAATGTAAAGATATTAAAACAGAATGGGCTTCGAAAGACAATTCTCTCTCTATTTTAATGAATCATTTAAATTCTATCTACCACTACTATCACTCTTTCACCTATAAGAACTCATGAGAAATACATTGAAAATGTTGGTTGGTTGCTGATTGTAAGCTGTTTCATCGAGTTAGAGTTCTATGAGTAGTAGTTCTAAATAGGCTGGGAGATGGTTTCTAGATGATATCAAGCTATTGGACAAGGATGTATGTGACTGTTTTTGCTCTTCTAATAAGACAAGAATGTTCATTGGATCTTGATCTAAATCAGTGGTGATGTGTTCTCTCTTTGTTATTGTTTTTCCTCTGTTATACATCATGTTCATTTTCTCTGATAAGAAACAGTAAATTTAGCTCAGGATATACTGTTGCAAGTACCCTAATGCTTCCTGCACTTTCTTATCTTTAATGTTTTATGCTATCTGTGTATCTGAGAACAAATTCAATATAATTTAACCAGTCAAAGAGTTGGTTTACCCATACTTACTGATTTATGAATTTAGAGTTTGTTTCTTAGATGCTCTTGTTTGGTTCTGCTGAAAGAATTAGGAAATAGGGAGATTTAGAGTTAGCCCTGTCCCCTAGGTTCCTTTTCCAACAGTTAGCCTTTCTAAGATCCCTTTGAGTTGAATGTCAAAAGAAGAGAAGGTTAAAAGTCTTTCTCTGATCTTAGACTTCACTTTGTGCTAAATTTAAGTGTTTTCTATTGTCTGAAAGTAGTCAGGAGGATTGCTGGATTATTATCTTCAGAGTTAGCCTCATTAGGAGTTTTGATCATAGAGGTTAAGGCATGCCCTATCCCTAGAATTACTCCAAAACTGTCACCTTGGAAGGTTTTCCTTGTCATTCCCATTCATTTCCTTATTTTTTCATCCCATACTATCCTCTTAAGAGATCCTTTGATATAGATGACTAGCCCTTTGAAAGCCTTGGATATTTGAATTGCAAGTAAACCCTTTTATGACCCTATTGCCCAATGGACTTGTGTTCTCTTTGAATTATCTCCCCATTGCCATAAAATACTTCACTACTCATTCCTTTACCTTACATTGAACCATTTTTTCATGTTTCCTAGCCAAACAAACAAAACAAAAACCCTTGTGCCCTATAACTAGCCTAATACCTCAAATTGACCTTTAAAGATACATTATTCTTTATATTTATAGAGAGATTCCTCTCTGGATCTAGGAGGGCTAGATCTTGAGATCCCAAAGTGGTTTGATGTTGTCTTGTCATTTGGTATTGCCAAATCTGCCAAATCACAGGAACCCCATCAAGGAGTTAAACCCTTAAACCATTTCTTGGCTTCTCCTCCTAAACTATGGGAAAAGATTCTCATTTTAATGGTCTCATATTCTATTTCCATATAATTAAAGGCATCACTCACCTTGCCTACGTGCTATTGAGCAGTATTGGGTTCATTTCCGATGAAATGGGGAATTTTGGACTAATAGTCCTATGGAAAATTGACTAAAAGTAAAGGAAGGACTAGAGGAGCATACCATGTTGCCATGATAGGAAGTTGTGGGATAAATGGGGGGCTTACAAGTGGATGGATTACGAAAGAAGGGAGACGATGGAATGGAGTAGTTTGAAAAGTGGGTGTATGGATAACAGAAGTGCTTGGATTAGCAAGAGACTGTTGAGAAAATCTAGGATGAGATAAACCAAAGTTATGAATGAAATGAAGATCAGGTGGAGTGGTTTCTCTACTATTAGTATTTTCACCACTATGTCGGGGTGAGTGTGGAGACTCAAAGTCTATTTGATCTATATCACCAAGTGACTTAGTTATGGATGGGTTTATTATAGATGGTAAGTCAACTTGTGTATATTGCAGAGCTGAGAGATTTTTAGGGACAAAATTTAGCTCTATGAATTGGTCCGACAACAGTTGAAGTCTTGGATTTAGGAGATTTCCTAAGGATAATTTTTGGATTATCAACTATCTCAGGAGGATTTGGGTCAGGATAGGCTCTAGTATAAATTCTTCTAGAAGCCATTATGTGGTGTTCTTAGACCTAATGATGATAAAAGTTCAACCAAGTATGACAGTCTTTTAAAGGCTAACTAATATTTTTCAAAGAAAACTCAATCCTCAAAGTCTTCTAACTGGGTTTGAATGATGTTTGAAGGATAAAATAATTTCCCAGTGGAGTCTTAGGAAAAACCAGTGGGGTCAGTAGCGCTACTGAATACCAATGGATTTGCCAGGTGAATGATTTTTACTTTTTTTCAAGGTTTGGTTGTTGTTCACCATCAACAATCAATAATAACCAGTCTTGGTAACACTTATCTCATTTAGAAATAGGGGTTCATTGAGTTGTGAAGTTATCTATTACTAAACATTCCCTAGTATGGTCGCCACTATGTTAGGGTCCCCGTAGTTTGCAAGATTGGCAAGAAAAGACACTGCAGGGCCTACATCAAAACCAATTTGGAATCCTAGGATCTAGCCCTCTTGGATTCATAGAGGGATCTCTCTATTAAGTTTATAATGATATGATTTTAAAGCTCATGATATGATATTAGGCTAGTTATGAAGCACAAGGGATTTTTTTGGTTTTGGTTGGGTAGGATATCTGTTTGGTCAATTTAGTGTGTCCTAAATTGCTGCATTTAATTTGTCAATCCGGGAATCGTAAGCTGGTGAAGTGCGGCGCACTATATGTGCAAGATAACCTATTTCTTAACTTTTTGTCGTTTTTGGTTTTCTAAGGTGAAATGGAAATTCTAAGATGAAAACAAGTTTGGTTATGTTTGTTCAAGGAAGTGATATCCCCTATAATGATTTACCAACTTGAAACTTTTAAAAAGCAAATTGAAATTTACAATGACAAGACTTGAAGGAAAATGGAAATGTACTGCTGAAATGAAAAGGTGCTGCTAATCTAATAAATCAAAACAGTAAACTAGTGAGCATGAAAACCAAACTATTCTTGCTGCCGACTAAACACAAAAGAAACTATGTTTAAGGAAATTCAAAATTGCAACAAAATAAATCTAAATCAGATTACATCAATTTATCTTCTGACCCTTCATCATTAGTCCAGCTATGATTTTCGGAAGTAATCATAAACAACTTGAGTAACTGATATTTAATTTGCATAAAGTAAACTAATACTAAACCATACACTCATGATTCAATCCCTCACCATCAGTCCAGCTGTGGCTTTCGGAGGCAACTGAAGATGTCATGCATGATTTAATATATCTAAATTTTCAGAAAAGAAACTAATACTAAACTACACATTTCATAATGCAATCCCTCACCATCAGTCCAGCTGTGGCTTTCGGAGGCAACTGAAGATGCTATGAGCAGCTTAATATATCTAAATTTGCAGAAAAGAAACTAATACTAAACTACACATTTCACAATGCAATCTCTCACCATCAGTCCAGCTGTGGCTTTCGGAGGCAATTGAAGATGCTATGAGCAGCTTAGTATATTTAAATTTAACTACTGAAGCAAATAAACAAAACTGAAATGAACAAAGTAATACTGAAATTAAACAAAAGCTATGAAAAGCAAACTAGCAGCAGAACAATGTTAGTTCCATGTCATTAGTTAAAAAGCTATGAAAATGCCCGGGCTGCCTACCTGAAATCTGAAAAACATAAACACTGATCAGTGATTAACAATCATAAAGCATGAAAGACAGAAATGAAATGGAAATTATGGAAGTGTATAAACAGAAATGAAACAACTGCAAAGTATGAACATATGAATGGATTATAATACAATGATTTCTAAAGAAACAAAATGAGAAATATACACTAATACACAAAACCTTAGCTAAGCAGGGGCCCTCTACACAGCCTTGGTAACGATCCTCAAATACGAATTAAGTTGAAAAACAGAGTCTTCTCATATTAAAAAGCAGTTCATTACAGAATAGTAATGTTACGGCACAAGTGCAGCGTAATCACTACAGAGCAGACTAAAAGATAACAGAGATTACATTCACTAACATCAACTATCAACTAACTTTCTATGCGTATGCAAACGCACTATATATAACAACAAACTATAACTGTTTCCTAAAGTTCACGCTGGTAGAGAGCACGTAGACCACTACGTCCACGGATATAGGAGCATGGTCGTGTTGGAAAGTGAATCTACGGAAGGTGGATGCTTGAATTCGACTCCAGAGCTCTGCACAGATGTCGATTTAACCTCCGCAGGCTTAGAAACGGCCGTATGGATGTTTATGTGCCACGAAACAGAGTCCGACCGACATGAAACTCCATGGTTGACTTCCATGTGGACGCTTTTGACCGCGGCTTCTTTGGACGAGTTTGCTTGAACCAATAGGACACGAACCATGTCCACGTCATTCCTGACCTGCCCATGTGGCTCGTTTCCCTTGTAGACACCTGTAGCATAGAGTTTCACAAAATAGCCGCGGAAAGTTGCAGCAGCTGCGGAAAGTGGCAAGATTCCGCAGCTGAATGAACAAAATCTAGATCAAATAGCAAACACAAAAATATAATTAAAAACCATGTTAGATACTCTTTTGCACATGATATTGACAGTTTGGGAGGGTTAGGTGAGTGAAAAAGGTATGGAAAAATGTATGGAAAAGATGCAAATTTGGGACTCAACATACCCCCACTGTGAAGGTGTTGCATGTCCTCATGCAACCAAAATTTTGATACTCTTTCTTCAATTCATGTGCCTTAATACTTCAGCAGAATTTTACACTAATGCACAAAACCTTAGCTGAGCAGGGGCCCTCTACACCAGCCTTGGCAACGATCTTCAAATACGAATTTTGGTTAACAAAAAAGAGTCTTCTTATATTAAAAAGCAGTCATTACAGGAAGGTGATGTTACGGCACAAGTGCAGCGTAATCACACTACAGAGCAGACTTATAAAAGATAACAGAGGCTAACATCAACTAACTCTATATGCGTATGCAAACGCATTATATATAACAAAAATATATTGTCTCACTAAAGTTCATCAGTTGACACATGATAATACGTCACCGGATCCCAGGATCAAACGTGTGAAATAAATCACGAGAGTGGTCTTGAATTAGAGCTAAAGATATGCTCTGAGATGTCGACTTATCCTCCGCAACTTAGAAACGGCCGTATGAACCTTCATGTGACACGAAACAGAGTCCTGCCAACATGAGACTCTATGGTTGACTTCCATATGGACGCCTTTGACCGCGGCTTCTTTAGATGAGTTTGCTCGAACCAATAGGACACGAACCATGTCCACGTCATTCCTGACCTGCCCATGTGGCTCGTTTTCTTTGTAGACACCTGTAGCATAGAGTTTCACAAAATAGCTGCGGAAAGTTGCAGTAGCTGCGGAAAGTGGCAAGATTCCGCAGCTGAATGAACAAAATCTAAATCAAATAGCAAACACAAAAATATAATTAAAAACCATGTTAGATGCTCTTTTTCAAATGATATTGACAACTTGGGAGGTTCAGGTGAGTGAAAAAGGTATAGAAAAGTGTATGGAAAAGATGCAGATTTGAGACTCAACATACTCCCACTGTGAAGGTGTTGCATGTCCTCATGCAACCAAAATTTTGATAATCTTTCTTCAGTTCATGTGCCTTGACACTTCAGCCAGCACATCCAATCCTCTCCTTTTCTTCCTTGGTACTGCCAACATTCTGGGTTTCTTCATTAAGCACCTAAATTTGATATTAATGAGTGCTCTGCTCAACTTCTGGCATTTCCTTTTCAATTTCTTATTCTTCTTTTGCCATATTCCCAAATGTAGCATAGTATTATCATGGATGATTTTGTCCAGTTTGCCTTGTTCTTTCAATGTCTCATTTTCATTTTTGATGTGCCTATTTAAAAGCTCTAGCTCAAAAATTTCCTGTTTTAGTGATTGGACTAAATCATCCTGTAATGTATGAGGCTGAATGGACGAAGTACTTGGACCTGTAGCTGCCTTTTCCAAAGATTCTATATAGTCATATACTTCTTGCTGCTTGGGGTCTATTTTAGGTGTCATTTTTATTGGGCTGTCCCCAAAATGCCGTGAAGGAGAGTTATCTTCAAAATCTGGCTCAGAAGGGCTCACATCAATATCTTGCTGAGAATGGGATGGAGTATGTTCAATGTCTGATTGGGAATGAAATGAACTAGGTTCACTAACTGACTGAGATGGACTATGGTCAGCTGGGGACTGTTCAGATGTCTCCTCACCCAAATCAATGAAATGAGGACCCTTAATTTGTGTTTTCCTCAATTTCCCCTTAAGTCTGCTGCTTCTTCTCACACGCTGTGGTACACTATCCTTTTGTTTTTGTTTTCCTTTCTCTGTCTTCTTGGGTATAGATGACTATTTTTGAAGATAAACTAATCTTTCAGATAACACTTGATGATCTTCCTCTTCAGAAGAAGGAGTTTTATGTACAACCTCAATAATTTTTCTCTCTTTTGGTGTTATTGGCTTCTTACCCTTGATTTATTTCTTCTTCCTCTTTGACAGTCTCTCTTCCCTATCAGTTCTTTCAATTGCAGTAGTAGGATTATTTTGGATTTCATCAATTATTCTTTTTCTCCTACTTCTTCTTGCTGTGCTACCTTCAGGAATTCCTTGAGTAGGAGTAATTTGGGTTTCAACATTTATTCTTTTTCTTCTACTCCTTCTTGTTGAACTACCTTCAGGAATTTCCTGAGGTTCCTCAAAGAAATTTCTAACTAGAAATTGTTCCCATGTGTCTTTCTTTTCCTTTAACTCCTTTTCAATCAGATTTTTTACAAGGCCGTGGTGATATAGATGGGGTTCTACATCTCCCAAATGTTTCTGAACAGTCACGGACATTTTCTTCAAACTATTGAATAGAAAATATGGGAGATTGAGAGTTTGATTTTCTAGAAAATTCATCAATAGCCTGGTATGGTACATATACATGGACCCAAAACGGCCTTCACATGTAATGAATTTATGAACAACTAACAGTAAAGTAGCCCATTCTTCTTTCAATGCATGCACAGGAATTCCTCTTTTAAAAACAGTTATGTCCATACCTTGGTTTCGTAAGATTGTTCTCCATGCTTCATCACTGATGCTTTTATTTTTAAACCAACGCTCACCCTCCTGAAGAAGTTCCGTGGCTATTGCTATAGATGCTTCATTGACCGCAAACTTGAGGTCTCCAATCTCTGCTTCCAAGCCATTAAATGACCTTGCAAATGCTTTCGTAACTTCTTTGTGATAACCTCTGAATTTCTGGATAAAACGCAGCCAATTTGCTTTCTTCAATATCTCCTTTACTTGTGGATATCCCTCTATAAACTTAGGTCCTTCCGGCTCTGCTCTTAGCAATTTACCCATTTCTCTTTTCTGCTCTTCACAAATTTGCCTGCGTGAGGGTTCAAATGGAAATAGAACAGTTGAATGCACAGGAATGAGCACAATGACTGTGGGAATGTATCATAAAATGGGAATGAGCACCATAAACGGAATGGAGTGAGACTATGGGTAGATATCCGAGAGTGAGAATGAGCACAATGAACGAAATGGAGTGAGACAGAACAGAGTGGGGTTTCGTAAACACGGCAGAGACACGACAGAGAGATTAACAAAGTATAACACATTCGGCAGCGTTTTGAATTTTGGTGGTTGCACAATAAATATGAGCACGTTTCAATCAACGGTTATGAATTTATGCGGCTGTAAGAGTCCTTGGTCAAATCAAATACGTCTCATTGTCACCGGTGGAATATTGGATCATGAGTGAAAATCGGGAATTTAATGATGGAACCGTTTGTGAATGAATGCGAGAGAATAATATGGAGATCGTGAAAGGCTACGGAATTGTCAATATAATCATTGCATGTAATGGATAGAGCTCATGGTTCAAAACTATATAAAAATGTGTTTTTTTTTTAATGCTATTTGAAATAAATTTTATTCATACCTTTGGAATCTTTGCCTTTTCCCTTGGTCTTCAACTAATTGATCTCCATTGGTGTCTTGAATGCTCCATGTCTTCATTTTTTATCCTCTCACCTGCATTTTATTTCATAATTATGGAAATAACGTCTGAGTGTACATTCTTTTTGAAAACAGAGTAGTAGCTGCGGAATCTGCTTCTGGCTGCGGAAACTGGAGTCAGCTGCGGAAACAGATGTCAGCTGCGGAAACTGACACAACTATTACTTGGATGAATGGAAGTGAACAGATGATAAATGACCAGATGGAAATGGTCATGAAAAAGATTTTTATTGATGGAATGGAATGAAATGAATAAAATGAAGTGGAATGGAATGGAATGAAGTGAAATGGAATGGAATGAAGTGGAATGAAATGGAGTAGGTGGTGACAAAACTTGTGAAATGAAAGAGAGAGATTTTTTTTTGGAAAATATAGAGTGTCAGGTGTTCTTGATTTTCACCCTATATTTTCTGTATAAGACTGCCAATCAATGATTGGTTTTCAGGCTTATACCATTTTTTTTTTTTAAAACTGAAAAGAACAAAAGCTAGGCTGGTGGAGAAGAAGAATTCTTCTGTACCAGCCTGATTGCAGAACTTTCTTGAAACAATTTGACAAAATCCTCTTTTGAGAGTGGCTTATGATAAAATTTCAATCTATGGCCATTCACAATAAGAGGAGTTTGAAACTCATCAATGGTCTTGATTCTTACTGCTCCATTGCTAAAGATCTTGTCAATTTCATATGGCCCAAGCCAATGAGTCTGAAATTTTCCTTGAAAATCTTTAAACTTGGAATCAAATAACAATACCCAATCTCCTTCTTGAAACTTCTTTTCTTTGATATACTTGTCATGCCATTTAGCTCTTTGATATTGAACTAGATCAGTTCTTAAAATTGCTTCTTGTCTGATCTCATCTAGCTCATTCAATTGCTCCATTCTATGCTTTTGGGCTTCTGATAAGTCCATCCCCAAATGAACTGCTATCTTGAAGGTCTTGACTTGGAACTCAATGGGGAGAAAGACTTCTTTCCCATAAACAAGTTCATAGGGAGAATGTCCTGTTGTATTCCTCCATGTAGTTCTGTAGGCCCACAAGGCTTCGGGAAGCCTTTCTGCCCAATCTCTTCTATGTAGATGAACAGTTTTGGTGATGATACTTTCAAGAACTTTGTTTGTGGACTCCACTTGACCATTTGCTTGTGGATGGTAAGGAGTAGATCTTCTGTGCTTGATTTTGTATTCTTCCATCAACTTCTCCACCAAATTGGATGTGAAATGGCTCCCCTGATCTGTCACAATTTCTCTTGGAACACCAAAGCGAGTAAAAATATCCTCATAAAGAAAATGAACAACTGAATTTTCAGTAGCAGATACTAATGCTTTGGCTTCTACCCATTTAGTAACATAATCAGTACAAACCAATATATACTTCTTTTTCTTGGATGGTGGATTAATAGGTCCAATGAAATCTAAAGCCCACTTTTCAAAGGGTTCAATGAGTACCTGTGTTTGCAATGGCATTTCATTTGAAAGGGTAGGTTTCCCTACTCTTTGGCAGCTATCACACCTTTTGACATATTGTTTTGCATCTTTGAAGAGGGAAGGCCAATAATATCCCAAAGAAAGAATTTTATAGGCCGTCCTTTTGTCCGCAAAGTGTCCGCCGCATGGTTCATCATGACATGCCTTAAGAATATCAGGCATTTCATCTTCCCTGACACATCTTCTGATCACAAGATCTGGCCCTGTTTTAAACAATTCGTTAGAAATCCATGAATATTTTGAACTCTCCTGAATAATTTTTCGGTTTTCACTTGGAAATAAATGTGAAGGTAGTTTCCCTGTAACCAAATAGTTAGCAATATCTACATACCAAGGGGTCTTAATAGTTACTGCAAACAAGTATTCATCAGGAAAATTATCTTCTACAGGAGAATCTTCTTTAGTATTCTGAATCCTAGACAAGAAATCGGCTACTGTATTCTGTTTTCCTGGTCTATCCAACACAGTAATATTGAATTCTTGCAAAAGTAAAAGCCATCTTGTCACTCTGCCATTAGTAACGGGTTTGTTCATTAAATATCTAATTGCAGAATGGTCAGTATGAATAAAAGTTTCATAGCCTGTTATGTAATGTCTAAATTTATTAATTGCATGAACAACAGCTAAAAACTCTTTTTCAGTCACAGTATAGTTCAACTCTGTGGGAGTCAAATTTTCACTGGTATAATAAATGGCATAAGGAACTAAATCTTTTTGACCCAACACAGCTCCTAGAGCTGTATCTGAAGCATCCGTAGAAATATGGAAAGGGAGTTTCCAATTTGGTCCTCTCAAGATAGGTGCTTCGGATATTCTTGTTTTCAAAGTTTCAAAAGTTGATTGACAATCAGGATCCCATTTAAATTCACAGTATTTTGTAAGCAATTTGAAGAGTGGAGATGCAATTTTAGTGAAGTTTTCTATAAATCTTCTATAGTAACCAGTAAATCCTAGGAAACTTCTAACATCTCTTTGACAATTTGGAATAGGTAACTTGGAGATGACTTCAACTTTTGATCTATCAACCTTAATCCCATCTCCTGAAATATGATGTCCTAAAACAATCCCTTCAGTAAACATCATAAAGCATTTTCATGGCTTAATGAAAGGTTTGTTTCTTTACATCTTATAAGAACTTTTTCCAAATTTTCTAATGCCTCTTCAAATGAATTACCATAAACTGTAAAATCATCCATATAAACCTCTACACAATCATGGATTAGATCAAAAAAAATTCCTAGTACTGCTCTTTGGAATGTTGTAGGTGCATTACATAACCCAAAAGGAAGCACTCGGTAGGCAAAAGTTCCCCATGGACAAGTAAATGTGGTCTTATCTTGATCTTCAGGTGCTACCTGAATTTGATTATAGCCACTAAAACCATCCAAAAATGAAAAGTAATTTTTACCTGCTAATGTGTCTAATACCTGATCGATAAAAGGCAAAGGAAAATGATCCTTCAAAGTTGCTTTGTTCAATTCCCTGTAATCAATGCATACCCTCCATTTACCATTCTTTTTAGGTACTATAACCAAAGGAGAAACCCATCGGCTATCTGAAATTGGATAAATGAATTTTACATTGAGTAGTTTTTGGAGCTCTTCTTTCACTATCTCCCTAAGATTTGGATTCATCCTTCTTTGAGGTTGTCTGATTGGTCTACTTTTTTCCTCAATATAGATATGATGGATGCGAGTCTTAGGATCAATACCTTTCATGTCATTATACTCCCATGCAAATGCAGTAGAATGTTTTCGCAAGATTTTGGTTAGTTCTTTTTGTTGTGATTCTTCCAAATGTTTGTTGATATTCAGTGTTTTTCCTGGAAAAATCTCAATAGTAGAACTACCAAACTCTTCCATAGAGTAAAGAGACATTTGTCTTGATGATAAATATTCTATGTCAGATTCCAACTGAAATTGTGTGGGGTCATATTCTGAAGATGTCTCAAAACTTTCTAATGTGTTCAGAATTTGACTATCCTCACTGATTTCAGAAATGGTAAAGACAGGTTGTATAATGTCCTCATCATCGACCCATTCATTGTCTCCTATTTCTGTAATTGCTCTTGCTGGAGGATACAAATTGAATTTCTTTGTCGAATTACCATTAGAAATGTACATGTCTCCAGATCTACAACTAATAAAAGCATCAGCTGTGGCCAGCCAAGGTCTTCCTAAGATAATTGGATGTCCTCCTAGATTACTTTTGGGAGCAAAATCATAAAGTCTACTGGATATTCCCAAGAATCTAAGGAGACTGAAATATCTTCTAATACACCATCTGGTTTAATAACCGATCGATCTGCAAGTTGCAATAAAGTAGGGGTAAAAAGAAGGTTAGGAAGTTTTAACTGTTCCATAGTCTGTCTACTCATAATGTTGATAGCAGCCCCTAAGTCAATCAATGTGTTTGGAATTTCTATCCCATTTATATGTGTCTTGACAATTGGACTTCTTGGATCTACATACTTCTGCATGGTAATTTTTCCCATCATGATATCTGCAATTTTTCCTACCAGGTGGATTCTTCTTGTATCTTTTAGTTTCCTTCCTGGTCTTTTGAAACTCAACTCCTTTATTGTTTTTTCTAGAATAGGAATCTCTCGAATGGCTTGTAGCAAGGGAATCTTGATACAAACATTCTTCAATTCATCTAGAAAGTCATAGTTAGGCAACAAGATTTGTTTTTCCACCCCCTTGTCAATTTTTAGTCTTTTAGGAAAAGGAGGTGTAGATGAAGATGCGGGTTGCTCAACTATAGGAGTTGTGGATGTTAACTTTTCTTTTTCTTTTTGAATGTTTGAATTTTTAAGAGATTCTTCCTCAGAACCCTTATTGACTTGAAGAGAATCCTCCTCAGAGGTATCTTGCTCTTGAATATCTATAGAAGGTTTTTCTAAAACTCTACCAGATCTGAGTTGTACATCGTTGAAAGGAACAATCATATAGGTAGGAAATTGTTGTCCTTCTACCATATAAGTAGTTTGAGGATTCTTATTGTTAGGATTTGGCAATGGCTGAGCTGGAAGTTGATTTGTCTTCTGTTGGTATGGGAGCATGAGTTGAGGATTTGTATTTTGTTGAGAAGGTTGTTGTTGTGGAAATGACAATGAAAGTTGTGGATTTGGGTTTGGAAGTTGTGGAGCTTGTTGATTTTGAAAAGATGGAGGATATTGATAAAATTGAGCAAATCTCCCATAAGGATTTTGCATCCCTTGTGCCCATGGCTGATATGAATTTTGATGTTGGGGCCAAGGTTGTTGCCAAGGAGTCCAATTTGGTGGGGTTTGAAGATTCATAGGGTTATCAAACCCTTGAGATTGTTGTCCCTGCCAAGGTCTCCTTGCGACAAAACAGAGAGATTCTATTGAATTTGGATCTTCTTGAAAAACAACTTTGAGTCCAGGGATTGAAGGACAATCCTTGATCTCATGATTTTCTGAGCAAATCATACATTTTTCTACAACTTTTGCATCCAAGGGACATTCCCTTAAAGCATGTTTCTTCCTACATTTCGGACAAAAGATGGCTAAAGCATCTGTTTCTGCTTTCTGCTTGTTTTGGATTTAAAGGGTGTCTAGTTGTTCACTAAGGCTCCCTAAGATATCAGTTTTGAACTCATCAAGCATATTACCAATCTCTGCCCTACTTACTGATCCAGTTGCAGATTTGTTAGCCCTAATAAGAGAAGGATCCCTAGGCCCTTTTCCTGTTTTAGATTTTCCTCTTGAGAGATGGACACATAGTTTTGTTATGTCACGAAGTGGAAGTTGAGAAATATCTCCTTTCCCCATCATGTTTAAAATATCTATCCATTCATCTCTAATGGCTTTTAATATGAGGGCTTTCAAGGTTTCATCATCTAAGTTGCTCATCTTTTCTCTTTTCAAGTTGTATTGAAATCTTTCAAATAAGTCTTCCAAATTTTCATCTTCTTTTTGCATCATTTTGAATACCTCATCCTTGTGATTGGTGGGCATACAATAGTCCAAGTATCTATCCAAAAATGTTTGTTTCATATCATTCCAAGTCCTGATAGATTGAGTGGCTAATCCAATGAACCATTTCAAAGCAGATCCCTTCAATGTTGAAGGAAACAGTTTGAGTTTTTGAGAATCTTCCATATAGTCATAAGTTCGGCACACTACTTCAAACTCAAACAGAAATGTTTCAGGATCCTCACTTCGCAATCCATAAAAGTTAGGAAGAACAGATGGTGAGATATTTTTCATTGTTGCATGAGTTTCCTCATCAACTATAGGGAATCCAAACAAATTGTCTCCTTCCCTATTTCTACCATTATTTCCTTCACCATTGTTATCTCCATTGTTTCCTCTTCTTCTACCTCCACCTCTATTTATTACTTCCTCTGCCATGATAGTTTCTTTAGAGTCCTTATAGTCCTCTAGTTCTTCTACCAAGGAAGGATGAGAGAAAGTCTCTTTGTTTTCTAAGTGGGTTTTAGTAGGTGGTATAGGAGAATCCTCTAATTCAATTGTTCCTTGACTTCCAAAAATCTTAAGGCTAGGGGTAGATGGTGGTGAATCTGGTCTATGCCTTGAAGAAGATGGAGTTATGAAAATCGAACTCTTGGCTTTAGCTATAAACCTTCCCCTAGAATCTCTTGCTCTATGCATGTCATTTTTTTATTTTTATTTTTTAAAGTTGGGCTAATAATTCTCTTTCTGATCTTCCAGGTCACACTAGGTGCAAGAAGAGAGCATACTTAAGAAATTACTGAACCAATAATTCTCTTTTCTGATCCTCCAGATCACACTAGGTGCAAGAGGAGAGCATACTTCAAGAAGTTATCAGGTTTTCCCTTCTTTTTAGAATTTTTGTTTTTTTTTTTAAGAAATTGGCTACCTAGTTACACTTCCCCGGCAACGATGCCAAAATGTTTGGTCAATTTAGTGTGTCCTAAATCGCTGCATTTAATTTGTCAATCCGGGAATCGTAAGCTGATGAAGTGCGGCGCACTATATGTGCAAGATAACCTATTTCTTAACTTTTTGTCGTTTTTGGTTTTCTAAGGTGAAATGGAAATTCTAAGATGAAAACAAGTTTGGTTATGTTTGTTCAAGGAAATGATATTCCCTATAATGATTTACCAACTTGAAACCTTAAAAAGAAATTTGAAATTTACAATGACAAGACTTGAAAGGAAATGAAAATATGCTGCTGAAATGAAAAGGTGCTGCTAGTCTAACAAATCAAAACAGTGATCTATTGAGCATGAAAACCAAACTATTCTTGCTGCTGACTAAACACAAAAGAAACTATGCTTAAGGAAATTCAAAATTGCAACAAAATAAATCTAAATCGGATTACATCAATTTATCTTCTGATCCTTCATCATTAGTCCAGCTATGATTTTCGGAAGTAATCATAAACAACTTGAGTAACTGATATCTAACTTGCAGAAAGAAAACTAATATCAAACCATACATTCATGATTCAATCCCTCACCATCAGTCCAACTGTGGTTTTCGGAGGCAACTGAAGATGTCATGCACAATTTAATATATCTAATTTTACAGAAGGAAACTAATACTAAACTACACATTTCATAATACAATCCCTCACCATCAGTCCAGCTGTGGCTTTCGGAGGCAACTGAAGATGCTATGAGCAACTTAATATATCTAAATTTGCAGAAAATAAACTAATACTAAACTACACATTTCATAATACAATCCCTCACCATCAGTCCAGCTGTGGCTTTCGGAGGCAACTGAAGATGTTATGAGCAGCTTAATATATCTAAATTTAACTACTGAAGCAAATAAGCAAAACTAAAATGAACAAAGCAATACTGAAATTAAACAGAAACTATGAAAAGCAAATTAGCAGCAGAACAATGTTAGTTCCATGTCATTAGTCAAAAAGCTATGAAAATGCTCGGGCTGCCTATCTATAACCTGAAACAAGAACACTGATCAGTGATTAACAATATAAAACATGAAAGACAGAACATTCATGATTCAATCCCTCACCATCAGTCCAGCTGTGGCTTTCGGAGGCAACTGAAGATGTCATGCACAATTTAATATATCTAAATTTACAGAAAGGAAACTAATACTAAACTACACATTTCATAATACAATCCCTCACCATTAGTCCAGCTGTGGCTTTCGGAGGCAACTGAAGATGTTATGAGCAGTTTAATATATCTAAATTTGCAGAAAAGAAACTAATACTAAACTACACATTTCATAATACAATCCCTCACCATCAGTCCAGCTGTGGCTTTCGGAGGCAACTGAAGATGCTATGAGAAGCTTAATATATCTAAATTTGCAGAAAAGAAACTAATACTAAACTACACATTTCATAATGCAATCCCTCACCATCAGTCCAGCTGTGGCTTTCGGAGGCAACTGAAGATGCTATGAGCAGCTTAATATATCTAAATTTGCATAAAAGAAACTAATACTAAACTACACATTTCATAATACAATCCCTCACCATCAGTCCAGCTGTGGCTTTCGGAGGCAACTGAAGATGCTATGAGCAACTTAATATATCTAAATTTAACTACTGAAGCAAATAAGCAAAACTGAAATGAACAAAGCAATACTGAAATTAAACAGAAACTATGAAAAGAAAATTAGCAGCAGAACAATGTTAGTTCCATGTCATTAGTCAAAAAGCTATGAAAATGCCCGGGCTACCTATCTATAACCTGAAACAAGAACACTGATCAGTGATTAACAATATAAAACATGAAAGACAGAAGTGAAATGGAAATCATGAAAGTTTATAAACAGAAATGAAGCAAATTCAATGTATAAACATATGAATGAATTATGGCACAATGAGCTTTAAAGAAATGAAATGAGAACTTTACACTAATGCACAAAACCTTAGCTGAGCAGGGGCCCTCTACACCAGCCTTGGCAACGATCTTCAAATACGAATTTCGGTTGAAAACAGAGTCTTTTTATATTAAAAATCAGTCATTACAGAAAGGTGATGTTACGGCACAAGTGCAGCGTAATCACATTACAGAGCAGACTAATAAAAGATAACAGAGACTAACATCAACTAACTCTATATGCGTATGCAAACGCATTATATATAACAAAAGAAATATAACTGTCTCCTAAAGTTCATGCTGGTGGAGAGCACGTAGACCATTACGTCCACGGATCTAGGATCATGGCCGTGTTGGGAAGTAAATCTACGAGGAGTGGATGCTTGAATTCGACTAAGGAGCCATGTACAGATGTCGATTTATCCTCCGCAACTTGGAAACGGCCGTATGAACTTTCATGTGACACGAAACAGAGTCCTGCCGACATGAGACTCTATGGTTGACTTCCATGTGGAAGCCTTTGACCGCGGCTTCTTTAGATGAGTTTGCTCGAACCAATAGGACACGAACCATGTCCACGTCATTCCTGACCTGCCCATGTGGCTCGTTTTCTTTGTAGACACTTGTAGCATAGAGTTTCACAAAATAGCTGCGGAAAGTTGCAGCAGCTGCGGAAAGTGGCAAGATTCCGCAGCTGAATGAACAAAATCTAAATCAAATAGCAAACACAAAAATATAATTAAAAACCATGTTAGATTCTCTTTTGCAAATGATATTGACAACTTGGGAGGTTCAGGTGAGTGAAAAAGGTATAAAAAAGTGTATGGAAAAGATGCAGATTTGAGACTCAACATACAGTATTCGCGCCAATTATAAGCAATGCACTTAGAAATTTAGAATTTACGAAGAGACTGGAGTAAATAAGCTAACGCAGATGTCTAGTGCATACGCTACAGGGTATTTATCCATACCACAGAACAGTGCCCTCTGCTGTCGGATTGTATGCAAGTTGGGGGACCAAGTCCAGTGCACCCGAGGGATGTTGTTGGGCCTAGTACCCCCACATTGTGGTGTGTCGATTGTCGAGTGGCTGGGTGACATGATACAGACCACTGCCCACGGTTAGACGCATATGTCCTAGAACTGAAGCAACAGTAGTGCAGATTCTTCTCGTCGGTGAGACATGATGAGCACAATCATCGAACGTATCACTTGATGATTGACAGAGCGAACCTTTAATGAGTGCAGGCTGACACTTCGTCTCCAGCATCTCCCTCTAGATGAGGAGGATCCCCAGTAAGAGGGCGGGGAGGCGGAAGAGGTAGAGGTGCAGGTCAAGGGAGAGGGAAGCTAATTTTTTACAACTATGGAGACGTTGGACATTATACACAAGACTGCCCGAACCCTGCACGACAATCTTGCAACTACTGTAGGAAATTTGATCATGTAATTGAAGATTGTCATGTGTTAATAGCTAAAATGCAGGAAACGCAGCAGACGCCAATGCAATACATACAGAGAGTTAAGGCTCAACTGCGCGATGACAGTCCAAGTGTAAATGTAATTACACGCAGCGGCATTTCCACTAGGGGAAACAAGGAGAAGGCTGCCGCAGAACCACTGATCAGAAAGACGCCTGACAAAAAGGAAATCCTCAACCAACAGAAAGAAAAATATATTTTTATCGAAGCCAGAAAGGATTTCGCTGATGCAGAAGCATCCACCTTAAGAACTTCGATGGAATCAAAAGCTGATGATGAATTTAATCCATTATTACAAGCCTACATTAAGCTATTGCGCAATCAGAAGGTAGTAGATAATCTCTGAGGCCTAATAGATAGCTCCGCAGAAAAAGAAGTGTTGCGAACAGAAACAAAGGATGTAAACAAGGTTTATAAACAGAAGAAGAGAACTGGTAGGGAGATGTGCATGACTGTGCAGATTGGAGACTATGAGATGGACCAGGTCATCTTGGATCTGGGGTCTGATGCAAATTTCTTACCTAGAAAAACCTAGCAGAAGATGGGAGAGCCAAAGTTGGAATGGTCCACCATTCAGCTACGCATGGCCAATCAAAAAAATATCATTCCACTTAGCAGGCTTTCGCAAGTTGCGTAGACATCACTGGAGTAAAGGTATGCGCTGAATTTGAGGTTGTACAAATTTTGGAGGATGCAGACCCCTACCATACGTTGTTAGGATTTTATTGGGCCATTGATATGGGAGGCATCATCAATATGAAGTGCAGAAGTATGATTTTTTAGAATAATGGTACACGGGCGATAGTTCCACTGGATCCGAAAGAAGGAGAACGATACATAGAATCAGTGCGTGAATGGGATGAGGTTGACCATATATATAAGCTGACTACACGGGATGAAGACTGGATCAAACCCTACGGCTAATGGCATGTTGAACTGGGAGAAGGATAGCTCTTGTTTTTACGACTCTGATGGTGAAATGGTGAATTGGCAGAATTGGTTACGCGATGTCTCTCTGTTGTGCTGCCTCAATATCACAAAGAACTTCCAGTGCATCTCCTATGAGGTAAGAGAAATACACTAATTTTATGGTTTTGGTAGTGTTAAATAATTTTTGGTAGAAATGGAAAAATTTGTCCCAGAGGAGCGAAGGTTCTGGGCACTTGATTCGGCTATGCGCGCCACTCCAGCGCGGTGGTGGGAGACACACAAGGGAACTTTCTAGGACTGGGAGGAATGTAGACAAATGATGAAATTGTGCTTTAAACCTCCAGCCACTCCACCAATTGAATTATTCTATGGTCGGGGAGATCCGCGCAAGAACCTGGCCATGTGGATGGAGATCTAGGATGAAAAGACATGGAATGAATGGGTTCATAGGTTTGTCCACTCATTGGGACCGGTACCTACTAGTTGGTATCTAGAAGTCGAGCTACACCGAGGTACTCAGCACTGGTATACAATCACTGAATATTTTCTGGAAACATTTGGCTCTGTTGGTGGCTCGGAAAAATTGGATGAAGCCTTGTAGGACATAGATGCTCTGGTCATTGATGAATCTCGGCCCCATAGGGAGTGCGCTACATTGGCCTGGGATGCGCAGATGCAAGACAACATCAACTGTAGAAATTTTTTGATCGAAGAGAATGAAGATGACATAAGGAATGTTAATATCCTGGAATCGAAAGGAGAGCGCACAGTTGCAGGTTCTGCATTAAGGACAGTGGATGTGACTAAACCTCTGAAATTGAAGGAAGTCAACATTGGGATAGAAGAGCAGCCCAAGTTGGCCAATATTGGGGACTACTAGGATGATGATACAGAAGGAAATATTGTAGAGATGTTGACAGAATATCAAGATCTGTTTCCTACAAAGTTCTCTGAGCTGAAGGGCATTGTAGGGGCCCTGGGTGTCATGAAGATCACATTGAAACCAGATGTGTGCCCTGTCAAGTAGTGCCCCTATCGTTTGAACCCCAAATATAAGCAGAAATTAAATGAGGAGTTAGAGAATATGGTGGTTGTGGGTATCATTGAACCGATTGAATAATCTAATTGGGTAAGCCCAATGGTGGTTCAGGAGAAAAATACCAAAGGAGAAATAGGGATTTTTATAGATCTGCGCTAGTTGAACGATGCTTGTGTGCATGACACCTTTCTTACTCCATTCTCTGATAAAATTCTAGATAATGTAGGAGGAAAATAATCTTATTTTTTTACTGATGGATTTTCAAGGTATCATCATATCTGAATTGTGCCAGAAGACCACAGCAAGACCACCTTCACCACTGAATGGGGTTCTTTCCAATATATTGTCCTGCTATTCGGATTGAAAAACACACCTGCAATCTTTTCGCGTGTGTTCATGGCTATCTTTAAGGAATTCATGCATAAATTCTTGGAGGTATGTTTTGATGACTGGACAGTATTTGGATTGGTAAAGAAACATGTGTCGAACTTGTGCATGATACTTAATACATGTAGAAAGCACCATATTTCTCTCAACCTTAAGAAGTGCATATTCTACGTACCTTTTGGGATTTTGTTGTGACATATAATATGTCAGCAAGGATTGATGGTAGACCCAGCCAAGATCATGGTTATCATCAACTTAGAAGTTCCTACCAATCAGAAACAATTATGCTCCGTCCTAGGACACACTAATTATTAGAGGAAGTTTATCGAAGGGTATGCTTTGATCAATGCGCCGATGGAGAAGTTTTTGAAGAAGGATGTAGAATTATTCTAGGATGAGGAATGTCAGAAGATATTTGAGCTGCTAAAGGGGAAAATGGTCATTGCACCTGTTTTGATATTCCTGGACTGGTCTAAGGTTTTTCACGTACATGTGGATGCATCTAGTATAGCACTTGGAGTTGTCCTAGCGCAACCAGGAGAAGGGGACATTGATCACCCAGTTGATTTTGCTAGTAGGAAGCTCTTAGGGGCAGATTGCAACTACTCGACTACAGAAAGGGAAGGATTGGCCATGGTATGTGCAATGAAAAAATACCGGCACTATCATTAGGGGAATTTTGAGGTCTAAAATGGGCCTCTTAAGGAAATAATAAAATAATAGCTAAACCAATAAAATAATATTTATGAATTTTCAATTCATTTTTTGCACCACAATCCATGTAACCATAGTTAAATTCAATTCAAAAGTTGTACCAAAATAAATTAATAAAAAAATTGTATTGATGTGACTATAAATAAGAATGATTTTTTCAAGAAAAAATCATTATCATTTAACAACTAATGCATTTGTCCTTTGTACTTAAATAACTTAAAATAAAATATAAATATAAATTTATAAATACTTAATTTTATTATATGCTATTAATTAAAATTCATATTATTTAAATTGTATAATAACATGTAATTAATATAGTATATAAAAATAATATAATATAATAAATATATAGGGATATGCATTGTTTCTTTCAAGAAATATGAAATGACAATAATATATTTTTATTCAAAAAGTGTGAAATGACATTTATTATGAGTAATTTACTTTGACTTGAAAAGTACTTAGAGTACTACCATGGTTAACCATGATTTTTTATCCACCATTGAGAATGTGACAAGTAAGTACCTTTAACTTAAGCAATGCCACCTCAACCATTAGGGATGATGCTATCCCCTAAAATGTGATTGGTTCTCACAAAGTGAATTTTGATTTTACATTTTCCTTAGGAGGCCCATTTTAGACCTCAAAATTCCCCTAATGCTTCTAGGAGGGAATTTCAAGATGTTCACTGATCATTCTACTTTTAAATACCTGGTCAATAAGCCTGTGTTGGGGGGGGAGATATGTCGATGGTTGTTTCTTTTTCAGGAGTATGATTTTGAGATCATTGTGAATCCAGAGAGACTGAATGTTTGGCATGATCATCTGTTATGAACTGAGAGTAGGGAAGAGCCAACCAGCCTAGAGGAAGGGTTACTGGATGTGCAGCTCTTCACTATCAAGGTGGTCGATAAGCACTTTACTAACATTATTCATCTTCTGCCACGGGAACAGCGCCTGTATAATATTCAGTCCAACAAAAGAAAGAGTTGGTCGCGTGCGCAGATGATTTCACCCTGATTGCAGGTCAGTTGTATAAATTAGGATCACATGAAGTATTAAGTAGATATGTATTGGAACATGAATGGCAGGTTATATTGGTTGAGTTTCATGGAGGAGTGTCAAGAGGCCATTATGCTGGGAAATTCGATGTGTAGAAGGTGTTTTGTGTTGGGTTATGGTGGCCCAAACTGCACAGTGATGCACAGGCATACTATCGGTCCTGTGATGCAGGTCAGCGAACTAGGAAGCCTTTGCACAGAGACGAAATTTCCCTGAAACTGCAGATGGACTTGTAGGCATTTGATAAATGGGTTGTAGATTTCATTGGACCAACCAACCCTCCTAGAAATAATACTGGAGCACGGTATATCATTACTGCAACCGATTATGTGACCAGGTGGGCAGAGGCGAAGGCGGTTAAGGATTGTACTACAGATACTATTGCACACTTCATCTTTGAGCACATTTTGACTAGTTTTGGGTGCTCGAATATTTTGATGAGTGATAGAAGTACGCATTGTGTTAACGAAACAATTGAAGCTTTGAAAAAGGAGTTCTAGATCCATTACAAGAATAGTACCCCTTATCACTCATAATAAAATGGCGGAGTAGAAGATTTCAACAATATTTTAGAGCACGCACTCACAAATATCTATAATTACAGCCGAGATGATTGGGACGTGCGCATCCCTTCTGTGTTATGGGCTTACAGGACAACATGCAAAAAATTGACGAGAAAAACACCTTTTAAGATGGTATATGGGCAGGAAGCCATCATGCCAACAGAGTATATTGTCCCAAGCCTACGCATCGCTGCTTTCACTAATATGGTCGAGCCTGAAATTATGGAGGAACGATGGGCACAACTCTTTGCCTTAGAAGAAGATTGATTTATTGCTGACTTCCACAAGGAGGTGCAGAAGGCGCGTGAAAAATCCTGGCATGAGAGGCACATCAGGTAGAAGGTGTTCAAGGAGGAAGACTTGGTCTTTCTCTATGATATTCAGTTTGTGCACCACCCAAGGAAGTTCAAAAAGCATTGGTTGGGGCCATATGTTGTAAAGGAGAGCACTGACAGCGGTGCAGTGTGCTTGGCCACGCTGCGCGAAGAGAACCTTCTCGAGTATTTCAATGGAAGCCGCAAGTTGTATAGAGACAATATGGTGCTGAACAAATGAATATATGGTTGTAGCATCATAATCAAAGGGTTTGCACGCAGCAGAGAGGGAGGGTTTGGGCAGGTTCGACAAAAGCGCAAGGGTGACGCGCAGTTCAGGAAACTAGCCGTTGGAACTGTGCAACTAGGTGAAAAAGTGAAATTACTGTTGGATGAAGCGGATTTCTTGCATTTAATGAGGTGATATTGGAGTATTTTTTACCCTTTCCTTGAGGGTAAGTGGCAATTAATGATAATCTAAATGTTTTTACCATGGGTGTCTTATAAAATGGCGGTCGCGGGTCTCAATTGGTTCCTTTGTTGTTTGAATATTTGGCGCCTTGTGATTGTCTGTAATCTTTGTCATCCTTCTATCTGTGAGTTTTGTATGTCTGGTTGCGAATCCCCTTCTGACATTAGTAACCTCGAGTTCATATTTCGTGCAATAATGACAGCCACCAACCCTGCAGAGGAACATTTGGCGCCCCTCACTACTTCTATGGAGATGGGTTCATATGAGGTCAAAGAAGTAGTCTCGGACGTGGAAGAGGTTGTGTCCACTCCAGCGAAAGAGAAAGGCAAGGGAAATATGTCGAAGTGGGCTGCTTTTAAGCCTCGCACCTCTCTGGAGAATGTCACGTCCCCCAGACAAGCTTCCAAGGAGCACTCCCCCATTGGTGATCCATCAACGTGCCGATGATTGTTAGGAAATAAGCAATGCTCATAGAGCACATTTCATGGTGGCCAGCCTATGTTAAGCCGTGAAATCCCTCGGTGTGCAAGCCATAGAACATTGATATCGTGTGGGAGTATCTATAGATGTCGTTGATTCCTCAAGATGTCCCTCTGAACGGCGAAATGTTCAGCAAGATCACTCAAGTAAAATTTGACGATTATGATCTGGCCAATGAAGCAACGTTCCTGGAATCTACACCAGAAAATTACTTGGAATGGGTGTTGTACAATGATGCACTTAAGGTAGAGCCGATGCCCTGGGAACGCGGGCTGAACAACGCGAGAGTCCTCAATCTGCTGAGGATCCCATATTTCGGGTGGTACCCCATCAGATGAATTTGTGTGCGCCAGCTGCTGGCCTTGGTCCATGAAGGATCACTGTGGATTCAGGGGATAATCGCTATAGATGTCGCGTTGATCCATCGGATCACCGGCCTACCCAAGAAGGGGCCCCATCCAATGAGGGGATTTGCGAAGAGAAACGAGTTGAAGGTAGCAATGAAGGTGAAGGACAAGTGCAAGGTGGGGCAAGATAAGAGGGTATTTCTAGTCCAAACCATCGCTGACCCGGCGGTGCGCATGGGCACCCTTTTCCTCGGATGTAAGCTCATGAGGAAGTGCCAGCCAAAAACAATCCCCTCGCACGTCATTTCCTTGGTGGGGCAGTGTTAAAAAGGGACATTGTACAATTGGTTGCAATTTTTCTGTGAAGATTTTTTGGAGAATGTGCGCGAAGTGCAGGAACTGGAGAAGCAATTCTCCTACTCATGGCTGCTATTGCTGAATGTGCTGGTGGCAAGGGAAACCCCAACTAATGCAGTCCTTCCTGAAATTGAGCTAGGCGTATGCAAGGGGGGAGCTACACAATTTTATGGGACTCATCAAACGCTCGGCAATTCGAAGAGAACAAAATTTTCTAGGTACTGTTTGAAAGAGCGTTGGCGCAAGCTATCCACTCCAGACCATGACTCTCGCTAGCAGTCCATGAAAAATACAAGTGTTGCAAAGTTTCAGGTGACAATGCATAACTTCATGATCAAGGTGCGTAAGGACTTGCATTGGTACACCTTACCTTACATGGTCATGGAGGCGGAGGTTGACCATGTTGTCACAACATGGTCGAATTCGTGGAAGCTCGGGCTTGGCTCCACAAAGCCTGTTACGTCATCCACATCTGAGAAAGAAACAGCGCTGAAATAAACAATTGTGAAAGAAATAGCTCCCAAAGATATAGCGCCAAACGATACTACATATCCGTGCATGAAGACAGGCGGAAAATATAAGGGAGCTAAAGCATAAAAAGATATAGAGGCATAAAAAGACAAAGATCAGGAGTTTGGGGTGACCACGAGGAGGTGGACCTCGGTGGGTTGGATGGGCTCGATGGAGATGGTGTTGAATCTCCATGCAGAACCAAGTGAGGCGGTGAAACATCTAAAGGGTCGCGCAAGAATAGGAAAGGGTCCAAGGAAGGCGGAGAGAAGGAGGTTACTCTGACTGAATAAGACCTTGAAAAAATCGTCGATTCAGTTTCTTCGGTGTCAGATGATCGTTGGAACACCATGGAGACCTAATACAAAGATGTGGTGGAAGCTTTACAGTCAATTTTGCAGGTCCTCCAGCTCAAAACAGATACATTGCAAGTGGGCATGGATCAAGCGATAATGGTGCATGTGAGCCTGTCGTCTACTTGGATCGTCGCCACAAAAAGAAGCAAAATCTGCCCCTTCCCAAGTGCAGCAGTATCTATGGATCATGCAGAATTTTGCGGGTAGGTCCAAACCTGCCCGGAGGTCGCCATCTACCTTGTCAAGCTACCAAGTGGGTAGCTCCATGCGCTTCATATTTTTATATCCACATAATTGCAGAGTAGAGATGCTCGAACACAGCAGTAGATCAACGAGGCTGAGAAAATTGCAGCAACAAAGACGGTAGAATCTACCCAGGCTCAGACAGTGCAACAGGTAGTCGTAACTCGAACGTGGAGCTCAAGAGTTTCATTGACAAGTTATGTGGCGAGATTCCAGACGTAGTTATCCCAACCTTTGCAGCACCACAAGCCAAAATTGAGAGTGTGGTCGCAGCCCTCAAAGCCTCCTGGTCATAAATTCAGTCCATAAAAGCAGACTTTGAGCAGCAGATTGATGCATTGTAGGCGAAGTTGCAACCTGAGAACCACCCCACCGGAGGTGGGGCCGCACAAGTAAAGATAGCATTCGCCAACATCTCCGAAGACATTGAGAATGGATTGACACTCTTAGAAAAATCCCTAGGACTATGGACCTCTATGTAGACAGATCCATTAGTTAAGAAAATCACTCAGGAGCTATGTGCGAAGGAGAAGGAGTTCGACGAATTATAGGGGGCTTTGCCTACATTCATCCTTGCTTATAGAATAGCATGCCTTCAGACCAGCCAAGCGTTGCGATACGAGGTGGAGGAGCTCCACCGCAAAAATCATATAGTCATAGATCACATGAATCCATGGGCGGATGAGGCCATGAAACTATCCCAGGACCTTGATCTGGCAGTCCATAATTTGAATCAGACGTTGCAAAGTGTCACTTTGGCCACTGAAGGGTCGACGTCAGAAAAGCTGGTGGAGATTGTGCAGAACGCAGCAGATCAAAGCGCAGGTGTCTTGGCACCATTTGCAGTTGCTATCGAGGGGCTCTAGAAAAAAATGAAGAATCCATTACTTGTGTGACTCGGGATGAGTCACAAGATTGTGTTGGGGGACTGTTGGAGCGAGGTCCCCTAAGTCCAACCAATTTCACAATATTTTTGTAATAGTTTAGTCTTGCGCAAAGGATTTTGGGAGTGTCAAAGTCCCTAATGAATTGTAATGGGTCAAAGGGTAGACCAAGGGGCCGCAAACCACGATTTGTGGACCATAGAGTAGCACATGCTAATAGTATAAATAGATGAATAGATCGAGTCTAAGAAGTCAGTTTTTGGATAAATCTGAATGTGAATTTTAGATCTGGAAACTTGGTAATTTTTTGTGTGGATTGTCTGGGTAAGAAGGCTCCTACTGGTTATGTGTGCAGAGACCTTAGTTCTGCTATGTGCGGACCCCGCTAGCTGTGTGCGTGGGTTGTTTAAGTGTTTTGTAAGAAGGATTTGAACTGATAGTAATAAAGAAATATTGTTGTGGATATCTGAATTATATATGCATTTGTTGTTTATGTTATGAATGTTTCTGCATCTTATTTCTGATTTCAGTATTGTCTACAATTAGATCTCTTGCGCAAATGTGTTTGGGTTTATGTGAATTCTTATTGGATGGATCTGATGGTATAAGGCTCTGATATGATATGTTAAATTTTATACTTGACTTATGATTGTCGTGTTAACTTGCGCAAGATATTCTACATATTTGACCTAAATTTGTCTGAAAATGGTTTATTGGTTAGGGTTGTTGTTGTGAAGGTTTGTTTAAGGTTGTTTTTTATCTTAAGGGACCCACAGCATTCAAACCTCTCTCAGTGTGCGGAAACCTAGCTCCATCACCCCCCCATATCTCTTTAGGTGAGACTTTGACTTATGCAAGCAGGTCACTGCCGAAAGAGCTAATAGTAAGAGGGTTTTTTTTGTTAACCTCAATTCTGAACCTAGGTCAGGACCCCTCAAGCCAACATGTAATGAAGCTTTCAAATCGATCTCAAGTTTCACAAATATCATGAGACTTCTCCACAAAAATTTCTCTTGAGTTGGGGCTTAATTTGCTGATGAAAATTCATTGTTGGGACTTTTATTTTCCTTGTAATGATCAAATATTACCTCATATATTTTCCATGAACCTTACAGATTAGGTCATGAACCTTTGATAGTTTAAGGGAGGTCATACAATACTATATTCATGGTAATCTGTATAGTATCAAAACTTCTTGACTGATAGTCTTTGCATAATCTTTGGTCCTGAAAGATACTTCTAACTTGCAAGTCGGGGAAAAAAAAATCTTCCATCAGTAGCCTCACAAACAAGTGTTTCTTTAGGATAGAATAATGTATCAAGTGGGATCGTGGTACAAAAAAAGGAAAGTTTGTTATGCGAAATCCCTAACGAATCCTGAAATGGGATCCCTACTAGAGGGTTGAAAGGTTGCAAAGATATTTTCCCAACCAGTTCAACAAAAAACGCAATCAAAACAAGCAAACAAACTTACCTTGGAGGTAGAATATAAGATGGATGATCTAACTCAAGAAAAAATTGCTGGTCTTATCCTCAGTAGATCAAACTCCTATTTGCCTCATAACTTGTTCATCTACAGCGATGCTCAAATTCATAAAGCTAAATAGAATTCGTTGTGATTGAATGTGATTTGAGGATTAATAGATGTACTTTTATATTTTATAGGTAAACTAGTTAGGGGATTTTTAGGTGAGAATTGGAGATGGTCTTTAGGATCTTTAGGAAAATTAATTTCTTTGACTTATTTAATTAGGATCATTAAAATGTCTATTGAGGCCCTAATCAAAATCAACTTGCCTTAGTAAAGAGGAAATTAGGTTAGCTAAGAGGTTAATTTCATAAATTATGATGAGGAGCCCTGAGTTTTCCACAAGTCATCATGAGTAACATTTATTGTTTTAGTTTGATTCCCACAACCAATAAAATTATGTCATGTCACACCCTTTAATGTTTTATCCCAAAAACTAGGGTCCCTAACTTTAAAAGTGAATATCTATCAAACCAAGAGGCCTATGTGGCGTACCACATATCAACAGAAACATCTCTTCAAGGAGAATATAATGACCTGTATCTCCATCCCAAAATCAATGGTTTTACCCTTCAAATACCCTTGACAAAAATAAGGTACATCTTCAGTACAGGAAACCCCAAACCCTAGGACTTTGGTTTTCAACCATCCAACAGTGAATTTTCCATCTTGAAGTAATTTTACAATTATTAGGAAGCATTCATTAACCATTTGACATCAATGACTGGTCTTTTTAGTCACAGTCAAACCCAGTCAATTCCATGGGTTGACATTAATGACAACACCATCCAACAATTACCAAAAAAATTCTCAATAAGGTCTTCAAAGTTTCTTTTGTATCTACTAGCTAAATCAGAAGTCCTCATCCAGCCATAAATAATTTGGGTTGGAATCATTGCTTGGAACAATAGCTTACATAGTTTCAATTCTAGCATTAAATTATCCTAGTAAGAGTATATAACCTTCGTTCCTCAAACTGAGAATATCTTGTTCTAGGGTATTAGAGGAGTAATTTTTATATATAGTATTTTTATTATAAAAAATTGAATTAATAGGTGCAAAATCATGTTTGATATTTCTATTCAAATGTATTGATTGAAAGGGTATATCTTATGAAGTCAAATGTGAGAAGAAGCATTGTGTGTGTGTGTGTGTGTGTTCTACCTCCAATCCATTTGCAATAGGATTTTTTTTCCCATGCTAACCACAAAATAAATCTTTTTATCTGAGGGACCTTAGACTCATCATGCTTCCAAATTTCAACTACAAAATAATATCAATGTCACTCGAGATCCAACTTAGCATATAACCTTTATGCCATGGAAATCCACAACGTTTTGAAAAAAGAATCTGGCATGTCCTAAATTCCTATTCATTATTTTCATTATGGCCTCTATCCCTAATAATATATTTTCTACTTCTAAATATTACCCATTTATCTTCCTCTCTAGCATCCTTTACCTTTTGAAATCATTTTCTTAACTCAGCTTGGTCTATTACAAAAATTTCTTCATTTATAAAAATTCCTAACCCTTTTAAGCTTGAAAATTCACTAAGTATTCCATATTTATGGTCGTTACAGCTTACCCTGACACAGATCAACCTATATTTATGTTAGATTATTTTTCCCAGCATGTTTCCTTTTATGAGATAAGTTAGTTCAATTTGTGACTCTTTTTTTAGTTCTTTTACAATTGCTAATGTTTTCTCATCATTCTATTTTTTATATGCTAGCAATTATGAGATTCAAGGATTTTTTGTTACACTCACAATCCAACTCAATTATCTTATTCATTTCATTTTTATAGGTTTGATGTTGAAAATGGTTGTTATCAATATCAAAGGTTGTCCAAATGAAAGATAAAGCTACATAGTTAAATAGCATATTTCAAGACCTTTCCAACAATACATGGCAAGTCTCTTAACTCCTCATGGCTAAGGAGAAATGGATTTTTTAAATATCATGTCATTTGCACAAGCGAACTTGTTAATTTTCTTATTAGTATCCTGATGATGAACTACAATCAGTAGTTCGAAACGCGTCGGTTCTAAAATTTCTCATGTGATTTCCCGGAAGATTTATTTTAATATGATATGGATCACAGATGCTTACACTCTCAAATGTTAATTTTCCTTAGGGATATATTTCTCTTAACTTTAGATAATTACATTTACAAAATTTTCAACATTTTCATAATGCATTCACCCCATTATATCATGACATCGTCAAAAATTATGTAAAAAGAACAATAACATCATTAATGTAGCGGAACATAAAGGAACAAAAAAATAAAATCATGCACAAATAGAGACACCTAGGTTTGGTCGGAGACCAAGGCAAAACCCCATAAAGGGGAAAACTCGGAATTCAATTCTTCATCTTCTATTAGAGATTCATCAATTGTTCAAGTGAGATACAAAGTAATAATATCATGAGACACTATCCATAACATTAGGCTATCAAGGGACTATACATGTCTTGTTCACAAATTCTTTTGTGAACAAGATTAATTTTCAATACTTACTTTACAATATTGTTCACAATAACAGAAAAGTCACTGATTTCATGGAGCATAGTCACTGCAACAACATCACTATATCATCAAAGATGATGTCATTGATATCACTGTAGTCATAACACTAATTCATAGGAGATCTTTGTTATAAATGGAACCATTCATGTGAACATTGTCATCTTCTAACATCAGAGCATTGTTATATTGCACTATGAAGATAAATGTTGATGCCACTATGTGAAGTGCAAGTCATATGGGCCATCCATGTGGGACATGTGAACCATCCACTACAGCTCATGCCAACCATCCACTGCAGTTCATCCAAGTGATCCATCCTAACCATCCACTGCGAGCCATCTAGACGACCCATGCCAACCATCCACTGCGGTCCATCCAAGAAATCCATACTAGTCATCCACGTCGGGCCATCCAAGCGGGCCATGCCAGCCATCCACTACAAGTCATCCAAGCGAGCCATGTCATCCATCCATTGTGATCCATCCAAGCGGGCCATGCCAACTGATCTGAAAGGACTGTATTATTTTGTTGTGCTATGTGTATTTTCAGTTAATAAACATGTGCTTACTTGTCTCCATTTGTTTGCTTAAGTATTGAGGATTTTAACCATGAAATATAAGTGATTTTAGTGAATTAGAAGCATGAAATCAGAACAAATAACATTGTACAGCAGTGTATAACAGAGAAATAAAACCACACATAGCATTTACACAGTAGGCATGATGAAGCAGTTCACCCCTCCTGGGCTACATCTGTTGGTCCAGCTCCCAATGGCATGTCCATCTTTCATTATGCTCAAATTTTTGCAAAAACATGTGTTTACAGGCCTCTAATGGTTGTTTTCTCTACTCCAATGGCTTTAGAATGTTCCAATTAGTCTAGAATGACTTTCCATTCACTCCATTTGGGAAAAAATTGACCCTCCAAGTCATTTGCCCAGTATTTCCTAGAAAACCTCCACTAACTGTGGAGAACTGCACCTAATTGTAGTTACATTTGTCACAAATCCAAAAAATTTGGAGCACGCTAAGTTTTACCGCCAGTTTCCAAACAATAAAGGTTAATGTCAAGGTTAAAGGGAGGGGGTGGCCACATGACAACCCCCGAAAACCCCACGGTCGCATTAACTTGGAGCGGAACTCCATGCGAAGACTATTGTAGAGTCGGAGTTTAATTCAGAGTTAACTTAGTGTTACTGTAACGTTCGGAGCCACCGTTAGAACAAACACGCCATGTGACAAGTGTTAATGCGACGGCTCCAGAAACTGTGTTGGCGGAGTTAAGTTTAATGCTGCGGTTTTGATTGCAGTGACATGTGACCTCAACTCTTGGACCATCAGCGGGTTGGGACTGTCGGTGGTCCCAACCCCCGCATACAATGTTTTGAAAACTTAAATATATGCATTGACCCTTATTTTTTAAGTCACATTGTATAGCTCGGTTGGTGGAGAGCTTTGCGTTCATGCCGAAGGTCGAGGGGTCGAACCCCCCCGGACCTCATAAAGTTTTACACCACCATCCACGCGACACGTGGTGACCTCAAGGCTGGCCACGTGTCACCCTCCCATTGGCCCATAAAATAAAATTTACAACCATCACCTAATGACATAGCGACACTTGTCAGTCTCTGATTGGCTTGGAGAAAAATGAATATTCTTAGTAATATTCCTATTTTTCTGACTATGCACCTACATGCTGACTGGGCATCCCAGTCAAACCTGTCGCAAAATTTAGTTGTTTGGTAAATCAATAAGAACGCGATATCTCCCTCATACGACATTGGTTTTTTGAACCCTTCACGGTGCCTGAATCAGGAAGACGATATCTATGCAACCATCTTGGTTTCAACCCAATCCTATAACTTTCAATTTTGAGCAAAATTTATGAACACCTGATCACACCTCCCCATTGGGAAGCTTTTGGACACAAAAATAATTTAATTACTTGTTCAATAAATGAGGGTATAGCTCCCTTACCTTTCCAACTTCCATCCACTTTTCCTTGCTTGGTTTACTGCCTTTGAGCCCAACTCGAAGGTAGTCAACACTTCCCCTCTTGGATGCTCTTGTCCTCCTGTCAAGAATTGTATCTTCCTTGAGCTCATCCATAAATTCTGGTGAGAAATCTTCAACAGAAGGAAGTTGAACATCACTTCCTTGATCATCGATCAAAGGTGGCTCATACAAACATAAGTTTTCAACATTAACAACTGAATACATTTTCATATATGAAGGCAAGTCAAGTTGAAATGCATTGTTAACAACTTGCTTTATGATCTTGAATGGACCATAGAAAATGGGTTTGAGCTTTTTACCTTCTCCTTGAATCCTTTCTTTGCTTATATGCAACCATACCTCATCTCCTTCTTGAAACTTGTGATCAACTCTATGTTTTTCATGCCTCTCCTTGTATTTTCTTTGACTTTTCTCAAGCTGTTCTTGAACTTGTTGATGTATAATCTGAATTTGCTCAATGAACTCTTGAGCCTTATCAATATCACTATGCCCATCAATTGCAACATCCTTCTCGAAGATGAATTCTAATGGAAATTTTTGCAAATACCCAAAGCATACTTCAAAAGGTGATGTATTTGTAGAAGAGTGCTTTGCCCGGTTGTAAGTGTGATGAATGTAATGCAGTTTTTCATCCCACAAATTGGGATGTTTGCTACAATATCCTCTCAATAAATGCACAACGGTTTTTTTCACCACCTCGGTTTAGCCATCAGTTTGTGGATGAAAAGCAGTACTCTTTTTCAACTTTGTGTCCATCATACTCCAGATATTGGACCAAAAATTTCCAATGAACCTGGAATCCATGTCACTAACAATAGAAGTTGGAAATCCATAATGAACCCATACATGTTGAAAATAAAGTTCAACAGTTTGTTCAGCACTAATGGTTTTCTTACATGGCATAAGTATACGCATTTTACTGAATTTATCCACAACTACATAAAGATAATCATGTTGTTTTCTTGACAAATTCCATGGAGACACTCTCCCATGGCCTTTATGGTACCGGTAGTGGTGTGTACAACCCAAGCTTCCTATTGCTAGGCTTTCTTGTTACACACATAGAACAACCTCTTATAAAACGTGACACACTATCTATCCTGCGAGGCCAATAGCAATACCTATGTAGATGCGTCATTGTTTTTCTTACCCCAAAGTGTCCAGAAATAAGATATGGATGAGCTTCTCTCATGACACTTAGCCTCTCTCCTCGTGGTATACACAGTTTTCCCAAATGAAATAGCAAATTTTTATGCATGTGATAATCATTTTCTTCAACTTGATTCCCTTCACTCAAACTAGCATACACATCTTGAAAATCAACATCATGTGCATATTGTTCTATGTAACTCTCGTGTATAATAGAATCATTTTTAAGCAAAGTAGAAGCACTTATAATCAGTATTGAAAGCATATCAGCAAATTTATTGAAAATATCTTTCTTGTACCTTATAACCAAGTGAAACTATTGAAGAAACCCCATCCACTTGAAATGTCTTAATTGCTGCAATTTTGTTTGTGCTGCAAGTACTGTAATGGTTGGTGATCGATATGTATAATAGTCTCTTTACCCATCAAGTAGTGTCTCCACTTCTTGACGCTTTTTACCAACGCATACAGCTCTTTGTCATATGTAAGATAATTATTTATAGCACCATTGAATGTTTCATAATGAAAAGCGATAGGCTTACCATACTACAAAAGAACTGCGCCCATGACATAATCACTAGCATCATTTTGTATCTCGAATGGTTGTCTCAAATTCAGTAATGCAAGAAATGGAGATGAATTGATCTTGTCTTTTAAAGTTTAGAAAGATTTTTTTTGTTTGCCTTCCCATTGGAAGCCTTTCTTCACACTCGTCATTGCATGCATAGGAGTTGTGATGGCAAAAAAGTTAGCAATAAACTTTCTCCAATATTGAGTTGCACCGAAGAAACTTCTTACCTCTGTTACTATTTTGGGAGTGGGCCAATTCACAATGGCTTCCACTTTAGAAGGATCAATTCTCAACTCGCCTCCTCCTACAATGTGTCCCAAATAAACCAAAGAAGTCTTTCCAAACTCACACTTTGACATCTCAAGAAACAATTTCTCTTTTCTCATAACATCAAGCACTCTATTCACATGCAAGACATGTTCTTCTCTTGTTTTTCTAAAAATCAATATTTCATCTAAATACACAATCACAAAGTCACCAATAAAAGGACGCAAAACATTATCCATAACACGCATGAAAGTTTTTGGTGCATTACACAAACCAAATGGCATAACCAACCACTCAAAGAGTCCTTGTTTGGTTTTTAATGTAGTTTTCCATACATGACTTTCTGCAATTCTTACTTGATGATATCCACTTCGTAAATCTAACTTAGCGAAAAAAAATTATTTTTTAAATTGATAATGCAAATCATCTATCCTTGGGAGTGGGTATTGATTCTTTACCGTTATCTTGTTCAAAGCTATGAAGTCTACACACATGTGCCAAGTCCCATCTTTCTTCGGAATCAAGACTATGGGTGAACCGCATGGTGAAGTGCCTGTTCTTATGAGTCCTTTTTCTAGCATCTCCTTGATTTTCCTCTTTATTTTGGAATTCTCCATTCGACATGCGATACATTTCGATGTTTGGAAGAGGAAAATCTTTCTACAACTGAATATCATGTTGAATCTCTGTTTTTGGAGGCAATCATGTTGGCTCCTGAAACATCTCATGATGTGCATCAACTACATCATATAAATATGATTTCAACTTAGGATCACTATCCTCAAATGATTCATGATTAACATCAACTTTAGGCTTAATCATTAGAAGAACAAAATTCTTACTTGAATTTACCAGCCTCTTTACCTGTCCAGCATTTACCATAGCAATATTTGTCTTCTTGTGATCTGCTCTAACATGTAATCCTTGCCATCTTTGAATAAATGGTATTTGTTCTCATGGCGATGGAAGATCGCTTTCCTATCATACAAGTAAGGACTGCCCAACACAATACCTGTAATGTAAAGCGGATCCACATCTAATTCAACTGTGTCAACAAAATGTGCAGTTATTGCAAACTACAATATAGACTTCTTTGCAACCTGTAAATTTGCATCCTTACAAATCCAACCAAGTGGATATGGTTTTGGATCTGGTATGGTCTCAAGATTAAGTTTCTTGACCAAGTCTTCAGAGATTAAGTTTTCTTGTGACCCACTGTCAAACAATGTGTCCATCTTAGTATGTTTGGATATGACCCTCACATGAAGCAGTTCAATTCTATCTTCTTCATTTGGAGCATGTATGTGACTGTTTGATGTAATAGTACTGGGTTTAGTTTCAATTTCTTTCTCCTTCATGTTCTTGAATCCCATGGCTATAATTTTAGACTCATCACCTGAATCCTCTCCTAAATCATGTTGAGTTGTAGCTGCAGTTTTTTGTTTCCCTTTGTTGTTGAGATATTTGGGCCTCTTTTCAGGATGTAATTTCCAACATTGATTTTCATTATGACCTTCTCTTGAAAAATGTTTACAAACCATTTTTTCTCCCTCTTTCTTGACAGATGCATTATTTTTTCTTTTACCTTTTGAGGTCTTCTCTTTGTTTTTACCCTTAAAAGGTTTGTTCCTACCCTCATCGGAGATGTTTTTCCCTCTAGCTTCTAGATGTGTGGCCTGAACACATACCTCATCTAGACTTGTGGGGTTAAAAATGAGGATAGTATGTCTAAGGTAGTTGTGTAAGCCTCCTATGTACTTGAGAAAAGTATCTTGGCTCTACAAATCTACCCCTAATAAGAGAGCTCTTCTCCTAAATTCTTGGGTGTAAACTTGCACATTATGTCCTTTCAATTGTCTAATTTTTTTCCAGTTCACTATGGCTTTCTTCGTATGAGCTAATGGATAAAAATGTAGTTTTATTGCAGAAATGAAATCATTCCAAGATAGAATAATCTTACCATGCTTATTGATCTCCTCCTTTGTCTTGGCTTCCCACCAAAGAAGTGTTGCACCTTCCATTCTCAATGAAGCTAATTGGATTTTGGTATCATCATCTTGAAGGTTCTGGATTCTCAAATAGACCTCCAATTTCCTAATCCAATTATCAAGCTTTTCTGCATTGACTTCACCATTAAACATTGGCAACTCAAACTTAACATCAACTTTTAGAAAAGGACTTTTACCAGTGTTCTTTGACTTGTGTGACTGGTGTACTGAAAATGAAGCAGAGGATGATGATGATGAGGGTGAGGATGGTGACTTTCCACTGCCTCAATTTCCTCCATTGCCCTTCTTTGACTTATCTTCATCATTGTGACCTCTTGATGATCCTTGTCCTTCCTTGTGAAGTTTGGATCCTTCTCCTTCCAGTTTCTCACTCCTTTCTTCAGAAAGTATTCTAACCATCTCAATCATATCAAGGAATTCTTTCTTGAACACTTTCTTCTTCTTTGGGATCCACTTCTACATGGATTTCTTCTTCCTCTGAGGGCATGCTTAATGTTGCTTCTACTTCCATAGGAGGTGAACTAGGCGGTGGAGAATATGGAAATCTTGCTCTCCTTTGTTGTGGCTCACTTTGAGACCCTCTTGCTTCCACCAATTCTCCTTCTCCTCTCTTGAGATTGAGCCTAGTAAGCATGTGAAAAATTGCAAACAGTTAAACCAATATCTTCACACAACAACACCACAGAATAAACTCTAGCTCTGATACCAACCTGATATGAGAGGAATGCATTATTTTTTTGTGCTAAGTGTCTTTTCAGTTAATAAATATGTGCATACTTGTCTCCATTTGTTTGCTTAAGTATTGAAAATTTTAACCATGAAATATAAGTGATTTTAGTGAATTAGAAGCATGAAATAAGAAAAAATAACACTGAACAACGATGTATAACAGAGAAATAAAACCACACATAACATTTACACAACAGGTATGATGAAGCAGTTCACCCCTCCTGGGCTACATCTGTTGCTCTGGCTTCCAATGGCATGTCCATCTTTCATTATGCTCAAAATTTTACAAATACATGTGTTTATGGGCCTCTGATGGCTATTTTCTCTACTTCAATGGCTCTAGAATGCTACAATTAGTCTAGAATGACTTTCCATTCACTCCATTTGAGCGAAAATTGACCCTCCAAGTCATTTTCCCGGTAATTCCTAGAAAAGCTCCACTAACTGCAATCACATTTGGCACAAATCTGAAAATTTTAGAGCACGTTAAGTTTTACTACCAATTTCCAAACCGTAAAGGTTAATGTCAAGGTTAAGGGGAGGCGATGTCCACATGCCAACCCCTGAAAACCCCGCGGTCGCATTAACTTGGAGCAAAACTCCATGCGAAGAATATGGTAGATTTGGAGTTTAATTCAGAGTTAACTCTGTGTTATCGTAAACTGAACGAACCAGCCGTGTGACAAGTGTTAATGTGATGGTTACAGAAACTGTGTTGGCATAGTTAGGTTTAATGTTGTGGTTTTGATTGCAGTGACATGTGACCTCAACTCTTGGACCGTCGACAGGTTGGGACCACTGGCGGTCCCAACTCCCACATACAATGTTTTGAAACCTTAAATATATGCATTGACCCTTAGTTGTTAAGTCACATTGTATAACATGGTTAGTGGAGAGCTTCGCACACATGCCGGAGGTCGTGGGGTCAAACCCCCTGGACCTCATAAAATTTTACACCATCGTCCAAGGGACACGTGGTGGCCTCAATGCTGGCCACATGTCACCCTCCCATTGGCCTAGAAAATAAAACGTACAACCATCACCCAATGACATAAAGACACTTTTCAGTCTCTGATTGGCTTGGAGAAAAAGAAATATTCTTAGGAATATTCCTATTTTGTTGACTATGCACCTGCATGCTAACTAGGCATCCTAGTCAAACCTGTCGCAAAATTTAGTTGTTTGGGAAATAGATTAGAATGCGATATCTCCCTCATACAACATCAGTTTTTCAAATCGTTCACGGCGCTGGAATCAGGAAGACAAGATCTATGCAACCATCCTGGTTTCAACCCAATCCTATAACTTTCAATTTTGAGAAAAATTTATGAACACCTGATCACCAACCATCCATAGTGGGCCAAGTGAGCCACATCACTACGAGTCATGCAAGCCATATTACTGTGGTCACTACGAGCCATATGAGCCATGCAAATTGTGAGCCATGCAAACCATATCACTTTGGAATTTTAGGCCATACAAACCATGCGAACTATGGGCCATGTGAGCCATATTAAAGTGGGCACTGCGGGCAATATGAACCACAAAACATATGTCAGCCTTGCTTCAGAAAGTAGATGGGTCTACCATAAAAGAAGAGTCTAAGTCTTTGATGCACGAGCGAGCTACAGAGAATTGTCATCCACAAAAAATATAAATGGACCTCAAAATGGATATGTGAGTCCCTTTTTTAGTGTGTGTAGGATAATTAAAACAAATATCTATTTATATAGACATTTGATGGGAAAAAATGAATTCGCAATTAGTGGACCTAACATATGAGTCCAACCTTGAAATTAGGAGGATAATACAAAGATTTAAATTTCCTATTTAAATATATCAATTGTTTGCCCAATTTTGTGTATTAATAATAATTTAAATTTTCACTTTTTAGAGTAAGATGGGCTTGATTAGGGAAAAGAGGGAATTTGACACTAGATGCCCAAATTTCAACACAATCCAGCCAGTGGACAGGTCGTCCCCAAGGAAGACTCATTAAATTTAGCCCCCAAAAATATGATGTCAAAACATTATATATATGTCACTCATGTGGCTCATTTGAGCATCATCTCAAGTTTTATGTAAGCAATAAGGTCTGTGACAGACCACATGTCTGAGCCTAGTTGAAATAATGTTGAGCTAAGGAGTTGTACCTAAATAAAGATTGTGTTGTTATAGGGAGGATTGCATAATTTTTAGGAGCGTCTTGTTTCATTTATTTGGGATAATTTTTTGACTAGTTTTGACAGGGAAAAGACAGGTTGAAACCAAGCCAAGTTACTAACAAAAGTTATGCCTTGATTACAATCCAAAGGCACTTTATTGCAAAAATTGTTACAGGCCCAAATTTCTTTGGTTGCAGGGCCTGAACTACACTTGGTTACAGGTGCTATATATATATATATATATATATATATATATATATATATATATATATATATATATATATATATATATATATATTGTAAAAAATAATAATAATAAATAATGATTAATTAACTAGTAATTAATTAATGAAGAGGTACGTCCCTAAGGACATGACCGTTGGTGAAGAGGTATCTCGTTAGTCACTCATTTTTTCTATTTTATAGATGACTAAATACTTGTCCTAGATTTCTAAAAACAAGATTCATGCATATTGTGAGTTTTAGAAATCTCATTGCTTTCATTATCCTTAAGATAAATTTTTCACTATTCTACTACTCTGCCATTCCCTGGTTAGCTTATCACTCCTAGAAGACCCCTCATGGGCTTATGTCACTCATATTTGTCTCATTTTCACACCCACAACCTTAGTACTCTGTTTTTCCCATGCTTAACCTTTTCACTTTCCATCTAAGTTTGCCAAACAACCTACCCTTTCCCATGTCCATCAAATGCGTCAAGCATTGATAATCTTAAAGCTACCTCTGTAGGATCTTTAGATTAATCAAGTACATTGGGTTTTGGATCCTCAAAACATATATTTGTCAAAAACTCTGTTTTTCATACTTGAAAACCATAAGCCAATGCTTTCAGTCAAAGAGCTTCCCACTAGGTCACTAGGGTTTCATAGGTTGTAGGGTTGTCTTTGGTGTACTAAATCACTGTTTTTCATGTGCTAGAAGTTGAATCAAAATGAGAAAAGGTCATGCACTTTTTTCTCCAAGTTAGCTCAAGAAGAACTTGAAGGAAAGACCTCCTTATCAAGTTCAAAATCTGCAAAGGACAATTGTCCATTTTGACATTTCTGGAGGAATGTCAAGGTGACTATCAGCAGGAAAAATTAGGTAAGGTAAGAGGCCAGCTCCTCACTAAAGGACATCCCCAGAAAAAAAGGAGGAAGCATACCTATGTTCAGGAGGAAATTGGGGTTTCTAGGGCTGATTGGACCAACAATATGCCAAGGAAATATCAGAGTAGAAAACCATAAGGACAGAGGCACATCAGCACAACCAAGCATGAATTGAATATTTTTAGAAACTATAAATGAAGAAGGGAAAAGGGTGAGGTGAACTGGACAGAAATGAATGAAATTGAAAGGGCTATAGAGAACTTAGAAGACAACACTAATGATTTTTCTCTAAAATCCCTAAAACCTAATGTTTTGGAAAGATAGGAAAAGAGGGTGAAATGAGGAAAATGAGCCTCCATCATGCCAGCAGAAGAAGATTTCAAAGGACTGTTGTGTGTGTCATTCTAAGGTTTGTCAAGGTAAGTGTTCCACTTACTCAAAGAAAAAGCATGAAAGAGTATCATTATGAGGAAAGTCAAAGCCTCCATTTTCAGTCATTTTCCCTCAAATGATTAGAGGAAATAAAAGCATAGGATTGAGTTAAAACAATGCCAAAAAAAGAATGCCAAACGGATCATGAGGTCACTACTATAAAAGTGTCAAACCCAAGAGTGACAAGGGCCAAATCAAACATGTCCAGTTACTTGTGAACTCGTAAATGGTGCAATATTGTTAGCATACAGATAGTGAAAACAGACTTTGTCAAAGATAGACTTCTAGTACGCCAAGGATCAAATAAAAGGATGAAAATAGGTTTCTCACTCACCTCTCAAAACAAAGGAAACTTAGTCTCCTAGGTTAGAATAGAGATTGGGGCTGTGAGGCTTCCATCATGCAAAGTCCATAAAAAGTTATGAAAGTGATTGAAGACATGAACATGGCTCAAACATAGTGAATCATATAACTCCAACATGCATCTGCAAAATAAGTTTTAAAGGCATCAATAGGCCAAAGAGAGCCAAAATCCATCATATCAGCTACCTGAAGAGCATCAAAGAGAAATGGTTGAGAGGAAAAGGGAAATTTTTTGTGTTTTAAGTCACCCCCTGCAAAGGTAAAAATAATATCAATGAAATGACAAAGAGATTAAAAACATTACAAAGTGGGTTTTGTAAAAGATAAATTTGTTTGCCTAAAGACTATAAAGGGTCAATTCGCTTATCACTTAGCTCATAGTGCATTTGAAAGGAGTAAAGAACCTCAAGGAAAAATTTTCTAATTTTTGGTCGATTTCTGGGTTGAGTCACCTGGCACTACGCTCAAGAGCTGGCGCTGCGCTCACAGGACCCGGTGCTGTGCGAATAGGGGTTTCTGTAGTGTATTTTTTCACTGCGCTGCATGTATAGCTGAACGTGCTACGCATACAGTCGGTCGCTGCACCCAGGCAGACCCGACACACCTAGAAGCCTGGCACTATGCTCATAGGCCAACCCACTAGGCCCAGCGCTGCGCATAGAAGCCCAACAGGCCTACACGCGGGCAGCGCTGCGCCCAGAAGGACCCGACTAGCCCAGTTTTCTGCTCAATGCTGCGCTTAGGGAAAAAAGGCCTCTGTTGCTTGAAAATTTCCCTCAAAAGGCCAAAAGGACCCCTCCAAGTTGTTTTCAAGACCCTGCAAAAGAGTTCAAATTGGTAAGTGGACATTTTTCCTTCTCCTCAAGTGCCTTTTTGTTTTAATGGTTAAAGGGGAATAATCAAAACCTAGTGCCTACAAACCCTAGGTCTTCATGGAAAATAGATTGTTTTGACCTCCCAACAAACAATTATCAGTCAAGCAGTGTGAGTGAGGGTAATTACAAATCAGTTCAAGTTAAGCCCTCATCAAGATCAAAGTAACTCAGTCATAAACCGAACTCCATATCACTCATTTGCAAAAGTTTCCCTCCCCATCATTTCATTTCACTCTTCTTGCCTAAGTTTCACAAGCAGGCCCAATTTTGTCCAAAAAAAAGCCCTAATCACCATGTAAAGAGAAGAAGGCAGTGTCACCAGTGAAGGAGGCCAAGTGCCTATAAGGCCAAAGCACAAGGGAGGGAAGGTCAATATATTTGAACCCCAGAGCACAATGGATTTTACTTCATCTCCCATGATTCTCACATGCTTTTAGAATGTGGGGTGTTTTCAATTTTGTGAGAAAGTCAAACAAGCGCATAGTCACCCTGAAATTACTAGGTTGTTTGTCCTCAACTTACACAATAAACAAGATATCCTTGTAGGGGTAGATTTTGAACTATCAACAGATGCCATCTCGAATGCTACGGGTATACCTATCGTTGGTGAAAATTGGCTCAAAAAAGCAATATTAGACATGAGATAGCAAATGGAGTAATTCAAGACTAGGTACAAGAGAAGGTTGCAAGGCTATTTTCCTTTCTCACACTTACTAGAGAGGTATGCACCCCTAATGAAGGTCATCATGAAATACTTTACTCCGTGAGGAGATACCTGCAGATCTACTCCTACCATTTCAAATTACTCGTGCATTTCACTAGGGTCAAGATGCTTCATTTTCCCTATTTACTCGTATAGGAGTATAGACAAGATGTCTTATGTTGTCCGAAGGAGGAGTTATACCCGCAAATGGCTAGTTTATTCCACCACTCGATCAAGATGGTGGGTACTACATCAGCTTGGAGCCATTGTTGATACCTTGGGATGTGTTCATAGCTCATGAGATATTCACAAGCCCACAAACTCATCATCAACCTAGTTTACCCCTCATCATCTCATCCTCCTCCCCTCCACTCCTCCATCACCTCCTATGTAATGTTCCTTTTTTAGGAACATTGTCAATTGACAAGGAAATCTATTCTAGAGATGGACTGAAGGGGCATTTACTGGATTTGTCACCTTCACAAGGAAGGATGAACTCCAAAGGATTCATGGCCCACTATCAGACTCTTTCTATGGAGTGATTTTAAAAGGACAATATCCCCAAGAGGGAATACAACACTATTGGGAATCTTGCAAGATAACCCAAAGATGCAGCTACAACAATATAAAGACATAAAATGGAAATAGTAGTGAATAAAAATTATGCCAAAATGTGTGAAACCCTTGAGCCATTTTATTATGTAATAACAGCAGCAAAATGATACAATGAACATCTAAGGAATAAGGCAAGAATCCTTCCATGAAAACATATGCCAAAATACACAATGTTGCATCATAGCAGAATACCCATGAATAGGGACTACGTAGTCATAGAAGGGAGAATTTTGTACTGAGTGAAAAACATCATGGATCTGCATATACATGGCTCATACATCATTGGGAGAGAAGATCTAAGCTCCCAATCACTATCTCTAGTCAATCCTAGAAGGATTGGCTGAAATCTTCAAAATCGATGAATGTCAGAGTTGCCGGGTAGTCAGCAAAGAATCAATACATGGAATGGAATGGAGAAGGCTCAATGGCCGAGCTGATGAAGAGCCCTCCCCTTTGGAAATCAAGTGCAAGGTTGATCCCCACACTTGCCGCATCTCACCCTCCGAAATGCCCCTCGCAAACCTCACTAAAAAGTGTTCTGAACTAGAACAGCTTCTCTGCGAGAGGGTCCGCGCCGTGGATCGATGGAAATGGTTGGCCTCCTACCAATGATGTTGTAATATTCTCAGAAAAAATCCTCACTAACATCCCAGAAGTAGAGAAATTCCCTCCTCTAAAAGATCAGCTCGAAATGGTGTTGTAGGAAACCTCCGGCAACACCCAGCAACACTGCACAATAATCTGCTACAGACACTGCGATGATGAAGATGGCTGAAGCTATGGCCTGAATGCTGAAATATGGAGGATGAGTGCAATCCTTCATGAGATACTCAATAAGAAGAGGAATTCCTAAACAAGACTCCCTCGTGCCCGAGGGCACTGCAGCTCTATTGAACAGTAAGAGGTAGCAATTTTTCTCTATAGACAAATACTCAAATGATCCAAGATAATCTCAATGGGTTTCCTTGCTCCTCTTTTAAACTCAATGAGCCTTCACCTTCCTTCCTATAGAAGTTTCCTCCCTCATGGAATATTCCTCCACTAAAAATTCATTGTCCCACTTAGTGCTTTCCAACTCATGCCAACGCAGTTTGACTTGGTCAATTAGACCTTATCCATTTGCATTTTAACTCCTTTCACACTTGAGGGTATGAAATCCAGCTCCATGATGATCCCTTTTCACACTGTAAGGGATTTTATTCCTGTTTATTACATGAATGGGTCACTTTACCCATTTTTATTCAACAAAATAAAAATATGCAACTATAATGTTCCATTTTAGCTTGAGGCTAAAATTGGGAACATTACAGTCCTCCCCTCCCACATGTTGCTTGTCCTCAAGAAATTGCATAGAGAGAACAAAATTTCTCCTCCTTCTTCTCTTGTGGCCTCCTCATCCATGGTCCCACCACTTCTCAAATATGCTGCAACAAATATGCCCTCCAATGCTCTCTCCCAAGTATGAAAACTAAATATGTTGCTCCTCATGGAAAGATAGAAGGTGTAGTGGAATCCTTCCTGCTGGAATGTGGCCTCATTAAGGTAGGAGTGATGATATGCATGGGATAATGCTGCTCCCAATGACGATCCTCTCATCCATGCTATCATCCAATGAAAATCTCAACCCCTAGTTTTTGCAATGTGTCGGGGCTGAATGGAGAGTGTGCTTGTGCTTCTCAAGATGGCCCTCTCTCATTGTGAAGTGTTCATGGGGCTACCTCTATCCTTGGGCTGAAATAGTACGGCATCCAAGAATGGCCCAAGCTACCCCATCAAGAAAATCAGCCATGAAATGCCTCTGCAAATTCTCCAAGTGGTCCCTCCCACAAGAAGGTACAAGTAGCAATGTGGCAATCATGGTTTGCCCATGGTATCTTCTACAAGATAAAACATATACAATGGGGAGAATCATGCTTCCAATGGGCTGTTCATTCAATTCTCTCCAAATAAAGCTCCTCAATAGACATACAACATCAAAAATACATAAGGAGAAATATGCAATAGAAAAAAGTTATCAAATGACAACCAGAGAGCGGTTCCAAATTCCACTCATGGAACCTGCACAGTGCCTCCTTGGCCTGCCTCAAAATCAAAAGTAACAAGTGTTGTACTAGCCACTTTTTTGCTTCCACCACATCTCCTCATAAGATGAAACATGAAATCACAATTTGGTGCCAATGGTGCACACCAAGAAGTATGTGGCTTCCCCCACAACCATCACAAAATAGCCAAAATAAAGGCTACAAGCAGCTGCTAATACATCATAACAAATGCAAGAAGGGATGATCCTCCTTGATCAATATACTGCTCATAGAAAGTAAAGAGGTACATAATGTGAAATGATACCTCCTCTACCATGTACTTGATACCTTGCGCTAAAATGGCTCATCTGAATTCTCTCCCTCTCCTCCAATGAGTAAGGGAATGGTTGTGCCAACCTCTCCAAAATAAATCAGGTTGTGCATCTACCCATATGCTGATGTAGATCATGCTGAATGCCCTCCAAGTGAACTCCTCTAGCAAGGGAAAGTATGCATCCAAATGCATAGCTAGGAAGTTCTCACATGCTGCATGAAAATAATTTTTCCTTAAGACTAGAAAATCTAGCCAAGAAGAGTCTGCCATGATGATAGATGATCATATCATCCACTAGGTGTCTGCCATCTCCATCAAGGCCATCCAAAAATATGCATGCCTCAAGATCCTGGGGAATACTCAACCAAGGCTGAGTCCTTCATCCTGGATCAATCCTCCACCTAGACAGCACTAGTGTTCTGCAATATGGTGCTCCATCATGTTGATGTCTGCTACCTTGACATCCCCTCATGCCAAAGTTACCCTCCAAGTTTTTTCCATGCCATCATGCAGCTGCTGATGCTCCAATAGAAATGATTCTCTCTGAAAATGAGCCTCCCATGAGAGACTATCACCTCCAAAGAATCTCCCGATCCTGGGCAATGTGAGCATGAGTGGCCTCCATCTACTCCAATGCATGAAAGAGTCATTCCTCAAAGGAAGTATCATCTCTCTCACAAAATATATGGAGCAACCATCCTGCATCATGAAGATGCAATCCTCTATCCTTGCAGCAACATCTGCCAGCGCAGTATGACTGATGAGAGTGGGTGATGCTGAAAATGAGAGAGTGTCTCTCTCCTTCTTCAGCCTATCCCAACCTCTCTGCACTGTGTTGAACTCTCCCAAGGTTCCCACCTCCTGAAATCAAGGTGTGAGGCCCCAAATGTGGAGCATCCAACCTCCTCTGTTGATCTAGTGGTCTCCTTGGTGCAATGTCTCCATGCAGTGAGACACCATCTCCAAGAGATGACTGAATGTATGAATGGAGTAAACCCTCCATGCTTCCACTGTGCAATCCAATCATCATCTTAGGTGCATCAACCTCATAAAATAGACAGGGTGTGTGCTCCTCATCACATTATGCCGATCATCCTCCCTATCTCTCCCTTCTATCTCCATAGCTCTGCACCCTACCAACAATGGCACAGATGTAACATGAGTTGTGCCTTGATCTCTTGATGGGATATCCTGGGGAATTTCTTGCAAATACACAAGAATCCCTCTATGTGGAGCAAGAGCTCCTCTTTCCTCTGCATGAGGCACTGGATCAACTCTAGCTATACCAACGCAGTTGTCCTCCTCCTCATCAACATGTAGGGGAAACCTCCCCAAAAACTGATCTCATTTTGAAAAAGAGACCTCCATGCTCTATTGTGCAAGAATATGAGATGGATACCTTGCCTTCAACAAGGTGTGATGCAAGATGTCAGCCTTCTCATAAAGGTTTTGAAGTGGATCTGAGTTTATCTTTCCTTCCCTTGCATGCAAAGTCTTGGTTTGTTTCTCTGCATTTGTTTCATATTTTCTCCCACCAAATATTTCCATCATTGCTTCAATGAATCTGAAATAGGAAGAGGTATTTCTGCTCTAAAGAACATGACTCAAATATCCACCATGCATAGATCTTACCTCTAAAGTGCAGTGTTGAAATCTGATAGCACCTCCTTTGGAAACTTTGTGCTGCTGCAACATGGTCTTCAACTCCTCTACCCATTCTTTGGTTGAACATGTAGGTGAACTTCCGAAAGTAGACAGAACAAATCTATCTTGTTGCTAGCTTCCCTTCACCTTAGACTTGCAAAATTCCATGAAAGTGAGATGATCTCTGAATGTCGGAGTCTAAGACTCGTACTCTCTCAGAAAAACCTCCAAGAGTTTTCCTCTTGATCACTCTCCTTCCTTTCCCATCTCTTCCATGATAACCTGCACATGTGACTGTGCTATGCATCAAAATATGTGACTGCATGTTCACATTCCTCATCAGAAAACCTAGAGTTTGTTTCTGCTTCAAACCCTTGTGGAGATTCTTCAAATCTCTCCCTTCTCTTTTGCTTGTGGCTCCCGTGAAAGCCCTAGATGGATTTAGGGAGAATCTTGGATAGCTCATCTCCTTTCTTCTTTCCTCTCCTCCACAAAGTGGAGTCTTTCTCATCTTCTTAGATGGCATCTTGGTGAAGATCCACAGGCTGAGCCAATATTATGCTTTGATACCACTGTAATGTTCCTTTTTCAGGAACATTGTCAATTGACAAGGAAATCTATTCCAGAGATGGATTGAATGGGAATTTACTGGATTTGTCACCTTCACAAGGAAGGATGAACTCCAGAGGCTTCCTGGCCCACTATCAGACTCTTTCTATAGAGTGATTTTCAAAGGACAATATCCCCAAGAGGGAATACAACACTATTGGGAATCTTGCAAGATAACCCAAAGATGTAGCTACAGCAATATAAAGACATAAACTGGAAATAACAGTAAATAACATTATGCCAAAATGTATGAAAACCCTTGAGCCATTTTATTATGAAATAACAGCAGCAAATGGTACAATGAATGTCAAAAGGATTAGGCAAGAAGCCTTTCATGAAAACATACGCCAAAATACAAAGTGTTGCTCCATAGCAGAATGCCCATGAATATGAACTACGCAGTCATAGAAAGGAGACTGTTGTACTGAGTGAAAAACAACATGGATCTGCATATACATGGCTCATACATCATTGGGAGAGAAGATATAAGCTCCCAATCACTACCTCAAGTCAATCCTAGAAGGATTGGCTGAAATCTGCAAAACTGCTGAAATGCCGGAGTTGCTGGGTAGCTGCAGCAACTCAATACATGGAATGGAATGGAGAAGGCTGAATGGCTGAGCTGATGAAGAGCCCTTCTCCTTTGGAAATCTGAAGTGCAAGGCTGATCCCTACACCATAGATCTCACCCTCTAAAATGCCTGCAAAACCCTCACTGCAAAAGTGCTCCAGCTAGAACGCAGTCTATGAGAGGGTCTGCGCTGTGACTGATGGAAATGGCTGGCCTCCTACCAATGATGGTGGAATATGCTCAGAAACCATCCTCACTAACCTCCCGGAAGTAGATAACCTCCCTCCTCTAAAAGATTAGCTAGAAATGGTGTTGTGAGAAACCTCCAGCAACACCCAGCTACACTGCACAATAATTTGCTACAGACACTGCGTTGATGAAGATGGTTGATGATATGGCCTGAATGTCGGAATATGGAGGATGAGTGCAATACTTCATGAGCTACTCAAGAAGGAGAAAAATTCCTAAATAGGACTCCCTCATGCCCGAAGGCACTGCAACTCTGCTGAACAGCAAGAGGCAGCAATTTGTCTCAATAGACAAATAATCAAATGATCCAAGATAATCTCCATGGGCTGCCTTGCTCCTCTTTAAACTCAATGAGCCTTCACCTTCCTTCCTCTAGAATTTTCCTCCCTCATGTAATATTCCTCCACTAAAATTGTGTTGTCCCACTTAGTGCTCTCCAACTCATGCCAACGCAGTTTGACTTGGTCAATTTGGCCTTGTCCATTTGCATTTTAACCCCTTTCACACTTGAGGGTGTGAAATCCAGCTCCATGATGATCCCTTTTCACAATGTAAGGGATTTTATTCTTGTTTATTACATGAATGGGTAACTTTACCCATTTTTATTCAACAAAATAAAAATATGCAACTATAATGTTCCATTTTAGCTTGAGGCTAAAATTGGGAACATTACATCCTACAGATCATGCCTCATCATTTACACAAGTAGCCTCTCCTCAAGAAAACCTCCCTTCCTCACCTTCTCCTGATGCATCAGAACAAGAAGGAAGTGGCAGTGATAAAAACAGTGACAAAGAGGTAGATGATGATGAAGAGGCAGAAAATTATGAAGAAGCAGAGGCAAATGATGAAGAAGAAGGAAATGAACAGGACAGCAAGGAGGAAAATAGCCATGACAGTCATGAAGACAGTGGAAAAATTGAAGAGGGAGATGATGAAAATGAAGATCACAGCAGTGGAGAGGCAAGAAGCTTTAATGAAGAACAAAATGACAATGCAGAAATCAGTAAAGAGGTTGAGAGTGGTGATGGTGTTGAGAACAAAGAGGACAATGATGAAGCAGAAAACATGATGACTGATGATACTAATGATGAAAATGACAAGTCTGATGACAGCAGCAAGGATCACAGCCATTATCAAGACACCAACAAGACCACAATCACACCTCTTTTATTGACCTATCAAAAAGGGCCAAGGCTTGTGTTTACTGCCTCTAAAAGGCAAGAGACCATGCCATCCACCTCAACTCAGCCACTAGACAAAGGTAAAAAAAGGTAGAGGAAGAAAAAGTAGATCATGAGGTGGAAAGGGAATTTGAAATCATTCAGGTGGATAGTGATGAGGATAATGAAGCAAGGATCTCAAACTTGCTCATCTAGAACAAAAATTCACTCATTGAAGACCTCCAAGAAAATCTGAATAGGGCCAAGAGTGTAAATGATGCCCTTGACTTTGAGAACAGGAAGCTAGGAGCACAAATTGTTATTTATGAGGCTAGAGCCATTAAGGCCCGGAAATAAGCCCAAAGGGCACGGGTAAAACTATAAGAGTTCATGGGCACTTATGAAGAGAATGAAGATGAGGAAGGACAATCTAGGAGGAGACCTAGAACCATGGGGTTGAAGAAGGCATTGGCAAAACAAAGGGAACAAGAATCAGCCTTAGCATAACATCTCCCTCTAGATGAGTTTTTGGCCATGGAGATAGCACATGATCAGGAGCATTGGTTGGAAAGAGCCAATATACACTTGGAGGCTAAAATGAAGAAGGTAGATCAGAATCTTGATCTCCAAAGAAGTATGACTAAGCATTATGCCCGGAGAAACCAAGTTGCAAGGGCTAAACTGAAAAAGGCCCAAACCAATATCCAAGCACTAAAAGAGGCAAAATTCTAATCTAACCTTGGAATTTTGGCACAAGCTTCTCTACATGTCTCTCAAAACCCATGAGGCACACATCCACCAAATTTTAGAGAATTTTGACATTTTTTGGTTTTTTGTGAATTTGGAGGCCTATAAGCGCAGCACCCCTAGCGCTATGCTTTTTCCTCGGACATCCTCAGAGGGATAAATTTGCATTTTTGGAATCCTCGTGTCTATTACAGTATTCTTTACAAATTTCAGAGCATTTGGAGCATTTTTTACCCCTCAAAAGGTCAAAAAACACCTCATTTTTCACCTTTCTGCCTCATTTTCAAGCTTGGAGTTGCGCTTATAGAAGTGTTGGGAAAATTGCCTTTTGGATATGTAAATGGATTTCAATCAGAAATATAATGGTATATTTGGAAAGTAGACTAAGCCATCTTTCCAACGGGCCATCACGGAGCAAATTCCAACATTGGGAAGGTCACCAAAACTTTGCTGCAAGTAGACCTATTTTCTTCCTCTGAAGGCGCTGCGCTTTTAGGCCTCACTGTGTGTTTTTGGCCAAAAGTCAAAAAAACACACTCATTAATTGAAAAATAATATTTTAATGTTTTCTTAGGCAAATCACTCTTAAATTAGGTGCTAGGAGTTATTTTGGCATTTATTTCATGGGATATTTTGTGCCTTGAGCCTTGCATGGTCTCTTGGGGATTTATAACATTTATGGTGATTTTGACATTTTCCAACCCTATCTAGGGTTTTTTCTCTCCTTTGCTAAATAAATAGAGCATGAGGGCTTCATTATAAAATGTTGGTGTTGGAACAAGGTCTCCTACAAGAGCTACGAATCTGGTCCATCTTTGTATATTTTTTATTATATTTAGTCTAACGCAGGGGTTTTGGGGTGTGTCAAAGCCCCTATTGCATTGTAAATGGGTCAAGGGTAGACCAAGAGTCCTCAAACCATAGTTTGCAGACCATTGGATGCATAGGCTAAAGTAGTATAAGTAGTTGAACCTTTTTGAGTTGTAAGACAGACTTGAACTAAGATTGGTGCGAATTGCGAATTAGTAGATCTGTTTTGGGTTTTTGGGAAAGGAATCCTGCTAGCTGTGTGCATGGAGATCCTCAATCCTGTTGTGTGCAGACCCTGCTGTTATGTGCGCAGGTTTTTTTTTGGGTATTGTAAAAGGATTTGGAATATTATGAATGTGGAAGGCTGTTGAAATATCTGATCTGTGATGTTTGATTATGTATGCTCTATGTTATTGATTTAAGCTGCGAAAGTACTTGTGTTACTTGTTTATACTACGATCTAGATCTGTTATGTTATGCATAAGTCTATATTGAGCTCTGAAAATAGCTATGCTAAGTACTTAAGCTACGGTGACAATTGATCTGAATCTTTTTATTAGACTTTATAAGCTACGATAGTTTCTTTGTTGGCCTATATCTATTAGTTGTTGCGATTATACATGGTATTGCGCACGTGGATGCGAAGGGACTGTTAGATCTGGGTTTGTAATATGCAATCTGATATTTTTGAAGTCAAACACAGATTTTCCTGACTTACCTGCCTTCTCCCAGGGTGCAGAAACCTGGTTCTAGCACCCTCCCATACTACTTCGTGTGAGACTTTGGCCTGCACAAGCAGGTCACTGCTGAAAGGGCCAGTAGTATAGGTGTTTGTTGGCAAACCTTAACCTCTGAACCTAGGTCAGGACCCCTCAAGCCAACAAATGGTTCCGTTATTGGGACCAGGAGCATTTTGAGAGAGGGATCGGGTAATTCCAAGGCTGTACTGGAAACCTGAAAGAAAAGAAATTGATGAATGGTTCGAATGGCAAGTTTAGGAATTCGCAGTAAAAGAAAACCATAGTAAGAGGTTGACCACCAAAGAGTGGAAAAATAAGTATATTTTCACAGAGATATACGAGATCTTCTTCGTAACCATTGCGATCAAGCCCCAGGAGTGGCTTGAAAGGTTGGTCGAATTTCAGAAGTGTTGGAAGGACGAGCGGGTTACACAGTGGACCCCAGAATTAATCCAACAGTTAGAGAAGGCTGATAACACCATCACTCACACCGTAGACCACTGGGTGGACAACGTGCTAGGAGGATTCGTGATGGAATTTTCCATCAATCAATTCGTCTCCTACTTCGAAGAAGATCAAAGATCCTTCAAAGGATTTAGGGGTAATTTTCTGAAGACTTTACCATTTTTTATTAAGATATTACTGTGCGAAAAAAGTATTTTGTGTAGCCACATTGAATGAATGAACTCTGATCTGGACGGAAGTACGACGTGAAGTGGAAAATACTATTAGACCAACCTAGAAGGAGGTAGATCTATCCATAGCCCAGTAAGAGAAGCAGCTATGCATATTCCTCTAGCCACACCACCCTCGAACCAGCGTAGGGGTAAGAACTCACCTACATCCCCACCACCAGAAGATGACATGGTTGCGCACATGAAGTTGCCTACCTTTAAGGGTGTGGGAGATGAAGACATGGATCAGTTCTGGTTCTTCACAGAATCGCGCAGAACGTAGCTAGTGATGTGGTGAAGAGGGCACAGTTGTCCCTTGCCTTCGAACGAAGAGCTTTGGATTGGTACATGGGAAACATCGGACAGCATGCAAACTCAATCATTGAAGAGATCAAGAACGCCTTGAAACAACAGTTCAAGAAGCCTAAGTCCTATTCTCAAATAGTGGTAAATCTAAAGGATTTCAAGCAAGGGCCTTCTGAGTCTGTGTGGGAGGCTGATCAACAGCTGAAGAAGGTGATTAGGGAAGGAGGATTTCAGTATGACGACAGATAGCATACGGAATGGTTCATTGCTATGTTGCTACCTCACCTGTGCGTACCTATGGGTCACCAAAATTTCAAATCACCGGAAAAAACCCTGGAGGTCGCTATGAAGTTAGAAGCTACACCCAAATATGATACCTAGCTAGGTGTCCAGCAGATCCAAGGACAACTGGAAGTGATGCACATGGAGATCCAGAACCTGCGAAAGGAGCGAGGCACAGAGGCTAGCCCTAAAAGGTGTTGCATATGATGCAGGACAAATGGTCACACCAAGGATAACTGCCCTCTGTTAACAGACTACATGCAGGTCGGGGGACCTAGTCCATTTCGCCCTAGGGAAGTTGCAGGACCAAGTGGGCCGGCACTATGGTGCGATGATTGCCACGTTGCAGGGTTGCATGACACAAACCACTGCCCCCGCCTTGCTGCGTACGTCCCAGAAGTAAAAAAACAATGGTGCAGGTTCTATAGGTTGGTATGAAATTATGAACAGAACTACCAGACATATGATTTGATGATCGATCGAGGGAATATCTATAGGGTAAAGTCGGGTCCATCACACCAAGATCCCTCTCGAGCGCAGGGGGCTCCCCAGCAAGGGGCAGGGGAGGTGGAAGAGGTGGGAGCGCAGGTCAGGGACGAGGGAAACTCATCTGTTATAACTGTGGAGAGATAGGGAATTTTTCCAGGGATTATCCAAACCCTAGAAGACAGTCCTGCCGGTATTGCAGGCAACTGGACCATGCGATTGAAGATTGTCCAGTCTTGATAGCGAAGATGCAGGAAAAGCAGTCGACGCCTACACAGAATGTGCAGAGGGTTAAGGCTGAGCTACGAGACACAGATCCAAGAGTGAATTTCGTAACACGCAGTGGGATGGCCATCAAAGGGCCTAGGGATAAAACTGCAATCAAGCCTCTGATCTGACCAACAGTTAGCAAACAGGAAGGGTTGGATCTAAAAAAGGAGAAAGAAACATTTGTCATTGCTTGCAAAGACCTTGTTGAGGCAGAGGCATCTACTTCGCAGTAGCCTGAGGACCTCAAGGCAGATGAGGAGGTCAAACCCTTTTTACAGGCATGTATGAAGTTGTTGCGCAACCCAAAGGCTGTGGAAAATCTTCAGACATTAATAGATACATGCGCAACACGACCTACCCTCCCTCTGGAATTCAAGGACGTACACAAACTCTATAGGTATAAGAAACGCATCGGTAGGGAGATGCGGTTGACTGCGCGGATCGGTGATTACGAGATGGATCAGGTTATTTTGGACCTAGTGTAAGATGTGAATGTATTACCTAAATAGACTTGGAAACGAATGGGGGAACCTAAGTTGGAATGGTCTACTATCCAGCTGCGTATGGACAATCAACAAAATATCATTCCATTAGGAAGACTATCGAATATTATTGTGGATATCGCAGGGGTTAAGGTCTGAGCTGATTTTTTAGTAATTCAGATTATCGAAGATGCGGACCCCTGCCCTGCGCTCCTAGGCTTGGATTGGGCCATTGATATGGGAGGCATCATTAACCTAAAGAAGCGAAGCATGGTATTCGAGAATAACGGTACAAGGGTAATAGTACCATTAGATCCGGCGGAAGGCGAGCGATACACAGAACCAGTGCGTGACGAAGAGGATGTGGATCATATCTATAAGCTGACTGTGTGAGATGAAGATTGGATCAACCCCATGGCAGAGGGGGTACTCTGCTGGGAAAAGGACAATGAATGTTTTTCTGACTCTCATAATGTCAAAATAAAATAAAAATAATTTATTTTTATTTTATTTTTATTTTATTTTATTTTTATTGTATTTTAATTATAGTTTTTAATTTTTATTTATTTATTTATTTATTTATTTATTTATTTATTGATTAAATCATTTATTTTTATTTTATTTTATTATTTTTTGATTTATTTATAATTTATGACTTTGACTTTGATTTTTTGACTTTTAACTTGATTCGGGTTTAAAAACTTGTTTATCTTATTTCTTTGGGAGGGGTGATATTTCAGTTTTTAGTTTAGATTTTATATTATTTTTAGTTTTGACTTGTGTTTTTAAGGATGGGGTAATTATGTTTTTGGTTCTTTTCTTATTTTTTTCTTTTTTCTTTTTTTTACCGTTTTTAACATTTGGGTTAATTATATTTTTGGTTTATTTTATATTTTTATATTTTTAATCTTATTTTTTACTGTTTTTAACCTTTTTTAATTTTTCTTGGGTTTTGACCGTTGCTTCTCTCTTCCTGGTATAAATGTATATGTTATATCAACCAATCTTCATTATCCTAATGATGAACTACAGTTGGTAGTTCGAAACGCGTCGGTTCCAAAATTTCTTATGTGATTTCCCGGAAGATTTATAATTAAAAAGGTGAGATGGATAATTGGCAAAACCAGTTACATGATGTCTCTGCGTTGTGATGTCTTCGGATCACGAAGAAATTTCAATGCATCTCCGCATAGGTAATAGATCTACCTTATTTCGATGGTTCTGGTAATGTTAGGGAATTTTTGAGGGCATTCGAAGCCGAGGTTCCCCAAGAACGACGGCTATGGGCCTGTAAGCTGGCCATGTGTGGATCACCTGCGCAATGGTTGGTAATGAATGAGGAGGCATTCTAGGATTGGGAGGAGTGTCAGAATATGATGATCCTACGATTTGAGGCCCCAACCGACGTGCATGGTACTTAGATGCGGAGCTCCATCGGTGCACCCGCCACTGGGATATTTTGAGGGATGAATTTCTGGGAACATTTGGATTAATAGGTGGGACAGAAGCGCTTGATACAACTCTGCAGAACATTGACACTATAGCATGGCGTGAATCGTACCTATGTGTTGCACCTGAAATACCAAATTGGGAGCCGCAAACACCAAGCATGATCAAATATTGCAGCCTAGCTCCAAAAGAAGGTAATAATGATCCACGAAAGGGTCCGGACTCAGAATCGAACAAGGTGTGCACGGTTACCGGACCACTTAGGATAATATTGAGACGCGCCCCATAGTGGCAAAAATTGGGGATGAGAATATTATATATCCGCCAACTCCCACAACAAAGGGGAAGTTGCGCTCACTTCTCGGCCACGTAGGTTATTACAAAAATTTTATTTGGAAATATGCAGTAAGCATAGCACCGCTGAAAGATTTGCTCACGAAGGCGGCTCGGTTCTGTTGCGATGACACAAACCGAGAAAACATACCTTTGCATTTGAAGTACTTAGGGCTTAAGCCTGTGTTGGGGGAAGATGTACAGGAGGCACAGGTATTTGAGCCAAGCACACCAAGCACACAGGAGGTGCGAAAACTAGTCGTTGGTACAGTAACCTCTGGTAAAAAGAAAAATTTACCCTTAAAAGGAGCGGTCTGCTTGCATTTAATGAGGCAGATTTTGAGGATTTTTTTACCGTTTACCTGATGGTAAGTTCCAAGTCAATTTTACCCTACCGTTTGATGCCTGCATATGCTATAAAAAGGGCTGGGTAGATCAAACAAGGGTTCTATCTCACTTTCATAACTTGCCCATATCCTCTTTATCCCGCGCGAGCCTGAGCTGTAAGATTTCTCAGGTCTGCATTGTTCCTCTCATGTCGGATCATCCTCCCCCTGCTGATAGTAGCCACCCAGAGTCGGGATTCATTTTCCACGCTAGGATGACAGCCACTAACCCAATTGAGCCCTCGATACCTACTGCCCCAGGAGTTGAGGAAGTAATGGAGATCAGGTCTGAGGATGAAGAAGTGCCCTCAATGTCGGTCACCAGGAAGGGAAAAGAGCAAGCACAGGGCTCAAGGAAGCCCCCCAAAGCTGCGAAATGGGCTTCAGAGAAGCCTAGGACCTCCATAAGGCACGCCAAGTCCCCGCAAGCAACGCCCCAAGCCCAACCTGCGTAGGAGGAATCCCTGTCTGCCAATTTGATCAACCAGTTACCTCCCTTCATCAGCTCGCGCAGGCCCTCGACGCGCACACCAAAGAACCTTGATGGCCTAGTTACCTATCTGCAAACGCCGCTAACCCCGAGGGAAGTCCCTGTCCTGAGTGACCCTTGCGGGAAGCTCCATGAATTTAAATTCAAAGATCACGATTTGGCGAATTACGAAGCCTTCCCTAAGCTGACCCCCGCACTGTACTTCGACACAATTTACGTGGACGATGGGGTCACAGTAGTTCCTCAACGCTGGTTTAGCGGATTGGCCGGATCTGGGCTATTGAACCTGTTGCGTATGCCCCACTTTGGCCATTACAATGTCACGAATCGACTAGCCCGACAACTACTCGCCCTAATTCACAATGGCTGCCTGTGGATTCGAGATAGGGTCCCCATAGATGCTGCATTGGTTCATAGATTCACGAGCTTTCCCATGAATGGGCCACACCCTCTGGAGCGTGTGGGAAATAAATATGAAGGGGACACCACTGAATATGTGTGTAATACCTACCATGTGGAAAGGAATACGTGGGGCTTCATTATAAAATCCATCAGTGACCCGGCTATGCAGATGGGTACTATCTTACTAGCTTGCAAGCTAATGCGGAAGTGCCAGGTTGCAACCGTCCCTGCCTACTTCATTCGGCTAGCCGGTCAATGTGTGAAGGAGGTCTGCCTCAATTGGGCCCAATACTTATGCGACGAGTTCTTAGCCAATGTCCGCGAATCGCAGGAGCATGGGAAAGCCTTCTGCTATGTCTGGCTACTATTTATAACAGCCTTTGTTTCCTGGGAAACCCCTGCAGAGTCGGTCCTCCCTGAGCTCCCTCTAGATACGTGCGAAGGGTCTCGGTATGTCCATTTGTGGGATTCCAAGGACGCGTAGCACATAGAAGATAACCAAGTCTTTTGGGTCCTCTTCCAAAGTAGCGTGGCCGCAGCCATCAATTCTCGACCTCGGCTGTCCCCCACAGTATATGACAAGTACAAGAGTATCACAGCATTCGAGGTTACCACGAACAACATTCATATCTGCAGCCACAAGGATAAAACCTGAACGTCACTTCCTTATATGATAGCAGACGAGGAAATTGACAACGTGATTGAACTATGGCCTCCTGCCTGGAAGATAGGCTTCAAAACAAGCGCCAAGGGCACCACTAGTACTAGCACGACGCAGGTACCCCCACCTGTTCTCACCAAGGAGACTGGAAGTACAGGGAAAGACTCTGGTGCAGCCACAAAAAAGGACACAACCTACGCAGACCACCACGAAGAACACCGAGGCTGAGACCCAGGATGATTCGCAGCTAGGCACGAAGGATGTGAACGTCGAAGGTACGAAGCGAACAGGCGAGCCTGTTAAGGGACCCCGAAAGAAGCAGTGCGCCCAATGGAAGGAATGAGATGAGACGGTTACGTTGATGGATGGAGATCTCGAACAAATCGCAGATGCCGTCACACTAGCCACAAAAGAAAAATGGGTTGCTTTAGAGGAGCACCAAAAGGCTGCGATCAGCGCCATCCAGAAAGAGCTTCGAACCTTGTAGCTAAAGACAGACATAATACAGACCAGCGTGGTTCAGGGATGAATTCCCTTGGCATATAGCAGTACAATGCTAACCACGAAAGAAAGTCATCTCTGACCCTTACCTAGTGCCTCCCTTGTGATCAGTTCACTAGACCAAGAGATCCAGCTCCAAGCAGGTGCAGGGGTGCGGCTTAATCTTGCCAAGCTTCCAGACGTAGCATTACAGGGTCTCCATACAACAGTGTTTCGAGAGATTCACCACCGGGACTAGCAAGTACACAACCAACTTGGTATGGCCGAACAGACCATCATACAGCAGAACGCAGAAGTACTCTTTGCTATCGCGCAGCAAGCAGAGCTCGAAACTCTCCACCAGCTCTGCATAGAGGTTACAGAAGAAATCCTGGCTGAAACCACCCCCCAGGCTAAAGTGGATGGATTGGTTGGAGCATTGAAGGCTTCCAAGATGGAAATGCAGGTCATTAAGACACAGTTGGAGCAGCAAATCTTTGACTTACAAGCCAAACTGTAGCCCGAAACACCCCCAGAAGTACGAGCCCAGCGCGCTACGCTAGTCAGCAAGGCTACCAACACCATTACAGGACAGATTTCTCAGGGCGCCTAGTTACTCGAGGATGCCATGCAGCTTTGGACCAAGATCCAGCGCGATCCAGTACTCCGGAAGATCAATCAGGACTTGCGACAGAAGGAGGAAGCTTTTGAGCAGATCGAGGCTACATTACCTACCTTGGTCCCTGCACAACAGTTGGCACGATTGCGGATCAGCAACACCCTCCAAGATGAGATCGAGGGACTCTGCCATAAGAAGCATGTTATCGAAGAATGCTTGAAGCCTTGGGTTGCTGCAGCCCTCCAGCTTTCACAGGATGTTGATGGTGCTGTGAAGCGACTCAACCAGACACTGGAGAGTGTCACGGCTACGAAAAAGGTACCAAACTCACAGAAGCTTGTAGATATTGCACAAAGCGCTGCTGCTCAGAGTCAAGAAGTGATGCCCCCATTGGTCGCATCTATCAATGCACTGTGCGCGCAGGTGGAGACCCCACCACCACAGTGACTCGGGACGAGTCACAAGATTGTGTTGGGGGACTGCTGAAATAGGGTCTCCTACAAGAACTACGAATCTGGTCCATTTTTGTATATTTTTTATTATATTTAGTCTAATGCATGGGTTTTGGGGTGGGTGAAAGCCCCTATTGCATTATAAATGGGTCAAGGGTAGACTAAGAGTCTGCAAACCACAGTTTGCGGACCACTAGATGCGTAGGCTAAAGTAGTATAAGTAGTTGACCCTTTTTGAGTTGTAAGACAGACTTGAACTAAGATTGGTGCGAATTGTGAATTAGTAGATCTGTTTTAGGTTTTTGGGAAAGGACTCCTGCTGGTTGTGTGCGCAAAGATCCTCAGTCCTGCTGTGTGCAGACCCTGCTACTGTGTGTGCAGGTTGGGTTTTGGGTATTGTAAAAGGATATGGAATATTAATGAATGTGGAAGGCTGTTCAAATATATGATCTATGATTTCTGATTATGTATGCTCTATGTTATTGATTTAAGCTGCGAAAGTACTTGTGTTACTTGTTTATACTGCGATCTGGATCTGTTATGTTATGCATAAGTCTATATTGAGCTCCATAAATAGTTGTGTTAAGTACTTAAGCTGCGGTGACAATTGATTTGAATCTGTTTATTAGACTTTATAAGATGCGATAGTTGCTTTGTTGGCCTATATCTATTAGTTGTTGCGATTAAACATGGTATTGCGCACGTGGATGCGAAGGGACTGTTAGATCTGGGTCTGTAATATGTGATTTGATATTTGTGAAGTCAAACCCAGCTCTGCCTGACTTACCTGCCCTCTCCCAGGGTGCGGAAACCTGGTTCTAGCACTCTCCCATACTACTTCGGGTGAGACTTTGGCCTACGCAAGCAGGTCACTGCCGAAAGGGCCAGTAGTATAGGGGTTTGTTGGAAAACCTTAACCTCCAAACCTGGGTAAAGACCCCTCAAGCCAATAGTTGGAATTTGATGACTCTTTGGAGCAATACATAGTTTTTTTGGAGATTGAAGAATAAATTGATGTTGTGGAGTTTGTGAATGGCTTGTCTTGGTTGATGATGGAGAAGGCTGCTTGCAGGATCCCTGAGCTTGGTTAATGGTGATGTGCTTCTATTCAATTATTGTTTTCTTATGTATCATTGTGTTTCATCCTTCTAAATTGCAGTAGGACAAAGGTTTTAGACCAAGAAATTTTTTCAAAGGCACCTTAGCTCTGTTTGTTCTTCACTGCCTCTATGTTATCCTCTGCTGGGCATTTTTAGAGAATTATTAATTTCTCTCTAGACCCCCCAAGCTTGTTTATTTCATGAATGGTTTAATACAGTAAGTATCAAAGATGATTTATGGTTAGCCCTACTTGTTTGATGTCTCTAAACACTGTTCTTGAGGTCTCTCTCCAAAGTACCATTGATTAGGTTTGCCAAAGAGGCTATGTTTCAATCATACCCTTTGTCCATGCTTGAATAATTGTTTTGGATATCTTCATAGCTGTGATCAATGATGTTTAGGCATTCCCTCTTCTTTAATTAAAGTTATATGTGTATCTTGAAAGTTTTCTAACCTTGAAGGTGAAATCACTAGAAGTTAAATGAGTTTCTCTCCTTCTATATTTCTTAGGTTGAATCAAAGAGTTATTGGTGTGCCCTGTCTATTGGTTTCTTCTTCATGCTAAATAGTGTTAAATTCCTCCTTGTTTTAAGTACATGACAAAGGATTCTTAATTGCTCTTTGCCCTACTTTGTTTCAAAAACTTGATGTTCATTTCACTTCACAAAAACCTTGAGAATCCATCTGACCGTGCTAGATTTTCCCTGTGATTCACCCTGATTTATTGTTGAAACTTTCCATGACTTTTATTGACTCCATAGCCTAATGATTTGAAGATTCCTCACTCTATCTATTCTACTTGATCATATTAACCAACCAAAACAAACAAACAAACAAACCCTACACTTAAAAACTAACCTAAAATCAAACACTAAAAGCAAACAAGCTCACATCCTTTGCACAAAATAGAGAGATCCCTCTCTGAGTCCAGGAAGGCTAGGTCCTAGGACTCCAAAGACTGGTCTGATGTTACCCTGTGCATTTTATCTCACCAATCTAACAAATCATGGGAACCTAACATAATGGCAATCACGGTGGGACCTTCTGAGTAAGTGAACAGCCTAGACATCCTTAAAAACTTTAGAAAGCCCTTGTCAAGTAGTATTCAGTGATTCCTCACCACCTCGTCGCCTAACAAAATTGCAATCACGGTGGGACCTTTTGAGTAAATAACAAGCTTACACATCCTTAGATAATTCAAAAGCCCTTGTCAAACAATATCTATTGATTTATCACCAACTCATTGCCTAACATAAATGGAAATCAAGGTGAGATATTTCTGAATTAGTGACAATCTAAGCACTCCTTAGAACTTTAGAAACCCTTAGAAAATCATAAAGAACTCAAACTGATAGCCAAGAGTAGAATCTGATTGTTTCACCATCCTAGAAGAATGATGACTTAGTTGTAGGATACTCATAAAAACCTTAGGGCTACATAAAGGAACTCACCCCAAAACATCCCTAGATTGGCTTTTTGTTAGTTATTGGTGGTGGACCATAAACACACATCCTTAAAACAGAAAGAAAAAAAAAAAAAATCCACCTGGCGGCTCCACAAGCCTCCAGTAGGCTTTCTAACTTTAATAGTGTTCTTAGATTTCCTTAGGATTGTGTCAAATCAGCCCTGAGAAGTTTAGAAGCCTAGTCACACACTGTGTGAGTTTAGAAAACATTAAGAGAGGTCAGCTTTCCGAAAACAGTGATAAACTTTCAGCCTCTCTATACCTTGGGTTTGAAATCTGGCTTCACAGAGGATCAGTACCAGATCTCACTCGGACCCAAACCCTCCCACCATATTTGATGACCCAGAAAATATTTTGTGGCAAACTTCTAAAACTAGAAACTCAACTACTGTTAGGACCATTCATAGAGCAACTCTGTCCCTGAACATCTTACAAACTTGAGAGACCCCCGATTTGACTTGCACCATACAAGAAACCTTTTCAGAACCAAGTCACAAAGTGGGATTGACCAAACTAACCTTGAGCCCTTAGATTTGCAACAGAGTTCAAGCAGAGAAGCCTCTCCTTCCACTACTCCTGACTTTCATCTTGTCCATCACTTTAGCTCTTTTCATACCAACTCTTCTCAAAACCAGTTTGTTGGTCCAAGTACCTCTACCACCCCCATCCACACATCCACTGTTCAAACCACTCCACTTCATCCCCCCGCCCCCCCTCTCTCAAACCCCCCCCCCTTATAAATCATCCTTGGATCCCATTCACTCCCATCATGGCAGCATGGTATGCCCCCTTGGCACTGCCACAACCTTTGTTACCTTTGCCACATGATTACCAGTCCAAAATCCCTCACTTTACCAGAGCTGAATCCATCACTTCCCAAAAGCATGTAGATAGGATAAATTATGCCTTTGATTACATGGAAATAGAAGAGGAAACCATTAAAATGAGAATATTTGCACAAAGCTTAGGAGGAGAAGCCAAAAAATGGTTCAAAAGCTTGACTCCTAACACCATACATGATCTCCCTTCCCTTTACCAGGAATTTATAAACAAGTGGTAAATCAAGAAAAACCCTCTCAGAATATAACAACCTTAAGAGAAATATCGGGGAAAGTGTCCAAGACTATTGTGCCAGGTTCAATAGTGTTTGCAATGCCCTCCCACCAAACATGAAACCCCCACAAGGCTTAGCTTTAGAAAAATTTCCAAAAGGTTTAGATCCAGACACGGCTTATCAACTAAGAGAGAGAGAGCCTGTAACTTTATAATACATATAAAAGGGAGCTATAAGTGTAGAGGCAAACCTAATTGAAAAGAGGGCTAGGATGAGATCAGAAAAGAGAGACACCTACAAAGATGAAAATATCGCCTCAACCTCCTCATCTGATTCCAAGATTGACAATCTAGTGAGGGTAATGGAAAGAATGATGGAAACAATAAACTTTTGTGAAAGAACACCTCCTAATGAAAACTAATCAAATACCCAAAATAGAAATAGGAATCCAAACTTCAGAAGAGACCCTCCCCAAAACAGACCAAGAGATAATGACCAACAAATCAGGCCCCCTTTCCAAGACAATTATGTAGATGAAAAGGGAAGAGATTCTGAAGAACCTGAAGAAATCCATGTAAACATGATAGGTTCTGACAATGAGGGTGATTTTTTTCTCACTGAAGAAGAACAAGGTTTTTTTTCCCTCAGATCAAACTGAAACAAAGTATGAGGATTCTGAAGACTACCAATTGGGATTTGAAAATTCCATAATGGAAGTCCATAGGTAATATGACCTTAGGAGCAAAAATAACCAAGAAAACTCCAAGAAAAACAAAGAAGACACTACTGTTAGTAAGACACTTGAAAATACTCCTAAAAGGACAGCAGACAGCACCAACACCATGGCTAAGAAAACTGATCAAAGCAAAAACAAAAATAGCCAACCAAGTGGTGACACAAGCTGCCCTAGTGCCTCTACTAGTGGCCCTGAGAAAACTATTTTATCCAAAGTCCCAAATCAAAATCAGAAAACTAAACTTGTAGAAAATATTATGGTTGATAAGACTGATGTAAATATGCATAAAACACAATTACCTTTCAGTATTGAAGGAGAGATTGCTAAAATCAAGATAACCATACCTCTCATTGAACTGGTAACCCAAGATATGTACAGGTCTCAAGTTGTGAAGGTTTTGAACATGGGAAATGATATTGATACTTTAAAATTTACAAATGATAAACCAGAGCTATTTTTTGGACCTGAAGTAGAAGGTAAATACCAAGAAGGAGCCATTCCCCCTTTCTATGTTAGCCTGAATATACATGAAAAAATTTTACATAATGCCATGCTAGACTCTAGTGCCTCTCACAACCTTATGCAAAAGGTAGTGATGGAGAGATTGGGCCTAGAAATAACCAAACCTTGCAAAGACTTGTATTCTTTCGATTCAAGAAGAGTCGAGTGTTTGGGTCTAATCAAAGATTTATGTGTCAATCTGGCACAAATTCCTGCTAAGGGCCTAGTCATGGACAGGTAGTAGCTGACATTCCCCCCAAGTATGGCATGTTGTTATCCAGGTCACGGGGATCCAAGCTTCAGGGGAACCTCCAACTTGACATGTCTTATGTTACCATCCCTGTTTTTAACCAAACAAGGAGATTATACCGGGAATCACACATGAAGTTTATGGTTAGCAGCCAAAAGAGGCCAAACAACACACCTCTTTATTCCATCCATTCGGATCTTGACTCATTCATTTTATAAAATGAAGAAGACATTGATGAAAATTTAAATGAAATTGAGACAGATCCGGACATACCTCAACAGTAAAATCAGTTACTACATGAAGAACTCAATAGCTTAGACTCTAGCAGCCTGGTAAAACAACAACATGATGGTAAAGCTGAACCTAATTTTCTGCAAACTAAAAATGAAATTGAAAAACCAAAAACTAGTCTAGAATCTAAACAAGGTTGCTCAAATGAAGAACAAGCATCAAAAACAGAACCATTCTCTTCTGACAATGTAAAAATGTTGCAATACTTTCACATAACAGAATTTTCTAGGAATCTGGATCAAAGAAGCCTTAAGTTCTTACCATACAAAGATAACTCATCACCAAAAGGTTTTGTCACTTAATGAAAGTTGTTGAATCCCAAAAAAGTTGCTAGGGACCCTAAAGGAGTATCTACCGAGACTGATATAGAGGAGTATAATGTATGCAGCCTTGAAAGACCCAAAATGATTGAGTTATCCAAGACTTTACCACTTCACACAAAAGTGAAATACATAAGACTGTGCAAAAATTTTCAGGATGCTTTTGTATATAGTAATGAAAGCCTAAAGCCTTGTGACACAAACATTATTCAAAGAAGGTTTCCTTTCAAGAAATACCATGAACCTTTTGAGAAAATTGTGTCACTAACAAAGAAAACAAAGGGGTATAGGCTATGTGTAGACTTTAGGTACCTAAACAAACCCTCTCTAAAGAACAAATACCCTTTTCCCAAGATAAATCATACTTTACAAAGGGTAGGAGTTTCTAATGAGATATCATTGGTTGGTAGTGTTCCAGGTTACAATCGTATGGTAACACTTCCAATTAATCAGCATAAAGCCACTTTCAAAGCACCTTGGGGCACCTACATGTTTGATCAAATGCCTCCTGGGTTAAGGAGTGCGGAAGCTACTTTCCAGAGGGCCATGGCTCCTGATTTGAGTTACTTCACTATGATATACATTGATGGCATCCTTGTTTGTTTGAAAATTAAGGAAGAATACATTTTTCACCTAAGAATTATCTTTAACAAAAGTAAAGTTTGGAAGCAAGATTCAAGAAGAAAATTCAAAAGAGAGCATGTCCTGTTTGAAAATTTTTGGAAAAATCCTTACACCATGCACTCAAATGGAGGTAACAATGTTTTATGTTTACAAGAGCTAAACGGAGAAGAGTTAGTTGGAGATCCTTTCAAGGGTAGGATGCTCAAGCACCATCATTGTCAAGAATCCTAGTTTGAAGCTTTCATCCATTGTACATAACATTGCATGATGAGAGATTATTAAAAAAAACAAAAAACAAAGAAAGAAGGGAAAAGAGGGTAGATTTGAAAAGAGGTACAGCCCCATACCCAAAAAGAGTAATACTGAAAGTGTGCAAGCCTAAATGCCACTACTTTTTCAAAAGGAGTCTTGTTCAGACATCTAGCCTAATCATGGTTGAACATGTTTTCAAATTATTGTTGATAGGTTAGTGAAAGAGAACTTGTCAAAACATCTAAACTTGACTTGTCAGTAGGAATAGATTAGGAAGAAAAGATACTGGTTCTCCATGCTCAAATCTGAACCAAAGAGAAATATGGGAGGCTTAATAAATGATGAAACACAGCCCTCATACTTTCTAGTTTTTCTTTGTACAAAAATAATGTATGTGTGCAGCTTGTCTTAATGCCACAGCCCATGGTTGATCAGATAGCTTAATCCTAGTTCAAATCATGTTTTCAATTTCATGTCAGTAGATTAGAGAATGAAGCCTGTCAAATAGCTTAATCTTGACAGATGAGTAGTCTAGGTAGAGAATAAAAGAGTTCACTAGCATAATCTGAACTCTTGGAAGCAATAAGGGTACAAGTAGATAGATTATTTTTTCTTTCAAAAGAAAAGAATGTCAAGGGTTTGCCAGTCCAAGTGCACCCATGGAAGAAAAAATGTTAGGCAAAATATGATGGGTAGGTAGAGATGAGGTTGATGCAGTCATGTCTTTCATATTGTGAGAACATAGCTTCAAAGGAAACATCAGCAAATGAAAGAAGAAAAATCTGCCAAATGGATGAGGCACTAGTCTTCATAAACTCAGAGATTTGATATCTGAAGTTCTAGACACCTCCTAAAAAGGAGTTGCCCTCCCCAAGTGGAGCCACTGTTAGTCATCAGTATTTTTGCTATTTTGTAGATGACTAAATACTTGTCCTAGATTTCTAAAAACAACATTCATGAATATTGTGAAATTTAGAAATCTCACTGCCTTCATTATCCTTAAAACAAATTTTTCACTATTTTACCACTCTGTCATTTCCTGGTTAGCCTATCACTCCTAGAAGACCCCTCATGGGCTCATGCCACTCATCTTTGTCTCATTTTCACACCCACAACCTTAGTACTTTTTTTTTTGCCTATGCTTAACCTTTTCACTTTCCATCTAAGTTTTCCAAACAGCCTTACCTTTCCCATGTTCACCAAATGCCTCAAGCATTAACGGTCTCAAAACTATCTCTGTAGGATATTTAGATAAATCAAGTACATTGGATTTTGGATCTTCAATACATAAAATTATCAAAACTCTGTTTTTCATACTTGAGGACCCTAAGCCAAGCTTTCAGTCAAAGGAAAAGTCCAAAGAGCCTCCCACTAGGTCACTAGGTTCCATAGGTTGTAGGATTGTCTTTGATGTTCTAAATCAGTGTTTTTCATGTGCCAAGAAGGTGAATCAAATGGAAAATAAGGTCAAAACCTATTTCTCTAATTCAGATCAATAAAATCATCCAAGGAAGACCTCCTTATCAAGGACAAAATTCTGCAAAACGACAGCTATCCATTTTGACATTTCTGCAGGAGTGTCAAGGTGGCTATCAACAGAAAATTAGGTAAGGTAAGAGGCCTGCTGCACATTAAAGGACACCCACGGTAAGGAAGGAGGAAGAAGCCCATGTTCAAGGAAAATCATGGTTTTTAGGACTGATTGGACCAGCTGTTTTCCAAGCAAGGAATCAAGGCAACAAAACACAAGGATAGAGGCACACCAGCGCAACCAAACATGAAATTGAAGATTTTTAGAAGTTATAAATAAAGAAGGGAAAAATGTGAGGTGAAATGAATAGAAATGAATAAACTTGAAAGGGCTATGGAGAACTTAGAAGACAACACTAATTATTTTTCTCTAACAGCCCTAAAACCTAAGGTTTTGGAAAGATAGGCAAAGAGGGTGAAATGAGGAAAATAAGCCTCCATCATGCCAGCAAAAGAACATTTCAAGGGATTGTTGTATGTGTCATTCTAAGGTTTGTCAAGGTAAGTGTTCCACTGCCTCAAAGGAAAATAATGCAAATATTATCAGTATGAGGAAATTCAAAGCCTCCATTTTCAGTCATTTTCCCTCAAATGATCAGAGGAATCAAAGCGTAGGGTTGAGGTTCAAAACAAAATGCCAAAGTGATCATGAGGTCACTACTATAAAAGTTTCAAACTCCAAGAGTGACAGAAAGGGCCAAATCAGTATGACAGGGCACCTGCAAATCATAAATGGCCAAATAGAGTTAGCATACATGATAGTGAAAGATGTGATGCTTGTCAAAGATAGACTTAGCATGCCTAAGGATCAAATAAAAGGATGAAGACAGGTTTCTCACTCACCTCTCAAAACAAAGGCAAGTTAATCTCCTAGGTAAGAACAAAGAGGTTTTAAAGAGGCTGCCATCATGTAAAGTGCATAAAAATTTATGAAAGTGATTGGAAGACATGAACATGGCTCAAACATGGTGAATCATATAACTCCAAAAGGCATCTACAAAACAAGTTTTAAAGGCATCAATAGGAAAAAGAGAGCCAAAATTCATCATATCAGCTACCTGAAGAGTAGCAAAGAGAAATGGTTGAGAGGAAAAGAGACCATTTTTGTGTTTTAAGTCACCCTCTGCAAAAGGTAAAAATAATATCAGTGAAATGACAAAGAGATTAAAAAACATTACAAAGTGGGTTTTGTAAAAGATAAATATGTTTGCCTAAAGACTATAAAAGGGTCAATTCGCTTATCACTTAGCTCACTGTGTATTTGAAAGGAGTAAAGAACCTCCAGAACAAATTTTCTGAGTTTTGGTCGATTTTGTAGGCTGAGTCACTCGGCGCTACGCTCAGGCGCTGGCGCTGCGCTCACAGGACCCGGCGCTATGCGAATAGGGGTTCCCGCAGTGTGTTTTTGCATTGTGTTGCGCGTACAGATGGGCGTTGCGCCCAGGTAGACCCGACACGCCTATAAGCCTGGCACTATGCTCAAAGGCCGACCCGACAGGCTCGGTTTTCCCAGCGCTACGCACATAAGACCCGAAAGTGCGTTCAGCACTGCGTTAATGCCCAAAAACCCTCAAAATTGCATAAAAGTGCCAAAAACTCAAGGAAAGCACCCTCCAAATTGCCTTCAAGAGCCTGCAAAGGAGTAAAGACTAGTAGGTGCATATTTTCCTCATCATCCAAGTGATTTTTGTGATTTATTAGTTAAAAGGGAATGGTCAAACCCTAGTCATTGGAAATCCTAGGCCCCTCATGGAAAACTTTTTGTTTTGACCTCCCAGCAAACAATTATTAGTCCAGCGGTGTGAGTTAGGGTAATTACAAATCAGTTCAAGTTAAGCCCTCATCAAACTCAAAGAAACTTAATCATAAACCCACCTCCATATCACTCATTTGCAAAATTTTCCCTCACCATCATTTCATTTCACTCTTCCTACCTAAGTTTCACAAAAAGGCCCAAGTTTGTCCAAAAAACAACCCTAATCACCATGTCAGGAGAAGAAGGCAGTGTCAGCAGTGAAGGAGGCCAAGTGCCTATAAGGCCAAAGCACAAGGAGGGAAGTTCAATAGATTTGAACCCCAGAGCACAGTGGATATTACTTCATCTCCCATGATTCTCACATGCTTTTAGAATGTGGGGTGTTTTCAGTTTTGTGAGAAAGTAAAACAAGTGCATAGTCACCCTGAACTCACTAGGTTGTTTGTCCTCAACTTACACAATAAAAAAGTAAGCCTTGCAGGGGTATATTTTGAACTATCAGCAGATGCCATCTCTAATGCTACAAGTATACCTGCTTTTGGTGAAAAGTGGTTCAAAAAAGCAATATTAGACATGAGCTATTATGAGCCACTGTTTCAAGACTAGGTACAGAGAAGGTTGCGAGGCTATTTTCCCTTTCTCACACTTACTAGAGAGGTATGCACCCCTAATGAAGGTCATCATGAAATACTTTACCTGTGAGGGGAGATACTCCAGGCTCTACTCCTACCATGTCAGATTACTCATGCATTTCACTAGGGTCAAGATGCTTCATTTGCCCTATTACTTGTATAGGAGTATAGACAAGATGTATTTTATTGTCCAAAGGAGGAGTTATACCCAGAAAACGCATAGTTTGTTCCACCGCTCCTTGATCAAGATGGTGGTACTACATTAGTTGGAGCAAAAAGGCATACCTTGGGATGTGTTCATAGCTCATGAGATATTCACAAGCCCACAGCCTCATCATCAACCTAGTTTACCCTCATCATCTCATCCTCCTCCCTCCACTCCTCCATCACCTCCTACAGATCATGCCTCATCATCTACACAAGTAGCCTCTCCCTAAGAAAACCTCCCTTCCTCACCTTATCCCGATGCATCAGAACAAGAAAGAATTTGAAGTAAGAAAAACAGTGACAAAGAGGCAGATGATAATGAAGAGACAAATGATGAAGAGGCAGAAAATGATGAATAAGCAGAGACAGATGATGAAGAAGAAACAGAAAATGAAGCAAAGGAAAAAATAGAAAGTGAAGAAAAGGTAGAGACAGATAATGAAGAAAAAGGCAGTGAGCAAAACATTGACAAATAGGCAGAAGAAGAAGGAAATGAACAGGACAACGAGGAGGAAAACAATCATGACAGTCATGAAGACAGTGGAAAAAGTGAAGAGGGCGATGATGAAAATGAAGATCACAACAGTGGAGAGGCAAGCAGCTTTAATGAAGAACAAAATGACAATGCAGAAATCAATGAAGAGGTTGAGAGTGGTGATGGTGTTGAGAACAAAGAGGACAATGATGAAGCAAAAAAAATGATTACTGATGATACTAATGATGAAAATGAAGAGTGTGATGACAGCAGCAAGGATTACAACCATGATCAAGACACCAACAAGACCATAATCACAGCTCTTTCATTGACCTATCAAAGAGGGCCAAGGCTTGTGTTTACTGCCTCTAAAAGGAAAGGGACCATGCCATCCACCTCAGCTCAGCCACTAGACAAAGGTAAACAAAAGGTAAAGGAAGAAAAATAAGATCATGAGGTGGAAAGGGAGTTTGAAATCATTCAAGTGGACAGTGATGAGGATAATGAAGCAAGGAACTCAAACTTGCTCATCCATAACAAAAACGCACTCATTGAAGACCTCCAAGAAAATCTGAATAAGGCCAAGAGTGTAAATGATGCCCTTGACTTGGAGAACAAGCAACTAGGAGCGCAAATTTCTATTTATGAGGCTAGAGCCATTAAGGCCCAGAAATAAGCCCAAAGGGCATAGGTAAAACTAGAAGAGTTCATGGGCACTTATGAAGAGAGTGAAGATGAGGAAGGATATTCTAGGAGGAGACCTAGAACCATGGGGTTGAATAAGGCATTGGAAAAACAAAGGGAACAAGAATCAGCCTTAGCAAAACAACTCCCTCTAGATGAGTTTTTGGCCATGGAGATAGCACATGATCCTGAGCCTTGGTTGGAAAGATATAGTATACACTTGGAGGCTAAATTCAAGAAGGAAAATTAGAATCTTGATCTCCAAAGAAGGATGACTAAGCATTATGCTCGGAGAAGGCAAGTTGCAAGGGCTAAACTGAAAAAGGCCCAAACCAAGATCCAAGCACTAAAAGAGGAAAAATGCCAAGCTAACCTTGGAATTTTGGCACAATATTCTCTACAGGTCTCTCAAAACCCATGAGGCACACATCCACCAAATTTGAGAGAATTTTGACAATTTTTTGTTTTTTTAATTTGGAGGCCTCTAAGCGCAGCCCCCCTGGCGCTACGCTTTTTCCTCAGACATCCTAAGACGGATAACTTTTCATTTTTGGAATCCTCATGTCTATTACAGTATTCTCACCAAATTTCATAGCATTTGGAGCACTTTTTACCCCTCAAATTGTCAAAAAACACCTCATTTTTCACCTTTCTGCCTCATTTTCAGGCTTGGCGCTGCGCTTATAGCAGTGTTGGGAAAATTGCCTTTTGGAAAATTAAATGGAGCTCAATCAGAAAACCAATGGTATATTTGGAAATTATACTCCACCATCTTTCCAACGGGCCATCACGGAGCAAATTCTGACATTGGGAAGGTCACCAAAACTTTGCTACAAGTAGACCTATTTTCTGCCTGTGAAGGCGTTGCGCTTTTAGGCCTCACTGTGTGTTTTTGGCCAAAAGTCAACAAAACACACTCATTAATTGAAAAATGATATTTTAATGTTTTTTTAGGAAAATCACTCTAAAATTAGGTGCTAGTAGTTATTTTGGCATTTATTTCATGGGAATTTTGTGCCTTGGGCCTTGCATGGTCTCTTGGGCATTTATGACATTTATGGTGATTTTGACATTTTCCAACCCTACCTAGGGTTTTTTCCCTCCTTTGCTAAATAAATAGAGCATGAGGGCTTCATTGTAAAATTTTGGCATTTAATGACTCTTTGGAGCAATACATATTTTTTTGGAGATTGAAGAAGAAATTGGTGTTGTGGAGTTTGTGAATGGCTTGTCTTGGTTGATGATGGAGAAGGTTGCTTGTAGGATCCCTGAGCTTGGTTAATGGTGATGTGATTCTATTCAGTTATTGTTTTCTTATGTATCATTGTGTTTCATCCTTCTAAATTGCAGTAGGACAAAGGTTTTAGACTAAGAAATGTTTTCAAAGGTACCTTAGCTCTGTTTGTTATTCACTGCCTCTATGTTTTCCTCTGCTGGGCCTTTTTAGAGAATTATTAATTGCTCTCTAGATCCCCCAAGCTTTTTTATTTCATGAATGGTTTAATACAATAAGTATAAAAGATGATTTATGGTTAGCCCTGCTTGTTTGATGTCTCTAAACATTGTTCTTGAGGTCTCTCTCCAAAGTACCATTGATTAGGTTTGCCAAAGAGGCTATGTTTTGATCATACCCTTTGTCCATGCTTGAATAATTGTTTTGGAGATCTTCATAGCTATGATCAATGATATTTAGGTTTTCCCTCTTCTTTGATTAAAGTTATATATTTATCTTGAATGTTTTCTAAACTTGAAAGTGAAATCACTAGAAGTTAAATGAGTTTCTCGCCTTCTATATTTCATTGGATTGTATGTCTGAAATGCTTATTTACTTAAGTTGAATCAAACAGTTATTGGTGTGCCCTATCTATTAATTTCTTCTTCATGCTAAATAGTGTTAAATTACTACTTGTTTTAATTACATGACAAAGGATTCTTAATTTCCCTTTTCCCTACTTTGTTTCACAAACTTGATGTTCATTTCACTTCACAAAAACCTTGAGAATCCATCTGACCATGCTATATTTTCCCTGTGATTCACCCCGATTTATTGTTGAAAATTTCCATGAATTTATTGACTCCATAGCCCAATGATTTGAATATTCCTCACTCTATCTATTCTACTTAATCATCTTACCCAACCAAAACAAACAAACAAACCCTACACTTAACAACTAGCCTAAAATCAAACCCTAAAAGAAAACAAGTTCACATCATTTGCACAAAATAGAGAGAGCCCTCTCTGAGTCTAGGAAGTCTAGGTCCTAGGACTCCAAAGAGTGGTATGATGTTACCCTGTGCATTTGATCTCACCAATCTAACAAATCACGGGAACCTAACAGTATCTTCCTAGGTATATAAGTAGGCCCTCACCCTCATTTTTAATCATCTCATCAATTTGTTTATATAATATTCAATATACACTTACTTGTCATACAATGGATGTCTTTGTCTTCGAAGTATTCTGAATATTATTGTTGTGTATACGAAATTTGTTCGTTACAAAAGGCCTAAATTACCCTTTGTTGTAGGCCCGAATTGTTTTGGTTGCAGGTACAAATTACCCTAGTTGCAAGCCATAAATAGGTTGGACTACAAACTAAAGTGAAGGCCAAATTTTGTGCTTGAGCTGATTGAATGTTAGGCATAATTTACACTTTTTTTGGAGTATTCCAAGTCTATGTACAATATTGGTTGGTAGGCCCTGTCATAGCAAAAAATCTAACTTGTTGAGTAGGTCGAGCCATAAATCATTGAACATTGCATACTTATGACAGCTTTTGAAGAGTTGTTATGGAAAATTTTATGCACATCTAAGTAAGCGTTGAGGATGAGATATCCTAGGACAGTGAAGGTGTTTGAGGACATAGGATTTGAAGAATATTTGTGGCCAAAGTATAAATGAAGTGTTGACAACAAATCAAGTTTAGGACTAATGGTTGAGTAGATTAAGGAGCAAGAAATGAGACTAGTGGTTAAATAGGCAAAACATAGAAATTTAATAACAACAAGGAAAGATAAGGAAAGATTAACGATAGATACAAGAATTAGGACAACACATAGAATCAGGACAGGTGGTTGTGATCAAGATTGAAAGTGCAAACCTAAGGGTGGCATGGTTGCGTAATAACCCCACTGAAAAAAACGCAATTTGAGTTGAACCAAGAGAAGTTGTGAAGTTAATATTGAAGAAGTAGGTTGGTGCCTACAAATTGTTGAATTAGTTCCCAATTGAGGGGATTAGAGTCGCCCATATATTGGTTCCTACGAAATTTTTGAGTTGGTACTCAGCTAGGGGATTGAAATCTCCTATAGGTTGGTGCCTACAAAAATTGTATGTCGGTGCTTACTTTTTATGATGAAGTTTACAAAATATTTACAAAGATAAATCATAGAAGTGTTTCTTATCTAAAGATTTGTGTTTCTTGGTTTATGTGCAACAAATGTTTTAAAAGCTAAAAAATGTTAATAATAATGAAAATTTGATTCACCCCCCTCTCATTATTTCCAACATTTGAAATCTAATCTATTTTCCATAGTACTTAGTGCCAAACTATTATTTAGTTTTTCTTCAAACTCATTAATCTCGTCTGTCAATTCACAATTTTCTTCCACCTCTCCTTTTGAGGTTGATTTTTTCTATTTTTCCATGTCTTGTTATCTAGCCTCCATTTTTGCAGTTGAGTCTCAAGCCCTAATAGTATATTCTCAAACAATTTAAATTTGTTATCAAGCATTGTCTCCAACTCTATTTGATGTTCTCCTTCTCATTCTTCTCTCATTTTTTCTAATGATTTTATACAATCATAAAAACTATCTATAGTGACTTTGCTAAGTCTCCCTTTAGAAATTTGAGGTTTTTACATAGTTTTTAAAACTCTCAAATTTTTATTTCAATTATAATTTTTTTATTTTTCTATTGAAAAAATGTTTTACTTGTATCACTAAAAAAATAATAATATATATATATATATATATTGAGGTTTCAATTTCTATTCGGAAAAGTTATTTTATATAAGTATAACGAAAACTAAGCACATAAAAAAACCAAGAAAAGTCAATAGAATTTTTTGTATTGAGTGAATAGTGATAAAATGAAAACTTCCTTATATAGGTCACAATGGAATAAATTCAATCCACTCTATGAATATTGGATAGACTAAAATACACACTAAAGCAAAATAAGACATAAAAAGTATAAAATATATCAGATACCAATTGAATTTATTAATGTGTGAGTCCAGTACCTAATTGACCATTATTAAACTAATATTTAGTTTAATACCCTCCTTAATGATCAATCTACTAACTACACTAATTGGGGAAATTTTGATGTATAAAATGAGCCTCTTAAGAAAAATAATAAAATAATTATTAATATATTAAAATACGATTTATGAATTTTTAAAGACGATGAGACGAAACTATTTGTTCTAATTGTATTTTCAACTTATCTCTTTATGGGTTTACTCAAATGTCAAGTGCAACCACCTATTAGATGCGGAATTAAATTCTCCATCCAACAAGTACCCACTTTTGCGTACTTACGAGTAGACCCACAATGAAAAAATCAAAAATACATGGAAAAGCATGATCAACAGGCTTTTGCCATGCATTTTCATTTTTTTCATTGTGGATCTACTCAAAAGTATGCAGAGTGGGTACTCTTTAGGTGTGAAATTTAATTATGAATCCAACGAGTGTCTACACTTGACATTTGAGTAAGCCTATAAGGAGATAAGTCGAAATACAACTAAAAAAATAGTTTTCGTCTTTTCTCTTAAAAATATTTACCCTCGGGGATGACATCATCATCTTGAATCCTACTAATTCTTTTAAAGTTAATTTTTTTAGGAAATTTTTTAATTTGAGACCCATTTATTACCTTAATTCCCCTAATAAAGTTTATTTCAAAATTTTGCATATTTTTCAAAACCCAAAGCCTTTGGTGAGAATGGCTACAATTTGATCCTTTATAGGATAGTACTACAACTAGGTAGATCCATATTCTACAATTTATATGATGAAGTGGTAGTGTACATCAAAATATTTTGTATGCTTGTGGAAGAAAATATTCTTGGCAAGTTTCATCACCCCTCAGTTGTCAAATAGCAAGGGTGTCAGATTTGTTTGTTGCATCTGCATACCTGAAAGCATAATCCTTAGCCAAATTATCTTGCATGCTCCTTCCACTACTCCTTGATATTCTACTTCTATTGATGAAAGGGTTATTGCATGTTGTTTCTTGTTTCTCCGTGTGTCGACACCCATGCAAGGTTGAAAACATATTCAGAAATGTATTTTTTGTCATAGATAAAACCTATCTAATCTGAATATGCATACCCATGTAGCCTGAATTTTTTGATTTTGCTGTACATAATCCCAAATTCAAGTGTCCCTTTCACATAACTCAGCACTCACTTTGTTACTATCTATTGCTATGCCTTCAGTGCTATCATGAATATGGAAATGAAGCTCATGGAAAAACTCAAATGAGGTCTAGTAGTTGTGAGATATATCAAGCTACCAATTAGTCATTTGTATACTCACTCATTCACCACCTTAGAATCAGTTTTGGCACAAATTTTAAACCTTTTCTCCATAAGTGTAGACAAGAATTTGCAATCAGTCATTATGAACTTGTCCAATGAACTCCCTGGCGTATTTTTTTTGTGAGACAAAAAATTTTATGCTTGCTTGACCAACTTCTACACCTATACAATTGTGTACAAGGCCTGGATCAATCATGTCAAAAGATTTTCTCATAATATATTTGATATGTTCTATTGCATTTTACTCACTACTTGTAATAAATTTATGTTTTCATCTACATATATGACCATAAGGATGATATCATTACCAATTATTTTGACATACATGTTGGAATCTGAAGGACTTTGATGGAACCCCCATTCATCCAAATACATGCCAATGTTGATGTATAATGCCATAGGTGTCGATTTCAAACCAAATAGAGCTTTCTTCAATCTACATACCATACGCTCCTTCTCTAAAGCCTGAAAACCCTGTGATTGATACATGTATACTTCTTAAAAATCTCCATTAAGGAAGGCACTTTCATGTCTGTCTAATGGACCTTCCAGCCAAACTATGTTGTCATGGTTAGATCAAGTTTGATTTTACTCACTTTTGTTGTAGGAGAAAAGACCTCCTCATAGGCAATGCCCTCTAGATAAGAGAACCCTTTTGCAATCAATTGTGCTTTGTACTCACCAACTATACCATATGCATTTTACTTGCCTTTGTACACCCATTGCAACCAAATATTTTCTTCCCTGGTGGATGAGATGTGAGATCTGAAGTCTGAGTTTTCATCAAACTTTCATGTTTATATGCCATGGACTTTAGGCATCAGAGCAAATTTAACCATTTTGGTTTCCATTTTCTCTTTCCTCTCAATGATCATTCCTTGATCATTTCTCCTATCCTAATATCTTCAATGGTGTTGTGTAAACACTTGGGTCTCTTCTTGGGGATATTCCTCATTCAAGTCAGTATTTCCACTATGACTTGGGCCACTTATATCTAAATCAAAAAGTGCTAGTCTAGAAGACTCCTCATGCTCAAAATCTCCCCTCTTCAAGTGGAGCTACTTGAAGCTTAACACCTGAATCCTTCACCATTATGGTAGTTGGACAATTTTAAACTTGAAATAAGTTTGGAGAGGTCCAACTTCATAATCAATGACAGCATCTCAGTTGAATCTCACCTTATCAATGCTATTATCAACCAATTTGTAAGCCTTATTAATGTCATTGTACCCTATAATCATTAGCTTCTTGCTTTGATCTAATTTGGTTCTCTTCTCCACTGGAATCCAAGCATATGCAATAGAACCAAATACTTTAAGATGAATTAATTTGGTTTCTTCAATACCATTCTTCCTTCAAGGTATTATGCTTCATCATCATTGTGGGAGATATATTCAGCAGATATACTACTGTGAAACCCAAAACCTGTTTAGAACAAAACTATTTTGCAACATACACCTAACCATCATTTTTATAGTACAGTTTCACCTCTCAACCACTCTATTCGTTGTGGAGTGTAGGGTGTAGTATATTGTCTTTAGATCCCATGTTTAGTACAAAAATTATCCTCACTTTATTTTTTAGTTTCAAAAAGTACACCCACATTTTCCTACTATAATCATCAACAAATAGAAGGAAATACTTGGCACCGATGACTGATGTTGTGTTCATTGGTCCAAAAACATTTACTTGAACGAATTGAAGGATTCTATAAACTCTCCAAGCTTGTCCTTCATCAAATGGCATGTGATGTGTCTTCCCTACCTAACAATATCGACAAACTCCCTAGATCCAATGTTGAATGTCCAGACTATCTACTAATTTCTCTCATGTCAACTAAGATGGGTAGATAAATTTGAGGTTCGCATACCTACAATGTCATAGGATATTTATGTAAGATGCACTATTAGCAAATACTACATACTCTTTGACATGTCTAATATCCACCAGTCTAAACAACTTGTCGTCCTCCACACCAAAGCAACAATCTTCTTGGTCTCCATGTCAACTATGTAACACTTGTGATTGCTAAAGTTGGCATCTAGATGGGAGAAATGCATCATAATCTAACTAAGAGTGCATTAAGCTCCATACTTGTCACATAGTAGACGTTGAAGAACATCAACATATTCACTCCAAAGGAAATATAAACATTTACTTTACCAATCACTGTATATTCTTTCCCACCGTCGAAGATCACTAAATCCTTGGATGAAAAATATTTGTATTCTATGATTCGCATACCTACAATGTCATAGGATATTGATGTGAGATGCACTCTTAGCAACTACTACATACTCTTTGACATGTATAATATCCACCAGTCTAAACAACTTGTCGTCCTCCACACCAAAGCAACAATCTTCTTGGTCTCCCTGTCAACTATGTAACACTTGGAATCTAGATGGGAGCAATGCATCATAATCTAACTAAGAACACATTAAGCTCCATACTTGTCACATAATAGACATTGAATAACATCAACATATTCCCTCCAAAGGAAATACAGACATTTAATTTACCAATTACTGTATATTCTTTCCCACTGTCGAATATCACTAAATCCATGGATAAACAAGGCTTGTATTCTATGACCAAATCCTTCCCATTAGTGAAATGGGGTGATCCACTTGACTGGATGGACCAAGAAGATGACCTAGGTTTATCTGCTTGTGTTGTGGCCATGAATGAATAGAATTTTGACTCCTTTATCTACTCTATGACATGAGCATGTTGTCATTAGTCTTTTAGTCAGCCAACGTCTTTTTTCATTGCTTGTTCATATGGATTGCCTTGCCACAATAATGACAAGTAATGGTCTTATAAAACTTGGTGTCATCTTCACTAATACATTGGCCCTTCTTCTTCTTCTCTTTTCCTTTTCCTTTAAAATTAGCAACAAAGGCTTGCTTTGAACCCACTATCTCATTTTTTATACAAAATTGTTTCTTCCATTGTCTTGTTGTAAGAGCTTATTGAAAATCTATCCAAACTTAAATTAAACATTCATAGTTGTGATGTTCAAGGTCTCGATGAAGTGATCATAAGCACATGGTAAGATTTTTAATCTTATTATCACCATCTCCTCTTCTTCCATATTCTAACCGATGACCTCCAAATGTTCTAAGATGTCCTTGATCTTGAGGTATTACTCATGTAAAGATGCACCCTCACTCATGATAGAAAATAGCATATTCTTCAATAAGAAGGCTCTGACTTTTTTCTAAAGTCATTTGTCCTTACCGAGAAAAATGTCTATCAAACACCTATACTCAAAATGACCAACACAAGTTGCTTCCACGTATTGTAATTATTCCCATAAAAATTTTGGTTTCCTTCAAGCATGATCTTGGACAATGAAACCATAGATACAAGTCAAGAGACAAAAAAATCTATGGCTATAAATATTTGTAGTAGCCACATACCACTAAGAAACATGCGTATTTGTGAGAAATCTACTACAAATTGGCCTAAAAATACTATCTGCATACCAATATTGATACTTCACAAATATATATAGATATGCCCTCAAACAACTCAAAAACAATCAAATATGTTACTAACCATCATCAAAATAGACAATTTCTCCAGGAATATAATAAAAAATACCAACAGTTTAAACTTCCAGATCTACAAATATGGATAATAATATAGGGAAAAACAATGTCAAACCGCTTCAAACTCATCTATATTGTTAAGGAAATTGAGAGATGAGATATTTTAGGTCGTAAATCAAAGTTTCCTATACTTTTCTTAGCAAGTTTGTATGGATTTTGTATAGTTGTATGAATTCCCTAAAATTGTGTTGATGTAGCATATGATTGTTCCATACAACCTCTATAAATGATGGTTGAAAACAACAATTCAAAAACATTGTACGATGGATGAAAGACCTTGTTTGAAAAAAAAAAAAAAATTTAATTAATAATTTGTTTCAATGAAACCCTTTAGCGATCCCTCTATCCATCTCTACTAATATCAATCCCTAGGTTTTCATGCTCTCACCCATTCATCAATCTAATCACACTTTTATTATTCTCCAGATCATCATATGATGCAAGAGAAGTGTGCACACTTAGCAGATTAAATTGGTTTTGAAAGACAAACACATAAAGAAACCAAAAAATCTCAAGAGTAATTTTGTATTGAATGAATAATGAGAAAAGGAAATTTTTCTTATATAGATTACAACGGAGTCCAGTAAATTCATTTTATGAATATGGGATAAATCCAAATACACACGAAAGTGAAATAAGACATAAAAAAATATAAATTAAATTAAATCCCAATTAACTTTATTAATACCTAAATCTATCACCCAACTAACTATTATTAAATCAGTATTTACTTTAATAATATATTAAACCTATATTAAAAGACTCCTACACTAGTGTACCTGACCTCCCTACGAGCTAATTCGAACAAAACCAAACCCATTTCAACCTCCACCACAGTCGGCTTTTTTTCTTCCTGCCTTTCGCATTGGTCCATTATGCCTTGCCAGCGAATGAGAAGTCGGCATGGCTCAACCAGGCGAGTGGAAGGAAACTCATGTAATCAATTTTAGGTATAGGAAGCAACTCAAATATGTCAAGAGCACACCCTTTAGTACATTCAATATGCAGTGAATTAGGCCAAATTAGAAGCTATGGCTAAAAGGAATGTGCATATAGGCAAGGAAGTTCTTTCTTAAGCCGGTGAGTGGATTCTGGATCCAGGCCACACTCGTGCCCATAAAAAAAATACTTGTGCACAATAGAACGATATTGGCACATTAAAACTCTCAAGCAAAGCCTTGGAGGAAAAAGAGGATAACAAAAGCAAGATCTCTCTTCATTTGAGTATCATACATGCAGAAACTAGGAAAATGTCCCTATAACACAAGGACATGCCACACTTATTAGCATGAATTGAAGCTCTCCTTTCAAAGGAAAAAGGCTTTGCTTCACCGATCACTCTGACTGCACAAATTGATGTATCAACCTCTACTTAATCTGAAATATGAACCCTCATTTTGTTTTCTATAGTGGTTTTAGATGAATTCTGCAATATACTGATATCACAAGTCTTTGGCAGTGCCACTACCATTTTGTTGCTTCTAGTATTATATGTTTGGATGAGAGACTTAAAACATATACCGATATATGGCCTATATCTAACTTTTATGAGTATTATGTAATATTTTGGACTAAGAAAGAATTCTTCTGTTGATGGCTCCCTAATGGCAAACTGTTGAACCCTAGAATTTCCCTTTTCTTTACAAACTTCTCATCTCATTTCACCTCTCTTTCATCAATTCATAAGCCCAAATCAATGGAGAATGTTTAGGATTGTCCCAAGGATACATGCAACTGATTAACATATTTTATTTTCGTGGTTTTTGTTGTTTTAATAATTATGTGCAGTATAGCTACAAAATACAGAAGTTCCGTAGCTGATCAGGCGTTCCGCAGCTATTTTTGTGGTTGAATATGTTTCAGGTGTCAGTTGGAGGATTGGGCCACATGGGTGTTTCTAGAATGATGCCTACATGGATTCTATCCTACTCACTCAGTCCATATCAACAGAAAAACATGCCTAAACTCATGGTCAAAGGTGGAGTCAAACTATGTTATCCACATGTAGTAGGACTCTTGATTTGAGTCCAGCAGTCTTATTACAAGTCTAAATTTGAATTAGCAAGAGTCCAACAGTCCTATTGCAAGTCTAATTCGAATTAGCCACCTGTAGCAAGTATATCTCATAATCAGTTATGTATTCCCTTTAAATATTGGTTGTACAAGACCAAAAAGACAGTTCAGAAAAAAGTGCAGTACAGTTCAAATTTGCAGTGAATACTCTGTTTTCTAAAACTCAGTTTCAATAAAGAAGATCAGTTCCCAGATGTTGTTTTGATTACAATTTTAAGGAGCTAAAGGATTAATACCGAATTCGTAGCAAAGGACCCCTGCTATTCGAGGAGGTTTTACATGTTTTCTAGCTAAGTTATTTTAAATTCTATTTTATTGTCTTTCCTTACTTAGATTGCTTTCTTAAATCATAGTGTTTTAGCACTTCGTTTCATGTCATCTGCTTAGTTAAAGGATCCTCAGTATACTACAATTAGTCTCTTTCACAAGCTCTTCCAATAAATCTCTATTAAATGAATGGGATTCAGTTGTAATATTCTGATTTATTAGCATTTCATTTTCTATTATTTAGTTAAATAGAAGATCCTCATCATACTGCAATTAGTCTCTTTCAAAAGCTCTTCCAATAAATCTTTAATTCACGAATGAGATTTAGTTGTAATATTATGAGTTATTGATTGTTTCGTTTCATATAAGATCCTTATCACATTATAGTTAATCTCTTTCTCAAGCTCTTCCAATAAACCTTTATCAAATGAATGAGATTTAGATGTAATGTTATAACTTGTTTCAGCATTTCATAGGAGATCCTTACTACATTATAGTTAATCTTTTTCTCAAGCTCTTCCAATAAACCTTTATCAAATGAATGAGATTTCTCTATAATCTTCTAAGTTACTGATTGTTTCAGCATTTCCCTTTCATGTTTTAGGAGATCCTCATTGCACTAGAATTAATCTTTTTCACAAGCTCTTCCAATAAACCTTTAATTGAATGAATCAAATTAAGTTGTAGTGTTTTGAGTTACTTTTCATTTCATGAATGTTCATTTAGAAGTTGTAATATCCATGGATTAGGACTCCTTGTTTTCATCATTTTCTAGTTAAGAACAAAACTTGCAAATAAACTCTGTTTTCATTTATTCATTAACATTTTCATGTTTTTCCTCTTTACATATATTTAACTTCACCTTTCTAGTATAGAACAGAATACTAAGAACCAAAACGTAAAAACCCCCAAAAACATCAACAAAACACTAAAACAACGAAGTAAGAAAAGGGATACTTAGGCACACACAGTGCATTACACTTCATCATTTTACTAGCCGTGGTCGATAATTTATGTTAACAATTTAGGACACTAAATTGACTAAACATTTTGGCGTCGTTGCCGGGGAAGTGTAACTAGGTAACCTTAATTCTTACATCCAAAAAAAAAAACTTCAATCACCTACCACACCCACTATATCATGTGGTGCAGTAAGAGCCACACATCCACATCATGAATTCATATTTTTGCAGGTAGAAGAAGAGGTGACAAAGGAGGTTGAAGAAATGGATGGAGATGATGACAATGAGGGAGATCCTTTTGGATTTCCCATTCAAGAAACTAATATCAACGTTCAAATGAAGAACATCCATCCATTTGTACTTCCTAACTTCAAAGGTATGAGATCAGAAGACCCGGAAACCTTTCTTTTTGAATTTGAAATAATTTGTAGATCTTATGGCTATTCATTGCACATTCAAAAATTGAATTTGTTTCCGGCAACATTGAAGGATAGAGCTCTTAGATGGTTCATGACTTTAGGAACAAATTCTATAAGGACATGGGATGATATGAAAAGAGTATTTTTGGAAAAATATAAAGATTATTTCATGCACCATGACCTTAGAAATGAAGTCTTTAAGATGAACCAAAAATATGATGAAAGCCTTGAAGATTTAGTGGAGAGATTTACCTATAATATCAAAAGATCTAAATTGCATAATTTAGGATCAGACGCATTAAAACTCTCCTACTAAATGTTATAAAGGATGAATGGATTGATCTTCTTAATATTGTGGGAAAAGGAGATGTCTATCAATTTTCATTTCAAGAAATTAGTGAACTATGCAAGAACATATCAAGAGGAAAAGCAAAGTATGTAAGATCCCCTCAAGATCCATTTATGGCAAGAGTAAGTAAGTCGACATCAAGATTGGTAAGTCAAACTAAATCTAACATTCTTGGTAATTTAAATGAACAAAATGACATGCTAAGAATGCAAAACAAAAGAAAGTTGTTTTATTTATATTTTTCCCTAAATGTAGAAAGAAACATGCTTTGCATGAATGTCCACTTGATAACATTCAAATTTGTAAAATTTGTGCAGGATCACATACTACTGAAGATTTCCCATCATTACCAGGGTTGAAGGTAGTTTACCAAAATGATAATGGAGCAAATAAAGCACAAGAGAAACTTTGTTATGTAGCTCCAAGAGGACTATGGCAGCCTCATCAACCCAATATGATGTAGTATCCTTATGCATAGTTTCAAGTTTATGCACAACAATCTCAAGGTAATTGGAAAACACCCTTGCCTTGGCAACCTTGGGCATCTCAATCCCAACCTCAAAACCAACCTTGGAAACCTTGGCCATCTCAATCCCAACCTCAAAATCAATCTTGGCAACAAATTTGGCAAAGGCCCTACAAAGGAAATCCACCATATCCTCAATCTTTCCCTCTCTATCCTCAATATCATCATCAATGTTATCCATACCATTTACCTCCACCACAACATCAATATCACCCTCATTTGACCTCAATTCAACCTTTCCCATTATCATCCACACAAGCACCCCAAAGATCCATTCCCACTCCACTACATGCACAACCATTTCATATCCCCAACAATAAAACACCTCAATCAACTTACAATTTTGAGGTATTGCAAAATGATTCACCAGTTATCACTGAAGAACAACAACCAGAAGAAGAAGACTCAGATAAGGTCCAAGAATCATGGATGTATGTTGATAAAGAGAAGTTATTGGACCCAGATTTTGGAAAGTTTCATGCCTGCCTATCACTAGATTCTATAAATGAAGATCACATCTCTGAAGACTTGCATGACATGATAGCAGGAAGCCAAGAATACAAGATTTCATTGAATCTTGGTTCAGGAGAGTCATCGGATCCCAATGCTCAATTCTTCAGTATCTTTTGATATCATCTCAATCAAGGCAATTTGTCTCTCATATACGGGTACATATCAAAGAGTATATTTCAACCCTGCATATGAGTTTATCTATCATCTTATTATAGACATGGTTCCATTGAAAGTATTCATATACTTGAATAAGATTTCTTTGTCAAGTAGAGTAGGAAAAAAAAAAATCCTATTGTGAAAACCAGCTTGCTGGCACAATTGGACATGAGTTTTGCTTGAAAACCAAGAAACTGGCGAGCAAAGTTCACAATAAGTTCTGCAATTTCATGATGGTTTCATTATTTTATGGTTCTTCAAATCATTTTTGGTTCTATGCTCGAGTTGGATGATATGGAATTCCTTAAGGTCCACCTTCCAAAAAATCTTGTCCCATCGACCTCAACACTTTATCTAGGATCAATATTAGAGATTATTTGGAGTTCCTTGGAACTTGCATACATCAATGGCAAGCCTCTTCATTGATAGCAATGGGACTACAACAATGTCTCTTGATTGTCAAACCTTGCAAGTAACTCGACTTCGACACATTTATTCGTCCCTGTCAAAATGCACTCAGGTACCTTGACACTCATTTACATTATCGGTGAGTTGTCTCACATTGGTTAACGATTTTAATCATTGATCAGTAATCCAATGATTCTTCTCATGCTCGACTTCGACACATTCATTCGCACGGTAAGAATTGTACCATGAATTCTAGCTTCGATGAAGACTAATGGTTTTATGGAATCAACAACAACTTGCAGCAGTATATTTTATTAGTTTCTTGTAGCAGCATTTTCATCTTTTTGTCAATTCAACAACAGCTACGGAAAGTGGCAATTTCTGCAGCTATTGCTGTAGCAACCTGTTTTTGTTTTTGCAACTTTTTCCAGAGGCAGTTTTGGCGCAAATATTGCAAGAGATTGGAGCAGAAATAAAACATTCTAAGCTTCTGGATTTTCTCAAATATGATAAATTGAGTAATTTGTAGACATAATTCAAAAATAAGCAATTTTGAAGGACATTTCAAATGGTTTTCTAAGGCAAATTTTCATTTTTCAGCATTATGCACAGATTTTGGTATTTTTGCACAGCGGCGCCTTTTCTTCATCAAAATGAAATTCTGAAAGCATGTGGCAGTAGAAAAGGTAAAAATACACAGTTTACCTTTTGAATCACTCAATTCGGCCTTAAAATGAGTTCGTGGTGTATTTTTTTGTTGCAACATTGGGCAGCATGAAGGGTGAAACAGGGCAGAAATTGATTTTATCATAACTTTCAAACCGTGCATCCGTTGGTCCTGAAATTTTTATGGTAAATGCATTGACGTAGGGTAAATAAACACAGAAAATTTTAGAAAATTTCAGTATGTATTCTTCAATAAATTGGCCACTTTCACCTACAGCCATTTCTCATTTTTCGGGAGATTCGTGCAACCAATGGCTGAGAATTTTTGTCGGAAGATGCATAATAATAATGGTAACAACCTCAGAAAATTTCAGGGAAGTCTAATGTACCATTTGAGAGAAATTGAAAAATTCATTTCATTTTACAATTCCACTCCATCTCACTCCACTTTCACTCCATCTCACTCCACTTTCATTCCATTTCACAAGTCATATTCCACTTTCACTCCATTTCATTTCACATTCATATTCCATAGCCATACTTCATTTATTTTTACATATTGCATGCTACAGCCACATCTTATTCAGCAATTCTGACACAATTGTACAACCTACAAAGAGATAATGATTACAAGAAATTGAAGGATTCTGTTTTGAAGACCAACATGCTAAAAGAGGACCAAAGGAACAACATCAAGCACAACAATTAACAAGGTCAAAATTTTGAGGTAAATTGTGAAAAATATTTTAATAGCAAAAAGTTAAAACATGAAATAGATACAATGTGTATAATCATATGTTTCCTAAACAACATATCATTCGAATTGATTAACATATCTTGGCCATATCCCTTATCCAACATTCCATAACGGTCCTCATTAAAACCTTGATTAATGACTAACGATCATAATCACAAATGTAACCTACTAATCCACGTCTCCTTAAGATTGTATCATTCACTTATTTCACCACAAGTTTATCATAAATTCTCCATCAGATCCGTAGCCACTTCATTTTCCCTCATAGCTTAATTACCTCCATTACACTTTGCAGTCAATTTATCTTTAAGCATAGGAAAGTAAATATGAAGGGGAAGATACTCTGCACAGGTGAAGAATGGGTCTAATTGTCAGAACAGAGCCGGTAGGAGTCCAGTATCTGGAGGGATATCCACAAGTCAGGGAGCTACTACAGCAAGCAGGATGGTTGAATTTTATAGAAAAAATTGATGGCTTCCATAAGGAGATTACAAAATCATTTGCTAGATCTTTTGATGGAGCAGAAGTAGATATTGGAGACATCAAATTCAAAATAACAGAATCATTTTTGGCTGAGGCAACAGGACTCCCAAGGCAAGGAGAATGGTGGTTCAAGAACAAGGAATTTCATAATGAGTCTTGGAAGGAGATACTGAAAAATCCAGGGGACAGTTGGGAAGGATTTCTTGTAAGAAATCATTTTCAAGAAACAGAAGAATAAGGCTGGATGTTTTGGCTGAAGTATCAGAGCACATGAAATAAGGAAGAAGAACTTGAAATTTTAGTAAATTGCATGAGGACATGCAATAGTTTTGCAGTGGGGGTATGTTGAACCCTAGAATTTCCATTTTCTTTACAAACTTCTCATCTCATTTCACCTCTCTTTCATCAATTCATAAGCCCCAATCAATGAAGAATGTTTAGGATTGTCCCAAGGATACAAGCAATTGATTAACACATTGTATTTTCATAGTTTTTGCTATTTTAATAATTTTGTGCAGTATAGCTACAAAATACAGACGTTCCATAGCCGATCAGGCCTTCCGCAGTTATTTTTGTGGTTGAATATGTTCCAAGTGTCAGTTGGAGGATTGGGCCACATGGGTGTTTCTAGAATGATGCCTACATGGATTCTATCATACTCACACAGTCCAGATCAACAAAAAAATGTGCCTAAACTCATGGTCAAAGGTGGAGTCAAACTATGTTATCCAAATGCAGTAGGACTCTTGATTTGAGTCCAGCAGTCATATTACAAGTCTAAATTCGAATTAGAAAGAGTTCAACAGTCCTATTGCAAGTCTAATTCGAATTAGCCACCTCTAGCAAGTATATCTCATAATCAGTTATGTAATTTCCCTTTAAATATTGGTTGTACAAGACCAAAAAGACAGTTCAGAACAAGTGCAGTACAGTTCAGATTTGCAGTGAATATTCTTTTTTCTAAAACTCTGTTTTAATAAAGAAGATCAATTCCCAGATGTTGTTTTGATTACATTTTTAAGGAGCTAAAGGATTAATACCGAATTGGTAGCAGAGGACCCCTGCTATTCGGGGAGGGTTTTCATGTTTTCTAGCTAAGTTATTTTCAATTCTATTTTATTGTCTTTCCTTACTTAGATTTCTTTCTTAAATCATAGTGTTTTAGCATTTCGTTTCATGTCATCTACTTAGTTAAAGGATCCTCAGTATACTACAATTAGTCTCTTTCACAAGCTCTTCCAATAAATCTCTATTAAATGAATGGGATTCAGTTGTAATATTCTGAGTTATTAGCATTTCATTTTTAGTTATTTAGTTAAATAGAAGACCCTCATCATACTGCAGTTAGTCTCTTTCAAAAGCTCTTCCAATAAATCTTTAATTCACGAATGAGATTTAGTTGTAATATTATGAGTTATTGATTGTTTCGTTTCATAGAAGATCCTTATCACATTATAGTTAATCTCTTTCTCAAGCTCTTCCAATAAACCTTTATCAAATGAATGAGATTTAGTTGTAATGTTATAAGTTGTTTCAGCATTTCATAGGATATCCTTACTACATTATAGTTAATCTTTTTCTCAAGCTCTTCCAATAAACCTTTATCAAATGAATGAGATTTCTCTATAATGTTCTAAGTTACTGATTGTTTCAGCATTTCCCTTTTATGTTTTAGGAGATCCTCATTGCACTAGAATTAATCTTTTTCACAAGCTCTTCCAATAAACCTTTAATTGAATGAATTAGACTAAATTGTAGTGTTTTGAGTTACTTTTCATTTCATGAATGTTCATTTAGAAGTTGTAATATCCATGGATTAGGACTCCTTGTTTTCATCATTTTCTAGTTAAGAACGGAACTTGCAAATAAACTCTATTTTCATTTATTCATTAACATTTTCATGTTTTTCCTCTTTACATAGATTTAACTTCATCTTTCTAGTATAGAACATAATACTAAGAACCAAAACATAAAAACCCAAAAAACATCAACAAAACACTAAAACAACGAAGTAAAAAAAGGGATACTTAGGCACATATAGTGCATTACACTTCATCAGTTTACTAGCCCTGGTCGATAATTTATGTTAACAATTTAGGACACTAAATTGACTAAACACAAACCAAGTTAAGAAGTAGTATGATGTACGTGTTTTTTTTATTAATTAATAGAATATTTAGCTTAAAAAGAAAAATGAAACATATTAATAATGCTTCTTTCAAAATTATAGTAATCCAACCCTATATAAAAATACAACTTTTTATTTAAAACAATAAATATTTTAAACTTACATTTTCCTTCTTTAACTTAGTTTTAAGTTAATTTAGTTTTACTTATTTCCTGTAAATATAAAGTGTAATATACCATGTTTACTACACAATACAGAGTTACTAAGTCGTGTAATAGGTGACCATCTTGAGAGGCTCGGAAGGCACTCGGATAAGCCTTGGCCGCATTTTTACCCCTATCCAATTCTTGGGCCAATCCCCCTTCCATATCACCTTGAATCTGAGTTTGTTGCTCCAAAAATTATGAAGCAATACATTTTCTTAGTATTACATTCCTATAAAAATTGTAATCATACCGCGTCAACTTTGTATAGAAATTGTGACAACACTATAATAAATTATAAATATTAAATTTGAAGTACATATATTAATCTTACTTATTAAGTAGATTAAATATATAATCTAGATTGGTAATACGTGTGTGTGTGTGTTTTCGGTACATATAGAATTGGATTGAAAAAATATATATTTTAAACTAGCATAATCCTCTATGTTAGCGAATGGTTTAGCCACATGGTTTCCAACTTTTTTAATCGTGTCGAGATTAAAATGGATCTTACGTTTGGATTCATATATGTGGATAGCTAAAAAAATATTGCCCAGAAATATTATTAAACAAATTAACTCCATTATCTCAAACTTTATTTGGTTAGGTCCAGAGGATAAAAACAAGATAAATCTAGTGTCGTTGGAGGATATCTCTATGAAAAAAGAGGATGGAGGCTGGGGCTTAAAGAATATTGAAATTTTGAATGGTCATTGGTGGTGAACGGTTTATGGCATACATAATTTGGAGCAGGCATTTGGTAAAGGATTAGAAAATAAAAATACCTTATAAATCAGTATGTTCAAGAGTTTATTAAGTCAGTGATAGGGGTTCCTATCAAAGTCTCTTACATTTGGAATAGTTTTATGAAGGTAAACCATTGGCTGTTAGATAACTTGAGGTGGGAGATTGGATCAGGTACATCTTTGGTTTTGTCACCTAAAGTGTACACCTAAGGCACAATGCTCGGAGTAGGGGTTGTCACCTATTCCCTACTCAACTATGTTTAGACTTTATCCTAGCTAAGTCAAGGAGGGTAGTCCCTGAAGGATGAAACTAGAGGATGAAACTTATTGGAACAACAATTCTAGAGATATGAGGGCAAGGAAATTGTTATTAATGCAACTTGATTATTAATTAGAGTAATTTTAAGAATTTATGAGCAATGTTTTAAAATGGATTTCAATTCAAATCAATGAGTCAGATATAAGATTTGAAGGTGATAGACCATTTCCTTAACAATGTTTAATGGAAATTTAGAGACTTGCAAGTAAATAGATGTTCCAAGTCACAAAAAATAACAATGTTGCAAGGAGTGTTAGAAATGGCACAATATCAAATATGAGAAAATAAAAATAACTTGCACAACATAAATGACTTGTACTTTCAAGAAAATTCTCAAGATAATAATGACAATAAAAGACGAGTACAAGGACAATGATACAATATTGCAAGGAAAATATAATGCTTACAATTATAGTTATGCCACAAGAGATGAAGAGTCCAAAGGATGAGATGCAAATCTGAACTAGGTGAAGTGCAAAGTCTTGGTTCATTTTAATTAATGTCTAGTCTAGGTGAGACCTTCTCCTCAATTTTTTTGAAGTTAGTCTCAAATGTAGGTTGTGGAGAGAAACCCAGGGGAATAAATCTATGGCTTTGTTAATGATACCTACCCTGGATTTATAACCACCTGAGTGCCTTCAGTGTTGCAAGGATTGTGGTCTTGAATATTGCAAGGTCACCTTGTTAAACACAAGAGAGGGTCTAAACTTCGCAAATTGGGTGAGAAAGGTGGTCCTATCTTCTTTCAACCAAGCTTATGTTTGGAGGTGAGTTTTAAGAATGCAAGCTAATCTAGGATGTGAGTGTAAAATGATCCAGTTGAGATTGCTTCAATGAGATCGTAATTATGCAAAGTGCTCCAATGAGAAAACCACTTGTAACCAAAATATCAATTACCACTTATTAATCCAATGATTACAAGATGCCCATATGTTTGCAATTAAAATTATACAAGTACTTTCAAAAAAGGTACAATATATGCTTAGCAAATAACAGTTCTCAATGGAACAATAGAAGATCACTTCCATGAAACAATAGCATTTATAGATGTTTATATGTTAAAGCAAATCCCACAACGCTTGACAAGTAATAGTGTGTTTATTATGTTGTTGCTTATTTAAATAGATGAATAAGCAAAATTTTGTAGTAGCACACTTATACAATAGCAAATAAGATTTCTAATGTAACTACTTAGATCTAGAAATGTAGACAAGATGCACTCAATAGCATTCAGATCAAAGTAAAAAATGTAAATCGGATTTAGATTGCAAATCTCAATTAGTTAGTTAATTTAACAAGTTTCCTTTTAATGCAAGCAAAACTAACCTCAACGTGCCATTGATAATCTTTTACTGCTTCTTTATTCTCTTAGTAGGATCAACGAAAATCTTTAGATGCTATAATTAAACAGGATACTTTTTATGAGAAGAAAAGGGAGCAATCTTTGGATTAGCAACAATTTCTTTGAAATGAAACCAAATTTTGAGTGATCCAATTGCCAAATTGTCTCTAAATGAAACAATGCCAAAGCCTAAATGCGAATGATGTTATTATAATGCTCTTTGTCTTCTTAGACAATTAGGAGAAGCAAAGTTTTTATAAACAAGACTTAAATGAGATGGCTTACAAAGAGTGTTATAGCATCATTTATCACCTTTATATACTTGATGACTTATGCATTGGCCTTGAGAAGACTTTTCCTTTCAAACTTGGTCAACTTCTTAAAATATATAATTTTGAATTCCATACGCGACTCTGCCCAGACTTTTACGCGTGCAAACGCGGGTCCACTCATATCTTCCCCGCGTATACAATTTAAAATATTAAAAATATAATAAACTCCCTATTAATTGGGCGGGGTTTACGGGTTTTACCTGAGAAGCACCTACACCAGGCCGTGGCCAAATTGTTTCCCAACTGAAAAACTGATTTGAGGAAGTATAAATACACCTCATTGGGAATGCCTAAGGGAAGAGAGAGAATGCTATTGATACTATAGCCTATTATAGCCCAGATCAAGTTTGATTATCCCTGTGCCTCCTGCACTTCCCAGGTTCAGGAAACCTTTGTTTCCTTGTGATGATCACCCTCCTTATGTGACATCCTTTGTGCACCTCTTATGGAAGAAGATTGTTGAGGCTTGGACTGGACGGATCCGGAGGATGGTTTTTCTTGGAGCCGTGGTTGATTTCAGGTGATATCTCCACTTTATTTTTACATATATCAATAAAAGAAGCTCTGTCCCGTTCCTGATGTCATGTCTTTATATGTTTCATATACATGTTGATGATCTTGTAATCGTTATTTCATGAATATTTTATGAGTTTATATGATCTAACATACTGACATTTAGGATATCTATGATGTACAACTAGTCTTTGTGCTTTGTCTTGAGTGAGTTGTAGGTTTTGAAGCACGAAGAGTAGCAGAGGGTTTGCACCCTGCGGGATCGACCTCAAACGTAGGACATATGGGTAAGGTCACATATTCTTATTTTTCTAGTTTACACATTAGGACTTGTAATTTGAATGCTTCTTGTGATTGTATGCCTTCCGCTCTGTTAGGTCCCTCAACCCAGACCTTAGGGTAGATTTTCCCACAACAGAATTGGCAACTCCATTGTGGATTACATCGATGTAATTCCTAGTTCGTGTTGTTTTCTATGGATTTTGGGTTCTCTGACTCATCTGAACATTTCCCAACCTTGTTGGTTCTTTTTCCATCGAGGAAAAAGTCCTGATCATTTGGATCCGCGGATCAGGCTTGGATTTTTTGTTTTTCTTTATTTTCATTTCTATACGCCACTTTTAAGGTCCGGTAAGTCTTTCCTGCTTGCTTTTGGTCATTCCTGTGGAACCTATTGTATTTCTAGATAGTGCTTCTTCTTTTTTTAGTGTCAATTTCTCTCTTTCTTGCTTGGAAACCTAGCCAACCTAGGGTTTTGCATCTTCCAGTGAAGTTTCAGTTGTGGTTGTTGCACCGGGACTTCTTTCTAAAGTTCTTGGTTGTTATGACATTTCATAACAATGAGTCTTTGTCAGTTTTTTCATGCTTGCCTTGTCCATTGCTTCACTTTTTGGTTTTGGCTTGTTGGCTTTCTTGGTTTTCTTGTTTCTTGAGATCAGCTTTTCCGATGAATCTTGGAGTTTTCTTTCTTGATTTCTTGAAGTTTTTGTTTGCTAGAAGTTTATAATGTTGTTTCGAGTCTTTTTTTTTAGTTAATTTCTTCATTCCACCTATTGACTCCAGTCATGAAAATGACATAGTTGGCTTATTGGAATTTCAAGTTGCTTGTTGGCTCATTTTCTTGATTTGAGACCTTTGGTAGTTTTGTGCTTGTATCAGAGTTTTTGTTTTCTTCATAAAAAGTTAAAGGATCAGAAAACATTCTTTTTTTTCTGTTGCTTTTGCTTTGGTTTTCATTTGATGGTTTTTATCTCTTTTTGGAGAAATTTTCTAGTTTCTCATTTTGGTTTGGTTTCTTGGTTTTGAGAGAAGCCTTGTGTTGGGTTTGTCTCTTTCATATCGAGTTGTTTCAGCATTTCTTTGTGCAAAGAAGTTCTTGTTGGGGCTTGTCTTTGTTTTGTGTCAAAGTGTTCAGATCGTCTTATTGAAAAAACTCATTTGCTTCCCTTTGTGAGTAGTCCTAGAATTTGCATTTGCATTGGTAGTTTGCATTAGTTGCACCGTTAAGCACTGTAGTATTTTTTATAGCTTTTGTGTGTGTGAGTGTGACATTGAAACGAAAAGAAAAAATTATTATTTTTTAGTTGTTTCGTAAAACCCAAGTAGAAATCTCTTTCATCGAAGAAAAAGTTGCATATCATGTAGCAGGTTTCTATTGATTTATCCTTTGCGTCAAAACACCATAAGTTGCATTCTCCATCTACCCTTGACTTAAAAAGAACAGCCATTAAAATCAAGCGATTAATCTATAATGAACTATAAATGTTTTGAGTTGTCATTAATATACACCAACTAGTCTAGGTCATAGGGCCTTGGAATAGGTGAGTGGAGAGTTAACTCTCCAAGGCCACTCAAATTTCAAACATCGAAGTTGATTAATGAGTGAAATACAGCCTCCTTAAGTGGACCGGGAAATCTCTACCTCCAAAGAGTTAAGCGCGAGGGCTAGTGAAGGAAAATAAGAGAGATACCCCCTCTCCTATTTTCTGGATCCTGACCTAAGACCGTTCGGCCCAGCTACCGATACGAACTGGTGTCCATAGTTTTTATTCCTAGGTATCACATAGGTGATTACGGGGGGGAATACCCATGGTAACTGAGGTAGATGTTGCATCACTCTCATTATTACTTCTGGGGGGTGCCCTTGTGAAGCTCGGGTACTTGCACTGACAAAGGATTTTGTTAAGAGGTCAGCGTAACTGTTTATGTTACCTTCGCTAGTAGGCCTAGGGCGTAATTACCCTAGACTATTCTCGGAAGGTCATGTTATTCGCTTTCTTGTATTTTGGTGTCCGGTCCTAATCACCCAGAGCGGAAATACCTTAAGGTTGCTTGATCGTTGTATCTTAGGGACATTTTTTAGAGATTTCTCTTTGCTCCTAGATTGCCATAGCTTCATAATTTTTTGAGTCTAGCTTAAAATCTCATAAATTATTAAAAGTGTTTGACCAATCAATTCCTCGATCAAGGAGGCTTCGTGGGATTTCTCCTATGAGTGTCGAGCCTTATTCAAGAAGGTGTAGGAGCAATTCTGATGGTGATTTTCATCCAGTAGTTGAAAACGCATCAGAGAGTGATCCTCCACTTGGGGCTATTGTTTCTGTGGGTGGTCCTAGTACTAGTGATGAAATAGAGAGGAGTACTCCAGTCATCTCTCAAGTCATTTTTCCGACAGAAGAAGTTGAGGTAGAAGAGATTCCTAAACCTCCAAGTACTCCTTCCTCTCCTCTTCTTGCTAGTTTTTCGAGAGTTATTTTGTACATTGGGCCTCCGTCTCAAAGACAGGGTAGCCCCCATATCTTTCGTTTTCTTTCGATGGCCACGGCTGGGAACACAACTTCGGCTATCAGCACTTCGAGTGTGCATACTCCTCTTTCAGTTGAAGGAGGACGTACCATTTCTATTTCTACTATCACTCCCAGTGCGGAAAATTTTAGCTCTACCTCCATTCCGTCTACAAGTGGGGGCACCTAAGCATTTTCTTCCCATTATGGTCCATTTTCTTTTGGAATATCATCTAGTGCAATTCCTTCTATTTCCTTCACTGTTGTTTCTGTTGTCTCCACACCTATTTCTTCTATGGCTAGTGGGTCAACTTCATTTCAGGGTTTCCCCTTCGGAAGTGGTCATATTCCTCATTTGAACCCTTCCTTAGGATCTTTGCCTTTCTCTGCTCAGAGACAAGGTTTTAATCCTTTTCTCGGAGGCCCAAGATCTAATGATTTTCAAGGCTAGAACACTGCTTTTATAGGGTTGGGAACTAGGAATCAGTTTTTCTATGGTCAGCAAGGGAATGTACCTTTCTCCTCTGTAGGAGCTTCTCAGGGTTTCTCTCCATTCGTTAAAGCTTGGAACCCTTACCAAGGGGTTTCATCTTCATTTAACACTTCGATTGGGGGGAATATCCCTGTTTATGGTAATCCTACGATGGGGGGGGGGGGGGGTCCTACTTTGAATAATTTTGGGCCATAAGGTCTCTCTTATGGCTCAAATTTTTCTACGAACAATCCATAGCAACCTAGTGCCTCAACAAATCCAGGGTATTCTTTTCAGAATGTTGGGAATCCATCCGTTGGTGGATGGAATTCTCAAGCTCCTCCGCGCTTACCGTTCCTAACAACTTTGAATTTTCCAGATTTATCAAAATTGACCAGTAATCCAATTCGATATAGCCTGGGTTGTCCTCCGGTCCCTACTAAACTTCCCTCATATATTCCTAAATTTGAAGGGAAGACTAGTGAGTATCTGGATGACCATGTTACCACTTTCCATTTATGGTGCTCCTCGAACCCCCTCATCGATGATTCGATTAGGTTGAGACTATTTCAGCGCACCCTAATTAGAAATGCTACAAAATGGTACATTGAGCTTACTGGGGGGTGTTTTGCTTCATTTGGCGAGTTGGATACCATGTTTTTGAACCATTTTTAATTGCTTGTTTGTTATGATGTTGGGACTGATCTCCTGCCAATTTTCAGCACGATAAGGAAACACACATTTCTGATCATATTCTGGAATGGAGGAGAAGGAAGAGGCTCGTCAAAGCCCAAATTCCCAATGAATTCCTTCTCGAATGGTTTCTTAAATCCTTACAGCTAGAAATATCGAAGGATGTATCCCTTTCTGAGGTATTCTCTGAGGAACAACCTATCTTTAGGGCCCAGCAGTTAGAAGTGATATATTCTCAGTATGGGGTCCTTAATAATATTTTGCTAGATGTTCCTCATTCCAAAGTAGATTTAGCGAAATCAAAGCCATCTCCTCATGCTGACGGGATTGTTGGTTCAATTGATAGTGGCACGGCTAACCTTTCGAATCAATTGCAGCAGTTGTCTTTATAATCTTCTCCTTCTATTCAGGATACGTCATTAGTGTTTACTCCTTCCCAGCCCTTAACTATTAATGTTTTTCAAGCTTCTAACCCCAAAGGAAATCAACAATCTGATGGGAAGAAGAAGGGACGAAATAATAAGAAGAAAGACAAGGATAGGAAGGGTAATGTGAACAGATCTAACGATAATGTTGGAGAGGGTAAGAGAGATAATAAGAAGAAAGTTAAGTTTCGATGCAAGTTATGCACCGGAGACCATTACTCATCTCTGCCTCAAAATTCATGATGCTCAGCGCTTGTTAGCTCAACAAGGTTTTCTTAGTTCCCAGGTTGTCCTGACAAACGCTTTTCCCCAAGGGCAGCAGTTGTTTGTTGGCGCGAATGTTAAAACTGGAGCTCCCACTGGGGGAAACGAGGAAGGGGAAAATTCCTCAAATGTATATATGATGAGTGCTCACATTGATATCGCTACGAGATCTCATGATTATGGTGAAGCAGAGTCTTCAAAAGCTAAGAGTGCTCCTAGTAATTATGAGTTGATCCATATAGAAAGGCCTGCGGTTGAGCCTATACCTCAGATGCCGAAAGGTTCTACTAAGCGTACGACTATCAACCCTAATGCCAAGGCTGCCCAGAACTACTCCATTGTAGAGGATCTGGTTCAGAGTCCTTGTGCTATGTCTGCGTTATAGGTACTCCAGTCGTGCCCAACACAAAGGAGTACATTTATCACTGCAATCGGGGCAATTGATCCAAAGAACTCTCTTATGATCACATTTGATATGTCAAATCTTAAGAAGATACTTCCTCATCACATGGCTTTTTAGATTAAGTCTACATATCGAAAGATCAATATTTTTCGAACAGTAGTCGATGAGGTTGCTTCCACATGTGTCATGTCTATCTCATGTTGGAAAGCCATTGGATCCCCTTCAATTGTGCCTTCACCTACTCTTCTCACTTCATTTGATGGTCATTCTCACAGGCCACATGGCATTGTTCCGGCTTTTCCCATCTGTGTTGGGGGTAAATTTTTCAATATTGAAGTCGAGATAGTCGATGCCAATTTGGACTACAATCTTCTATTGGGGCGGAATTGGATTTATGAAATGGATGCCATTGCTTCATCTTTATTTCGCATCTTGTGTTTTCCCCATGAAGGGAGGGTTGTCACTTTCGATTAGATGGACTATTCTTTGATAGATCCAAATGCATCCTCTGACTCGATTGTTCCCTTGTTGAATGATGCCAAGCAACTTGTGGAGAATTTGGGGGTTGAAATGTACACCTCTTTGATGGGTACCTTTGATCTTCCACCTCCTTTTGTTCATATTAATGTTATCTCATCCTCCAAGGTTCCTACTCAAAGAGAGTTCTTTCGAACTCATTATTTTTCAGATCCTTGGACCTTACCTTCTCCTACCTCCACATTAGAGGAAGGTCAATATGGTGGAATGGAATTTCCTATGTCTACAGCAGAGATTGCTTATAAATCTATTGTTGACTCTCCAGATTCCATTCCAGTTTCTCTTTCACCAGAGGAGCTGGACGGAGATGTGGCCCTTGCTTGGACACTTGGTTCATCTTCTGCTCAAGATTGCCTTGATATTGTTCTTCCATCTAAAGAGGATATCCTTGAAGCAATGACTGACGTGGAAATACCATGGGATGATTTGCATCATCGGTCCTATTTTCTACCAAACTTGCGGGAAGCTGAATCGATATTGTCTAGTATTGTTTCTTCTGGTCCTGTTCACCCAGTCTTGAACCCTTTAGCTCCAACACAAGTTTTTGTTGAAGGGAACATGGTTGTCATTTCTCAGACTGTCCTGGTGAACTTCTCCAGAGATCCCAACATTATTGAGAATTTCTTCATCGGAGTTGAATGTTCCCCTGAAGAGATTTAGACTTATACCAATCTCTTTAAAGAGTTTCGGGATGTGTTCGCTTGGTATTATGAGGAAATGCCTGGAATTGATCCATCTATTGTCTAGCATGAGATCAAGACTTACGAAAATGCTAAGCCTATAAGGCAAAAGATTCGTTCGTTCAACCCTAGGAAAGCAGCAGCTATCAAGGCCGAGGTTGAGAAGCTGCTTAAGGCGGGTTTCATATACCCCGTTCCGTTAACTGAGTGGGTTTCAAATCTAGTGCCTGTGGACAAGAAACAAGGAACGATCTAGGTTTGCATTTATTTCAGGGACTTGAATAAGACATGTCCGAAGGATAATTACCCCACACCATTTATTGATTAGATTATTGATGAGTGTGCGAGGAATGAGATTTTCTCCTTCATGGACGGTTTCTCGAGACACAATCAGATTACTATCTATCTTGAAGATCAACACAAGACTGCTTTTATTTTCCCCTGGGGTACATTTTCATATAAAAAGATGCCTTTTGGCCTTAAAATGTTGGGGCTACTTTCCAATGGGCCATGTATTATGCTTTCCACGACATCAAGCATATCATCAAAGCTTATTTGGATGATTTAGCTGCTCATTGTCGAAAGAGAATTAATCATCCCTCTCATCTTCTACAAGTTTTTGAATGATGTCGTCATTATAAAATTTGGTTGAACCCTAGTAAGTGTGTTTTCGCCGTCACATCTGGTCGGTTGTTGGGATTCATCGTGTCTACTGAAGGGATTTGAGTAGATCCCTTCAAGATTGAGGCAATACTTCAGTTGCCTCCCCCGTATTCTATTCGTCAACTTCAAAGTCTACAAGGAAAAGCGAATTTCTTAAGGAGATTTATCGTTAATTATGTAGAGGTGACGAAAGGATTTATGAGGTTGTTAAAGAAAGGAGTTCCATTCTTCTGGGATGAATTTGCTCAATGCTCGTTCGATGCTTTGAAACAGGCATTGACCTTTGCTTCATTATTGAGTCCACCTAATTATAGCAGAGACTTCATTTTGTATCTCGATGTCGCAGAATCTACTATAGGTATGGTTTTGGTTCAGGAGGATGATGCTCTTTCTAAGCATGTCATTTATTACCTAAGTCGAGGCTTGGTAGGCCCTCAACTGCGGTATTCTTCCATTGAGAAATTAGCTTTGGCACTTGTCCATGTTGTCCAGCGACTCAAGCATTACATTCTTCTTCGCAAAACTTATGTTTTGGAAGCAGTTAATCCATTTCAATTTGTTCTCAGTAGGCGAGTGATTGGGGACAAATACAATCGATGGATTGTCATTTTGCAAGAGTTTGATCTTGAATTTCTATCTGCCAAATCCAATAAATCTTTGGTGTTTGCGGAGTTGATCTCTGAGTTGCCTTATGGATATGAGATTTTTTATGAGAATTCGCTCCCTGATGAACATCTTTTCCTCGTTTCTTCACAAGATCCTTGGTTTGGAGATCTCATTGTTTATCTCCAGGCTTTGAAGTTCCCCTTAGATTTTTCGAAAGACGAGCATCGAAAGTTGCGTCACTTAGGAAAAAATTATCTTATTATCGGTGACACTCTATATCGTCGCGGGGTTGATTCGATCCTTAAAAGTTATTTGACTCTCGAGGAAGCTGAGATTGTGTTGAATGATTGCCACGGTGGATCTTGTGGTGGTCATTTATCTGGGCTTTCTACAACCCAAAATATTTTGCGTGCAGGATATTTTTGGCCCTCAATTTTCAAGGATTGTGTTGAGGCGGTTAAAAAATGTCATCCTTGTCAGGTTTATACTCAAAAGATGCACACTCATCCAGCTCCGCTCTTTCCTGTTGTCACTGTCGGTATGTTCACAAAGTGGGGTATTGATTTTACTACTTGTAACGCGCCTTCGACGAAGGGTCACAAGTACATTATCGTAGCAGTAGACTACTTTACGAAGTGGGCTGAGGCTATGCCTACTTTTGTGAACAATGGTGAAATAGCAGCCCCATTTCAGTTCAACCAAGTCATTTCTCGCTTCGGTATTCCCAAAGAGATTGTCACTGACCATGGCAGTCATTTTCAGAACACCATGATGGGTGAATTGGCTCTTAAGTTGGGTTTTCGACAGGAGCATTCATCTCCATATTATCCTCAGGACAATTGGCAGGTTGAAGCCGTAAAAAAATCCTTAAAGGCTATCCTTCAATGGAAAATCGATAAAGCCAGGTCCAATTGGAATGTCATGATGTATCCTACACTTTGGGCATACCAGGTTTCTGTCAAGACTGCAACCAGTTTCACTCCTTTCCAACTGGTTTATGGTATGGAATCGATATTTCCTGTTGAGTGTGAGCCTTCCCTTAAGCTAGTTGTCGAGCTTCTTCCTGACAATTCAAGTCTCAAAGAATGCCTTGTTTATCTAGAACATCTCGATGAGCAGCGCCGAGATGTAGCTATGATGAACGAGGCTCATAAGAAACAAGTGAAGGTTCAGTATGATAAGGCGGTCAAACCTAGGGTTTTCTATGAAAGTGACCTTGTTTTGGTTTATGCTAAGGACAAGGATGCCTTGGGGGCTGGAAAATTCAAATCCTTGTGGTATGGCCCTTTCATTGTTAAAAAGGTCCTGAAGAAGGGATCTTATGCCTTGGTTGATTTCGACAGAAACAAGCTGGCAGAGCCCAGAAATGGGCTCCATATTAAGAAGTATTATGCCTAGGTTGTTGCCTAGCATTTGCTTTGTTTGTATATATTGTATTTTTTGTGCATATTTTTCTATCGATTTTTTGTGTGACTTTGATGATTTTGATTTGCTTTGGCAGGTGTTTATGGATGAGATGAATCATATTGGCTTTGCAGATGGTGCTAGTCAACATACCTGGAATCTTTCTTCTGCGGCTTGGGTTATTTACTATCCATCTGGTCAGTTACTAGTCTCAAGGGGCCTATGCATTGGTCCTGCTTCGAACAATGTGGCAGAGTATAGAGTTGTGGTCAATCTACTTTCGGAGGCAATGTTTTTTGGTATTGATTCGTTAGTAGTGTACTTGGATTCGCAACTGGTGGTTTCACAATTAAAAAACACATATCGTGTCAGAGACCCATTTTTACATCGATTATTTCTGAGAGTGTGTTTGTTGCAACATTCATTTCATTATGTTACATTCATTCACATTCCTCCTTCCGAAAAATTTGTTTGCAGATTCATTAGCTAATCAGGCAATGATTGGCATATTAATTATTCAATACATTAGATATCAAAAAACATCAATCATCCTTTTACATATGAGACAATCACATCATATAAATCGTTGTATATATATATATATATATCATATTTGTGTTCAAAATATACAAAAATCAGACAATCATGTCCTACAAAATTAGGGCTTATGCCCAATCATGTTCATCATCAAAAAATATTACAGTCATCATATCAATAAAAATCTATCCTTGTGAGCCCTGCCCTAGGTAGGTGTTATGAAAGAACACTATAGTTATCGCCACATGGCAGAACAGTTGTACCCAATTGCGTGGTATCCAACCACACGTCTCTGTATAGCCTCTGGGAGGTCCTCTATAGCAGCCATAGGGACTTAGCGAGTTAAACTCTCCAAGTTTCTCTATATAGCATGGAGTACCCTCACTGGGTCTTCTGCGACACCCTCAACTTCTCTTCTGTGGTGCTTGTGCCTCAGGAAGCCCTCAGGTTGTTAGAAAATTATATATTACAGAGCAATGGAACAAATAAAATATATGTGGAAACACAAACACAAGAAACACATAAAACCAAAGAGACACAGATATACGTGGTTCACCCAGTTTGGGCTACGTCCACCCCGAATATCCAATCCTTCCTTTCTATTATCCAGCAAAATGAAGAGACAAAACCTACAACGGATCCATTGTAATATCCTCTGTTCTCTCTCTAAGTCTTCCTATCTGTTTCTCGCTCTGAGAATACACATGCAATGCACATCCGCAATACAATACCCTCATACAAGCGAGGGGTTGCCTTCTACGGCAAAAAACCCTAAACTAAACATAACTTCTATCGTCAAACCATCTGCCTAATGAACGGCCTAGATTGAATAGAAATCACTATACTTTTACAAGGCAATTTTACATCTATTTTTAGCTTCGGGGGCGCTGCCCCTGAAACCCCCCACTAAGGGGGGCTCCATAAACCGCAGTTGCCCCCCCTGGACCCCCCAGGAAGCGTACAATTACAGGCGACGTTGCCACCCCATTAAGATACAGGGGTCCAATGTTGTGATACAAAATAAACAAGATAATCAGGCTCCATACCCAACAATCTCCCACTTGGAGACTGATTGTAGCAACTCCATCGTTGCTTCATTTGCTAGACAATGACTCCTCTTTGGACCTGGTTGTTTCTAATCTTCATCGTCATCCTTGAAGACCAATTGAAACTGAGCATAATCTCATTTTCTCCCTGGTTACAACTTTTGTTAGCATATCTGCAGGATTCTGGCTAGTTTGTATCTTTTCCAGCTCAACTGTCCATCTTCCAATATTGACCGTATGAAATGGTACTTGAGTTGTATGTGTTTAGTCCTGGAATGAAATGTTGAGTTCTTTGCAAGATGAATGGAACTTTGGCTATCACTGTATAACGTGCCCATATCATGATTCTTACCTAATTCATCCATAAACCTTTGTAACCAAATCATTTCTTAATTTACTAGTCTCTGTAGCAGCAACATATCTGCTTCTGTTGTTGAAAGTGCAACAACACTTTGGATTTTTGAAACCCAACTGACAGTTGTTCCACATACAATAAATACATACCCTGTAGTGCTCCTCATGTTATCTCTATCACCTGCCATCTGCATCAACATATCCCTGTAGAGCAATGTTTGAACCACCAAAGTATAATGCTTGATTTTTTGTTCCTCTCAAATATCTGAGAATCCATTTCACTACCATCCAATGCTCTTTTCCTAGATTGTTCATGTACCTGCTTACAACTCCCACTGCATGTGCAATATCAGATCTTGTGCAAACCATTGCATATATTAAGCTTCTAACTGCTGATGCATATGGAACTTTAGACATATAATCCATTTCTTCTTGAGTTTTGGGGCACATCTCCTTACAAAGTTTGAAATTGTTAGTAAAAGGTGTACTAACTGATTTTTCATTCTGCATATTAAATCTTTTCAACACCTTTTGTATGTACTCATTCTGAGACAGAGTTAATTTGCGATTTTTCCTGTCTCTAGTTATTCTCATACCAAGGATTTGTTTTGCAGCTCCCAAATCCTTCATTGCAAATGAATTTGCCAATTTTCTTTTGAGCACATTTATTTCTTGCATGTTAGACCCTGCAACAAGCATGTCATCTACATACAATAACAATATAATATAGCTGCCATCATTTTTCCTTTTCAAATAAACACAATGATCAGAGTGACATCTAGTATAACCTTGTTCAGACATAAACTTGTCAAATTTTAGATACCACTGCCTTGGAGCCTGTTTTAAGCCATACAAGCTCTTCTTTAACCTGCACACCAATTTTTCTTTCCCTTTTACCTCATATCCTTCTGGTTGCTGCATGTATATCTCTTCCTCCAAATCTCCATGAAGAAATGTTGTCTTTACATCTAACTGTTCAAGATGTAAATCTTCCGCTGCTACAAGACTTAAAATAGTTCTGATTGAATTCATTTTAACAACAGGAGAAAATATTTCATCAAAATCAATACCTTTCTTCTGTGCAAACCCCTTCACCACAAGTCTAGCTTTGTACCTCTATTTTCTTCCATCTTCTTCCTTCAGCCTGTAAACCCATTTATTCTGCAATGTAGTTTTACCTGCAGGCAACCTGACTAAGTCCCAAGTCTGGTTATGCATTAAGGAGTCCATCTCTTCTTCCATGGCTGGCTCCCACTTCTTCCTGCTTTCAACCTGCATTGCTTCTTCATAACATTCAGGTTCACCAGAATCAGTCAGCAATAAATAATATAATGAAGGAGAGTATCGTTCAGGGGGTCTACTTATCCTAGTAGATCTTCTAACACCACTTTCAGGTGTTTGAGGTGCCTGTTGCTGTTGTGGTGGTTGCTGCTGCTATGGTTGTTGATTATTATTATTTTCAGGCACCTTTACTTTTTCAGTTATCTCATCAAGAACTGTGTATTCCTTGCTTTCTTTTTTCTGTTTCTTTTCCTGCAACTGATTCTTATACAAGACCTTTTCATTGAATATTACATCTCTGCTCCTAATGATTTTGTGATTTTCATAATCATATAAGCGATAACCAAAATCATTAGCACCATATCAAATAAAGGTACATTTCTTTGATTTTGCCTCAAGCTTTGTTCTATTTTCTTTATTAATATGGACAAAGGCCTCACAACCAAAAGGCTTTAAAAAATAGTAGTTTACCTTTTTACCTGTCCATGCTTCCTCTGGAATACCACCATCCAAGGAACTTGAAGGCCCTATGTTTATTAGATAAACAACAGTATCTACAGCATTTGCCCAAAATTGTAAAGGCAATCCTGCATGCAATCTCATGCACCTTGCACGCTCCATGATTGTTCTGTTCATCCTTTCTGACACACCATTTTCTTGTGGTGTTCTTGGAACTATCTTCTCTCTACTAATTCCATGCTCTGAACAGTACCTATCAAACTCTTTGCTGCAATATTCACCTCCATTGTCTGATCTGAGACACTTCAACTTCTTTCCTGTCTCAATCTCAACCAAAGCTTTCCATTTCTTGAAAGTATCAAATACATCAGATTTATTCTGAATATAATAAATCCAAGTTTTTCTAGTTGCATCATCAATAAAAGTAACATAATAACAAGAGCCACCAAGAGATGATACCTGAGCAGGTCCCCATACATCTGTATGCACAAGCTCCAATTTTTCGCTCTTCTTTTCTTTCCCAACTCTGAGAAATCTGACTCTCTTCTGTTTTCCATAAATGCAATTCTCACAGAAATCCAAATCAACATTCTTCAAACTTGGCAACAAATTTCTTGAGTGAAGAATCTTCATCCCCTTCTCACTCATGTGTCCGAGCCTATGATGCCATAATGCTGCATCTGCTCCTTTGGAAGTTAAAGCATTAACAGAGTTAGAAATACCATTACATAAATACAATGTACCAACCTTTTCACCTTTTGCTATTACCAGGGCTCCTTTGGTGACCTTCCAAGCTTTATCTGTGAAAGTTGTCACACAACCTTCACCGCCTAACTGCCCTGTTGAAATCAGATTTTTCTTTAGATTTGGAACATGCCTTACCTCATTTAATAGCCATTGGTTTCCATTCTGTTGTTTTACAAGAACCTTACCCATTCCAACAATTTTACAGGGTTTATCATCACCCAAACGAGCTTGTCCAAAATCTCCTTGAACATAGTCATGAAAATATTTCTTATCAGGTGTGGCATGGAATGAAGCCCCTGAATCTACAACCCAAGAATCAGTAACATTTTCGAAAGAAATAATCAAAGCATCTTGTAACACATCACCTGTCACATTTGCTTCATGATTGTTTTCTTGTTGTGTGTCTCCTTATTTTCCCTTCCGAGATCTACAGTCTTTCTTTAGGTGTCCTTTCTTTCCGCAATTCCAGCACACTATCCCCGATCTGGACTTGGATCTGCCTTTCCTTGATTTACTGCGATATCCCGAGCTCTTTCCTCTTTCCATTCTTCTTCCCCTAGACTCTGCACTCAAAGCATTACCCGATGTTTCACCGGAGCTTTTCCGTCGCATTTCCTCGCTAAGGATAGCACCCACAACATCATCAAACTTTAAAGTACTAGATCCAGAGACAGAGTTACTAATGGCCATTACTAAACCATTCCAACTCTCTGGCAATGAGCACAAGAATAATAGAGCTCTAACTTCATCATCAAAGTTTACCCCTACAGAACTTAACTGACTGGTAATTGTATTAAAATCATTTAAATGGTCTGCAACAGATCCACCTTCCGACATCTTCATATTAAATAAACGTTTCATAAGAAATACCTTGTTTGAGGCTGAGGTTTTTTCATATAGTTTCGCCAACGCCTTAATCAAACACTCTGTTGTTGTTTCCTTCGAGATATTGAAGGCTATCGATGCCACGAGGCACAACTGTATTGTTCCGAATGCCTTTCTATCGATAATCTCCCATTCTACGTCTGTCATAGTCGTTGGCTTCTTTGTTTTCCCGCTCAATGGTAGGTACAGATCTTTCTGATACAGATAATCTTCCATCTGCATCTTCCATAGCGGGAAGTTTTGGCCGTTAAATTTCTCAACCCTAAATTTACCATCTTCCGCCATTGCTCCCACTTGAACCAGGAACCCTTCTTTCCTGCGAGTTTGTCAGCCAAATAGACCTTTGTCTCTGATACTAGTTGTTAGAAAATTAAATATTACAGAGCAATAAAACACATAAAATATGCGGAAAACACAAGCACACAAAACACATAAAACCATAGAGACACATATATACGTGATTTGCCTAGTTTGGGCTACGTCCACCCCGAACAGCTAGTCCTTCCTTTCTATTATCCAACAAAATGAAGAGACACAACCTACATCAGATCTGTTGTAATATCCTCTGTTCTCTCTCACAGTCTCCCCTATTTGTTTCTCGCTCTGAGAACGCACATACAATACAAAGCCACAATAAAATACCCTCATACAAGTGAGGGGTTGCCTTCTAGGGAAAAAAACCATAAACTAAACATAAATTCTACCATTAGATCATTTGCCTAATGAACGGCCCGGATTGACTAGAAATTACTATACTTTTACAAGGAAATTTTACATCTATTTTAACCCGGGGCTGCCTGGCCACGCCGGGGGGGGCTCTCATATGGCCCCTCTGCTGGCGTACAATTGGTGACTGCACAGTGGTCTGAGGGTCCAACTTGTCATACAAAATAAGCAAGATAATCGGACTCCATACCCAACACGGAGTCCTCGATGTGGTTCAATGTCGCATGACATGATCCAAAAATTTGCAAGTCAAATTTTCCTAACAAAAATATTTTTCATTTTCATATATATTGAAAATATAAAAAATCATATAATCAAAAATAATTATGCGATCTTACCAATCGCCCCCCATGCTACACCAGGTGGTAGGGGTAAATCTTGATCTCCCTTGAAATCCATGCCAACATAGGGATAATCCTCTTCTATGATGATTTGTTCTCCCCACCAAAGGAAGAACTCATCATCCCAAGCAGTCCTGGGGACTTCGCCACCCCCCAACCTCTTCATCAGATCTGCCCATCTAGCTATCTGTAGATCACGAGGGTTGTTGATGGTAGAGATAATCTTGGGGCGAAGCCCTGGAATCCTCTCGAAGAAGAATGTGCATAGAATGGTCCCATAACCAAAATGTTTTGTCTTATTCTTCTGGATTGAGGTCAACTATTTCTTCAAGTTTGTCAATAAGGTTGTGCACCAATCATATAGTGTGGTTAGGAAATTCACTTCCAAACTCATGTTTCCTCATGAAGCTTGGTGCAAGGATGTCGTTCCGACCACTCTGACAATGGTGAAAAGAAGTATTTTCATTTGCAACCCTTGCACATCTCTGATTAGGATCTGTGTCTCGACCTTCTGAGTACCCTCAACACAGTAAAATTGAATATAATCTTTGACATTTAGCCCTCTTGTGGGATTTCCTTGCAAATTTAGTGGTTCCCCTCTTTGAGAGAGTCCAATTATGAAATAAATGTTCTCAATTTCGATCGTTAGTGGAATTTGATCGATCATGAAACAATCCTCCTCCAGGTCCCAGTAAATTACAAACATTTCGAGCAATCTTGTGTTCGTTTTCATGTTTGGCATTTTAAAGAACTTCAACAATTTTCATCCCAGGAGTATATCCAAGGCTAACTGGTCTTCCATGACTTCATTATCAATAGTGTTATGCTCCCTTTCCCTCTAGCTAATGGTCATCCTGCATCATTTCATTTAAAATCCATTGTAATTTAATTTTAAATTTTTTCTCTCCACATACGCGAGTTGCTTCAGGCAAAATCACGTCTACATACGAGTTCAAAATTATGAACCCTTGTATAAGGAGAGGGTTTAAGAAAAAAACATAAATTCTATGGTAAAATTCCTAAAAAATAGCTTGAATTGATAAAGAAATTAATGACCAAGCTGATTGAGAGGCTTACCTGAAAGATTTGGGCTGATTTAGTTGATAATTGCTCCATTTCCAAGAAAGGAATTTTTTTTCTCCAGAGCTCTTTCACAACTTCTTCAAAACACAAATGACCAAATGTGAGTCCAAAAGGCCTATTTATGCCCAAAATTCCAATTTTTTTCACAAATTACTTTTGTGTTTATTTTTTGAATTTGTTCACGAATTTTTAACCTTTTGGCTTGTAAGTGTTGGGATAGGTTGTTTTTAGGTCCATTCTGGTGCTTTCGAGATATTTACATTTCTTCTTTGGTTCCATGATCGCTGACCTGTCATGGCAGGTGTTTTTTTCAGAACTGGCATATAGGCTATGGAATTCACTTTTTGTTGCACTTATGCATACTAGCCTCCATACTGATATCTTGCCATAGTTCCGACCCCATCATGTTATGATTATTAAACCATTTTCACTCCTCGACTTATAAATCATGATATGATGGTAGAACCCTCCTTTACATGGGCTTCTTAGTTAGATCCTCGCTAGAATATGTCACCCATGTTGCAAATTGTGTAGGATCAGGAGTCCACTTTAGTCCCGCCATGACTTATGCATTGAATCTTCCTTCTTCTTCTTCACTATCTTTTCTGGCCTTATAACCTAGAGGCTCCCATTTTTTTGTTGAGTTGTTTTGCTGCATTGCATATTGATCATTTGTATATCTTGGCCTTAAGCCAACTTCACTTGGACTCGTGTATAAGCCATGTTTTGACCCTGTCTTTCTGCAAAGTCAGCGATGCAATCACTTAGCTTCTGTGACTCAACACCTTTTCCCATGGATGGAACATTCCTCTGAGTGTCACTTACCAGTTTCGCCACCTTGCATTGAGCATAGGATTTTTCCTATCCCAGGAACTAGTGCATCTATTTATCGACATTCGTTCTATCCATTGTACTATAGCCATTCTTTTATTCCTTTTTAGGCTTTCAATATGAAAAAAAAAAAATTATATGTCCCAAAAAGAGTGGGATTAGGACATTACTTCCACATTTGGTGGCAGCTAAAGAGTCAGTTGTGTCGCCCTTGAACAAAGCACAAAAAAAGCTAAGTCTTTTCTCCATTTCGGGATGGTCGACTTCAACTCAGCTGTTTACCATTGTGTATAATTGTGCCTTAGTGATCGGTGAAGACCTCAGGTTTGCATCAACATGTTTTGGTTCACTTTGACAACTCCTTCAATTTTTTGCCAGCGACACTATCCACCCTTATATGTTGCAGTTCATCACAACAACATTTTATATGTTGGCACTCGAGTTGCGTGTAGTACCGTTTTTCCACCACTTATGATTTTGGTGCTTGGAGATTCAGTTGTAACTTTAGTGATTCAATATCTTTGTAGCATCATTGATCAGTCTTCTATATGTGATACTTGGACATGATTTTGATATGTACTTTACGGGCAGTGATCAGATGATTCACTATGTACTTGGAGATTCAGTTGTAACTTCAGTGATCCGATATCTTTGTAGCATCATTGATCAATGTTCTATATGTGATACTTGGACATGATTCTGATATGTACTTTACGGGCAATGATCAGATGATTCACTATGTACTTTACAGTTATTGCTATACTTGTATACATATTGGATCCGCTCCATACTTGTTATGCAGACATGCTTTTATTTCACTGAGCATGGGTATGCCCGCCTCAGACATGAGGTCTCTTTCTGATTTATTTCACTGGTTTTTGGCAGGCTGAAATCTGGTGAAGTCCTCTCAAGTCCTCGCAAGATTCTTTCTTATGCACATAATAAATTTTGGCCATCATGTACCCCTTCTGACCTCATATATTAGGGGGCATCTATTATAACATCATTTATCACATTTATATACTTAACTATTTATGCATTGGCTTTGGGCAACCTTTTCCTTTCAGACTTGGTCAACTTCTTAAAAAACATTATTTTGAATTCCACACATGACTCTGCCCAGAATTTTACGTGTGTAGACATGGGTCCACTCACATCTGACCCACGTATACAATTTAAAATATTAAAAAATAATAAACTCCCTATTAATTGAGCGAGGTTTACGGGTTTTACTTGAGAAACACCTACACTAGCCCATGGCTAAACTGTTTCCTAACTGAAAAAATTATTTGAGGAAGTATAAATACACCTCATTGGGAAGGCCTACGGGAGGAGAGAGAATGATGTTGATATTTTAGCCTGTTATAGCCCATATCAAGTCTGATTATCCCTATGCCTCCAACACTTCTCAGGTTCAGGAAACCCTTGTTTCCTTGTGATGATCACCCTCCTTATGTGACATCCTTTGTGCACCTCTTATGGAAGAAGATTGTTGAGGCTTGGGATGGACGGATCCGTAGGACGCTTTCGCCTGGAGCCGTGGCTGATTTCAGGTGATATCTCCACTTTCTTTTTACATACATCAAGAAAAGAAGCTATGTCTCGTTCTTGATGTCATGTCTTTATATGTTTCATATACATGTTGATGATCTTGTAATCGTTATTTCATGAACCTTTTATGAGTTTATATGATCTCACATACTGACATTTAAGATATATATGTTGTTCAACTAGTCTTTGTGCTTTGTCTTGAATGAGTTATAGGTTTTGAAGCACAAAGAGTAGCAGAAGGTTTGCACCCTGCAGGATCAACCTCAAACGTAGGACATACGGGTAAGGTCACCTATTCCTAGTTTTCTAGTTTACACATTAGGACTTGTAATTTGAATGCTTCTTGTGATTTTATGCCTTTCGCTCTGTTAGGTCCCTCAACCTAGACCTTAGGGTAGATTTGCCCGCAAAAAGAGTAGAAATGAGAAACGACACTTTAAATTAGTAACAATTTTCGAATGAGTGTTTTGAAGGAGACCAAGTATTATTATTTGTAAGGAACTAATTTTCAGTGATCTGTTATCAAAACTTTAACACCACGGATTACAAGGCCTTTCTTCAGTGATAGGTAAATGAGCTTTAATTTGTTTAGGTGCTTACAATTATGCTTCCTTAGAATGTATCAGTTAGGCACAAATGCTTAAAACGAATCAGATTGTTAACAAATGCTTTAGATAACTAATGTGCCACAAGAACCAAACCACAAGGTTGGAACCTTGACAAGATGCCTCAAAAAAACACAATAGACCTTAATAATACTACAGTTAGCCTCAAACTCAGTCAATGCAATTCCAAATCATTCACTAAAAACACTTCAAACTTTTCTTATGATTATTGTGTAGTATTCTTCATGTTTTAAGGTTTAGTTTTTAGGATTAAGATATGCAAATGAAGTTCTCAGATCAAACTTACATGACAACGTGCCTTTGATGGTTGGTGTGCCAATGCAAGCACCAGATTAAGCTATTTCATGCCACCAACAAGTTGGGGAAAATCCTTCAAGAACCAAATATGTCTGCAACCAAGACAATGTTAGCTAACAGACAACCAAAATAACCGTAAAATCTTGCAATCACACATAGTTAGCTATGAAAACACTTAGAAAACCCCTGCAACCATTCTTGAATAGCCCCTTTAGGGCTGCGAAAAAGAGAGAAAGCCCTGGAATGGGTTGCAGTTGTCAGGAAAGAGGCCTTAAAGGCATGTGGCTAAGGGAGAAGGGAATGAATGAGCAGTGGCCAAGAGGAGGAGGCCTAACAGGCTTGCGGTAGCCAAGAAAAATTCAAATGGCCTACGGCAGAGAGGGATCAAGGCCCACAAGCCTGCGGCTAGGTGTTTCAAGGGATGGAAAGGTTTGTGATGGAGAGGAGGCTTTGAGAAGGCTTGCAACCAAAGAAGATACCTACGGCCAAAGGGGAAAGGAAGAAAGGGTTACGGCTAAAGAGAGAAAGGCTTAGAAGCCTGCGAATGAGAGAAAGAAAGGCCCTCTAGGGTTGTGGGTGCAAGAAAAAGACCTCCAAACCCTAGCCATAAGGCTAGGTGAGAGCTTAAACCCACCTTATCTTCAAATCTCCTTGAATCCAAATGTAAGACTTGCAAAATAAAAACAAGAAAAACAAAACCCTAGACTAGCCTAACTAGACTTGCACAAACACAATAGAATAGTCAATAACTACGATGGACATAAAGATTAGAAAAAATCTATTTACAAGTAATCTACAAAATTATGAGCTCTTTAAATCGCAAGTTTATCAATCAAAGCCCTTCTTTTTAATTTTAAAATTTTGATATTTAAAAAAAAAAAAAAAGGAGTGAAGTGAAATTTGAATGGTAACGACTATAAAAAACCCCTTTAAAACTTACGGAAGATTAAGCCCTCACGATGTCGACCACGGGTTCTCAGTCATTATGTGATAAGTAAATAGGTGGTTCAAGAAAAAACTTCCCCAAATGCCAGGTCGATTACTTGGTTGATTCAAGCAAGAGTTTCCCCAAGTTCTCGTACCTGCTCAAAAAAATATTTCCACTGAGACAACTTCGACAAATCTTGTTAAAATTCAAAAGGAATAATACACATACTGACAAGAAGCCCTAGAGATTCAAACAAGAACTCACTAGGTCTAGGTGATCAACAATGCTCAAATCCAAATATATATGCCAACAAGCAACTACAAATCGAGATGGCTAATGAATTTAACAAACATTCAAAACAAAGTAGAAATTATAAGCACATATCAATATACATTACCATAACAAGCTGAAAAGACCATCGTAGTATAACACCCAAAGACTTTGCTCTTATTAATCAAGAAAAATTACAAAGCTTCAGAGCCAGTACACCATCCAAAGTTGTTTAAAATGAGGAGCTTATGGCTCAATTTATAGAAAATAGAGAGATCTAGATCCCCCTCCAAGTGGAAAATGGCCAAGTCCAAGAAGTTGCAGATTGATTTGGTCCTGGAGAATAACAAATGTTAGATGTTTGATCCATGCCAAAATTAAATCTTGGCCCTTGATCTGAATGAAGAAATTCGAATTCCGTAATAAACCTTTTTTTCCTAGTCCAAAATATATTATTTAAACTTTTTTCCCAAAAAATCACTTTTGACTTAACCACCATGGTCCAAAGGCTTGATTTTTCTCAAAACTTTGATTTTTCCCATGATGGAGGACCTTGAAAAAATAAAAACTTTTGGACCCACGAATTTTCTTCAACCAACTAGACCTAAAAAAAAATAATAAATAAATAAATAAAATAAAAATTCTTGAAAAAAATAATTATTTTCTAGCCCCATCAAATTTCATGTGAATTTTTTCTGCCTTGGAATTGAGTTTGTCAAATTTAATTCTTCCTCATGAAAGACCACCTCCAAAAATTTGTTTCTCTCAATTTTAATTTTTTGACTATTTTCTGGCTAATTTTTTGTCATTTTTGCCAGAAAACCAAAACTAAAAATAATTTGAGGGGAAAGAAATAATCCCAACACTCAAAAGGTGTCTAAACACAAAGTTGAGGTGTATAGGATCTAATTATGAGTACTCTACCCTCTTCAAATTTTACGAACATTTGATTTTACAATTTACATCCAAATAATTATTAAATTTTTGACCAGTTGAAAATTTTAATATTTAAAAAGACACTTAGACTTAACCAAATTCTGTGAGATTCAATACATGATCTAGTATGATAATTGTACATAGACTCGATACACTAGGATTCACTTAAGACATCATTATTGAATGTCACATTAGCTTTGGAGGTATATCTGGGAGAAAATTTTTGTTGATTATTCATGTTTACAAACACACATAATTCGGGGAGGCTAAAAAACTCCCCAGGATGAAACCCGTTGATGAAAATCCCTCAGCTTACCTAAGTGTGTTACATTGCTTCATAGTCATACTAGAATCATTTTTACAATAAAGGCCCGCAAGGCTGCAGAATTTGGATTTACATGACTTGACAGAGTGTTGAGAGATAATGATGATCTCTGACTGTGTGAACATGATAGAGTGTTTTGAAAAAATGTATGCAGATATAGGGTGATTGACACATAGTGGTCAACAAGTGGAAATCAATTTCGATCCTATCAGAGGATTCTCGGAAAACCATTCTTTGTCTTTCTCACTCATCAGATATATCCATGATAAAGGTATATATTTTATAAATCAGATTCGGATTGCTTCTGATCTTATTTTCCTATATCCAACTTGGATTTGCTCTAGAGATTTGGGATTATGTGGTGAATTCACCGAGATATGGGATAGATATGTAATCAATTTATATCTAGCTGGTATCACTCTATCGGAAAAGGAAGCATTTTTACTTGGATGGTAAAGCTGTTCAGGGGCAGATCATTGTCAAGGAGCTCTACATGTATATCACTCAAACACCCCAGAGCATAGAGGATAGTTGGTGGTTTAGATAATCTGGAAATATAACTTTCCCCTAAAACTTAAATGTTTTGGGTGGCTGATCTGGCGGAATAAGATATTAACTTGGGCAAATCTTTGTAGGAGAGGCTTCATTGGTCCTGCTAAATGTGTTATGTACAAGGATGATAGTGAGGATGTTCTACATCTATTGCTCAAGTATCCATGTGCGTTTTCCATTTGGACCAGTGTTCTGAACATTTTAAACATAAATGCTGGTTGGGATACTACATCTATTGATGCACGTTTGAATTAATGGAACTTTGTGTACAAGGAATATAAAACTTTTTCTTTTTATATATTCTGGGGCATTTGGAGAAGTAGAAATGTATATATTTTTTATAATATCCCGTTGGGCATTAGCAAATTGCAGAAAAATATGTGCATTTTATAATGAGATTGGACCTGTGGTTCATAACATACAGCAGGTGAAGATCTGGAGTAGAAATCAGCAACCATAATATTTGCAGTAGTGGGACATATATTGTCCTAAATCCAGGTCATTATTATCACTACTACTGGAATAGTGGTTTTGGCACAAACACCCTGGCTGAGATCATTGTTTTGTTGGGAGTGTTATATTGTGCAAAATGGTTAACTATTGAGACAATGGTTATTTAAAGGGATTCAAAAGCTGTTATTCATTGGGCAAATGACATCTCTTCTTTTGATCCACCAATGCTGAATAACTGGATGAAGAGGATAAAGGTGCTGATTGGACATTTTTATGTTTATCTCGCACATATACAGGGAACAGAATTATACTGTTGATGCTCTCCCAAATCTGGGACATTGTTTCCAATTGGGGGAGATAAATTTCTCTGCATATCGTAAAGGCAAATTTCAACGGAACTGGAAAATCAAGTTTACATGAGTTTCCACATTCACATGATAAAGATCTACAGAATCCTGTAATTAGTTGAAGTCATATTTTTTTTGTGTTTGTTCTCATATGATCTTTTGTGAACATTTTAAAGAGACTGATTACAAATCTGGAATATATGTATATTCTGCGTTACAGTTAAAGACTGTAAAGACACTAGATATGGCGAATATTAGAATATTTTGTCTTTTGTAAGCAGTCTTTTTATAATACAAAGGCTTGTTGGCTCTTTCTTTCCTGAAAAAACTAACATAAATGTCTTTTTACATCTTCAAATATAGCACAGGAAACCGGCATTTTTGGAAAGAAGCTGAATTATTGCTCAATAGGTAATGTGCTTTGACTATATAAGTACAAAATAATCGCATGAAAACAAGGCAGAGATAGATGAACAATTTCCCCTTGATATACGTCATGCGAATACAAGATTGGTATCACTATTAAAAAATAGAATGAAAACTCGGGAGAGATGGATGGACATTTTCCCTTTGATATCTTTGTCATGCGAACAAGATTTTGCTATTGTATGGCTGCTAGTCCGAACATGTAATAGGCATCTTGCGCTTCACATTCACTTTCGCCTAGGAGTTTTATTGCTGGTATAGTTGCTGTAAGATTGAAAACTTACCCCAGCATCTTCATCAGCTTCAATGCCAAGCTCCTCCTGTGAAAAGCGAATCACTCCGTGTTAAAAACTCCTCTAAGATAAATACAAACATGATAGAAGATAACCTCAAACAGAAAACCTTGAACTCTTTCAAGTCTTTAGGCATATTTTCAGTTATTGTATCCCAAAGCTCTTTGAAGATTCTTTTCCGCTTTCTCCACTGATTGATTTTCTCACTGTACATATCTTGGACCATTTTTCGTTCCTCTGGGTTCACCAATACAGTTCCTTCTCGCAATTTGCTCACTTTTAATTCCATCTTGCTCACCTAACAGAAATAGGGGCATTCATCACAAAAAAATCAGTTCCATTCAGATGATGTGTTAAAGCACAAAAGATACCTTGATGCACCGAACAAATTTTGCAGTTTAAAAATTAATGTGAAAAAACCAAAGGCAATAGTAATAGGTACTTGCAATTAGGATATAACTATCACATTTAATGGTGGCAAATTGTAGGTAGTCCATTCTTGTATGCATCCAGACCTTTATTTGAATGTTGTTATAACTGGAACTCTTGTCTGGAGTAACAGGTTATAGGGAACATGAAGGCTCTCTATTCCATGCAAAATAAAAGAAAAGTTCAGCTATGGAGTTAGAAATTGAGGAAGCTGCACTTCAGAACATTAGTACAAACAGCAATTTTGTGTGGTTGTCGACTTTGGGCTCTGGACCTCTCCAAAGAATTTTGAAAAAAAATTGAGAGTTCAGAAAGGATTCCTAGTAGAGAAACAAAAAGTTAAAACACAAACCCCTCACTTGATGATGTTAGCAGAAACAAGTATGTTAATTTTAGAAGGAGAAGCATTATGCCAATTTATTATATATATTAACAAAATAAGCATGTCAAAATGAACAAATTACTAATGCGAGCAAAGATGCATATCAAAATAAGAGTTGGCATCATGATTGGATGCAATGAATTAAAAAAAGGCAAAATGAAGAAGGAGATTTGCTGGATGAATCATTGGCTGTTCGATACTTCAATTCAAAATAAGGCAACAGAGAAGATGTGGGAAGACCATAGTGAGAAAATGAGATTCTATCATTGTGAGATTAACCGGATGATTACTTACAAGTTACAAGCAATGCTCCATGGGGGTGCATCTCCATAGCCAGAAAATGAGATTCTGTCAATGTGAAATTAAAGTGATAATTACTTACATCAATGTTCCATGGGGATGCATCTCAGGGCACGCCCCTCACATTTCCCATGCTCTAGGGATGGGGACACTTGGGGAAACATTTCCCCACATCCCCTTTGGGGGAAACTCGAGAAACACATGGGTATGTGGGGAAACATTCCCCTTGGGGGGGACTCAAGAAATGCATGGGGATATGTTTCCCTAGTGTGGGGGACGCATTTCCCCAAAAAGGATACGTTTGAGCCCCTCCCCCCTCCCACAAAAGTGAGGTGCCTATGCGCTCCCCCCACGGCTTTTTTTTCTAACCCAAGAAAAAAAAATAGAACTTTGAGAAGTTTAGGACCTTGGTAATTAATATAATATTAAATTCTTGAAGCAAAAGTGACATTATACTTTATCTTATCTTTTCTATCCTTGAAACTTGCATGCCATCTATATGCAGCCTAAGGTGTTGTATCCTTGTTGTGATCTTAAAGCTCAGTCCTTGTTCTGGGGTTGAAATTTGACGTTTGAACTGACATTTGATTGAAAAGACCTTTTTTAATGTCAAAAAATGTGAAATCAATCCTTTTATCGGTAAATTTGGGCCTTGACAGACATCCCTTAAATGATGTGCCTCCTTTAATGCTGCTTAAGCACCATTACTAACATCCTGTATCTTACCTTTTCTATCCTTTTACTTAAAATTTTCACATTACCATTAATTGTTTCAGGATGTTTGAGTGGTTCCAACCTCATGAGACTTCATATCTAGAAAGTAGAATTTCATATCCCAATCAAAATTCAGCAAACTTAACAGTTTTCAGAATTTTAGGATTGGAAAGATTATAGCATTTCCACCATATTGCACAATGATGATTTTGCATGGAATGAGTTGATAATGTTCGGATTTTACCATTATTATTTTTATATTTTATAATTTTAGAAAAAGGGCCCCACATTCCCCTATCCCCACTGAATTTCCCTAAAATGGGGTTCTCCCACACATCCCCTTCTGCATCTCCTTGGTAATAATTTCCCATCCCAAAAACTTGGTAGAACATAGCTTACACGGCACAATAGTGCCTCCCTCCAAAAGAAAATCTCTATTCATTAAAAAAAAAAAAACATTTACCTTGGCAATTTAGGCTAAGTTTTCATCACATATCTGTGGAGATGGGAAATGGAAAAATATAGAGAGAAAACATATATACTTACTTTTCAAACAAGGAGAAATTGAGGATAAGGTGCATGTGATGATATAATGTCCCATGTAAACACTCAATTTAGCACCAAGATTTGATAGCTTACATAGTTTGCTGAATTTGCCAACCAAAAAAACAGCCAAAAAAGCTGTATTGCAGATTAAGATATCTTTGAGATAAAAAGACATCAAACTGCAAATGCAAATTTGTTTTATTTTTGGTCGCACGTATTCTACAAGATCTCCCATGGATTTAAATAAAAATATTCTAGTATATTCTTATAAGTTTCTCCTCAAGCATCTAGACATGTATTTGATATGAAAATGTCATCGGTAACACATTACAGACAGTTTACAAGGATTTTAAATATTAGTGGAAGAAACCTGTTTATCGTTTATTAACCAACGTTTCGGACTTTACAAGTGAGTCCATCATAAGGGAATTGTAGTCCACATTTGAGAAGTGAAAGTGTGAATAATTAGAGCAATTAATAGTCATTTGAGGGAAATATGGTTTATGTCGGCTCATTATGATGAATTAATTATATTTTAGGGTGATGAATTATTTAATTTGGTTGATTTAATTTTAATTTTGGTTTATTAATAATATTTTAATATAGGTTGACTCCGCCCCTTCCTCTGCATGTCCTCCGCCTCCCTATGCTTTTTCCCCTGCGCCCCATCTCCATACCTCTGCTTATCCCTCCGCTCCTCAACCGACTTTCCCTCCCTTCTTTCGCCAGACTTCCCAGCATGTGGAATTTACTTTTGAATGCAAATTGGATAAACCGGTCCTCCGAGCCCATGTTACTGTCACAGTTAGTGAGGCATCCGCCAGTTTGGAGTCTCTTCCATCTGCGCCTCCCGGTCCTTCTACTACTCCTCATGGTCCCACTGGGCCCAGTTCTGCCGAAGCTGATTCAGCCAAGGAAGCCTTGGCCCAGTTTTACTCTGCCCCCAGCGTATCTATGCAGGTCCAGAGCGTGGAAGATATGAGCAAAGGAAAAGAGCCCACTTCAGCTGCTGAAGACGGATGCGGCGATGAGTTCGGGTGCAGAATCATTGAAGAACCGCCATCTCCAATCAATGGATAGTAGACAGAGGCAGCCCTTGAGGTTTTTGTCCTTCAAGCACAATATCTCTAAGTTATTTTCAGTTCTCATGCTTTTTCATCCTACGCTTGTAGCGAGGCATGCTATAGGTTTTTGCTTTTTTGCTGAACAATCTGAATGCACAGCCGGTTTCCCTGTTGTGGGCGGCAGTGTAAACTCTCAATCTGAAATGCACTGGTTTCCCCACGGTGGGCAGTCCAAATTATGGTTTTCTTGGCAGTCAGGCCCTATGCTCAGGCTTCCTCAGCTGAGACAGAGGCAGTTTTGTACCATTATATTATAAATTAATAGATTTAGTGTTACTGAGAAAAAAAAAATATTTTAATATAGGTTTATTATTAATTATGTTTTAATAAGGGTTTCCAAGAGTTAATTTTAGACCATCATCTCTATTCATTGTGTTTGATGATTTCTCTATTTTAATGGCCTCTTTTACCTTTTTTTTCGCATCTTCCATGCAAATGTAGTGTGAGGAGGAGCATACATGTTCGGCAAGGAATGATTTTTCTGTCCTATTCCTTGCTATTGTTAGGATATTCCGACACATAGGAAATAGTTAAGCATAACTCGGTCTAGCGTAGAGTTAGGTAAAGTGTGTTTCTTTAGTATGTACATTTGTAACTTATAATCCGACAGTCACAATATGTAGTGATCCGACGGTTCACTCTCTCCTCGGTATTACCAACACTTGATCCGTGGCTTAACACCCGATTGGCCCATGATCTCTATTTAAAGAGCATGGAGGGTCATTTGTCCGGTAACTATTTATGAGAGAAGCTTATGTAAAAAAAAAAAATCTTTATATTAATAAATTGCCTGAAGTGGCGGCGTTGGCTCAGGCCGTGGACTGTTTCCCTCCGCGAAGATTTTAACCACTTCAAATACTAGTGTACTAATATGTGATCTGTTTGTGAGCGGTGACCTTCGGTGTTTGATCTAAGGAACTTACCCTGTAAATACGTACAGCTATGTCACTTACTATCGCTTTATGGAAGACAATTTCTATCGCCTAAGTAAAAATGTTATGTCAAAGACCATCCATTCATGTAATGATAAATTTCAGAAAAATAAAACACTGATAAAATGTGTAAAATGATCATGACCATGGGTGTATACTTGGATCCTATTGTCTCCATACGAGAAAATCATGATGGCCTTATACTGCAACAATTATGAACCAGCAGAATCATCAGATTCTGAGTCTAAAAGAAAAAAGGCATTAGTAATGTGCATTTTAAAGGTAAAATCTCAAGTACATATATCCTATCAGGCTAATAAATCCAATACGCAGGCAAGACAACCCTTCAAGGGTGAACTTGTTTTTAAGGGTTCTGAACCTGGATGGGGCATAAAAATACAACCAATTCACCAACCACTAAGCCCTGTTTGCGAGATGTATACATTTTCACATTAAGAATGTCGAAAAATGCATGGATTGAATGGTTTCAAGAAAACCAAAGAATTATGTAAGAATTAGAGTTGACAAGATGTTTACATTTTCACATTAAGAATGTCAGAAAATACATGCATTGAGCAGTCTTGAAAAAACCCAAGAATTTGGTGCGAACAGAAAATACGTGCATTGAGCGGTCTTGAAAAAACCCAAGAATTTTGATGCGAACTGAGTCACTTCATCTGACATTCAGGAATTTAATTTATAGCAAAATTAGAATCTACCTCATCCCTTAGTTTAGTTTCCTTTTCTCTAATTTGCTCCAAAGTCAGGTTCATTTCCAAGGCCCGAATTTCTGCAAAAACAGCATAATGTGGCATCTCCCATAATGTACAGCTTACTTAATCTAAATCTCTCACAAACCAAAATGAAACTAAAAAGAATTATCCAGTTTTTTGCCAGGCTTTTATTGTGCAACCACAACTATGAAGAAACAAATCCCACTGGAAAACACACCTGCTTCAACCTCATTTATTGCACTTTTTTCTGCTTGCAGTTCCTTCTGAAGCTTGTCATTTTCTTTCTTCATCTGATCCAATTCTTCAGTGTTAGGAATTTTGAACTGATCTTGCCTAGCAACGTAGATTTTTTGCTTCCCATATTCCTTGAAAGAAATCTGTCCACTTTCTGCCAAGGTGTCCAATGCTTTTTGCACCGCAGTCTTCTTGAGGCTATACTTTTGCAAGGCATCTGCAGCATTTTGGGAATTTAATGGCCTGTTTTGCTGCAGAATAAGCATTCTTTAGGTCATCTAGTCGTTCAAAGAAAAAGACCATCTGAATTTCTTGGTATAAATAAACAAAGTCATCTATTGAAAAATAATGTGTTTCAAATGATTTACACTTTCTGATGAAGAGATGAGGAAAAGAATTAAACATGCAGTAACTGGATTCCAACCAAGTATCATCCATAATTTATGCTATTAATCTTAAATACTTTATTTTCAAAGGATAAGCTGGAACTTTCATGGTAGCAAAAGGCTTGACACAGACTATAAACAACAAATTAGTGAAGAATCGCAGATTACACATAAGCAGAATAGACTGAACCTTAAATTTTTGTGACAAATGGCAATGTCAAAAGGGTGGCCCTACCCCAGGACACTCGTTTCCTTAAAGTGAAGAAAGCCCAAACTCAGAAATTTTATAATGAGGTTTAGCAATTAGGATACATCATACAAGCTGAACTTGAGAAGATTCTGAAATGGGAGGACAATTTGTTGAGAGAAAAACAGGCAAAAAGAAAAAGAAGACGTGCCAAATTAAAATACTGGGGCCAAATTCCACCTTGGGACGGCTCATATGATGGAGATGATATTTTTATTGGATTCCTCTTTTCGAGAGGTCCAAGATTGATCTAAAGATCATCTCATTATGACAAGAAGAAGTTGAATTTTGAATGTATTCTCTCTTATACACAAATTGTCAAGGTCGGCCTCAGTCAAATAAAGCCCAAGAGATGTGTCTCCACACCTCAACGATTTGTATAAATAGGAGTGACCTCTCTCCTCATTTGGACATCACTCATCACATCACACATCTCTCTCTCTCCTCTCTTGATTAGTTCGTACAGCTTGGAGGCAGCCTCTCTCTTCTTCGCACGTGTGGCAGGAGGCCGAATTCTTCTGGGGCAGAACAGGTCGAATTAAAACAGACCAGCATTGACCAGGGCTCATTTGACCTCTGTTGACTTCGATTTTGAGGGCAGAATTTCGATCTTTGGAGGCCACATTTATTGGCATAGAAATCAAGGTGATTGGGACAGTTTGACCAGCGTTGACTTCAGATTTGACCACAGAAATTACAGCAGTGTTTCTCTCTTTTGACTGGGTTTGACCAAACTATTTTGGGCTGACTTTGACTCTCCTAGAAGGCCGAGTTGGACTGCTGTTGACCGAGCTGCTTGGAGGACATTTTGGTGCTGCTTTGACCAATGTTGACTTTCCGGTTAATGCTGCAGTTGACTGTTGTTGACTGCTGATTTTGACAGAACTGCTTTGGGCAAATGAATTTGACTTATGTACTCTCTCTCTCTGCCGAACTATTGAATAATAATAAGAAGAATTGATCAAAGGGTTTTCCCTACATTGGGGTTTTTCCCCTGGCATCCGCAAAATATTGTGTCCTCTTGTCTTGGCTTGTCTTAAGCATTTTGTTTATGTTCTGTCTGCATTTACTATCAATGTGATTAAGTTAATGTGATTGCTACTGGAAATAATTGGAAATTGATACTGGGCTACTAAGAAACATTGAAGTAAATTGTGCTAAACATAGAACATACCATTGCCAACTAAAATTAACATGGTATCAAAGCCCAAGCAAGAGAGAGAAAAGCAATCACCAAGATCTGTTGGACAAGGAAAAAAACTCAATGGCTTCCTCATCTTACTTCAAATTTGAGGATAAACTGATTGATTAATCTGATTACCATGCATGGGAGATGTCTTTAGACTTGACTTTGGAAGAAAATGATGTCATGGACTATGCGAAGGGAAAAGTTGCAGAGCCTCCTTCGAATGCACCAGCTGCTACTAAGACAAAGTACAAGAAAGGTGAGGTCAAAGCTCAGAAGATCATCCAGGATTCCATTCAAAAACATTTGGTTGCTAACATTTCTATTTTGAGCACATCTAAGGAGATGTATGACAAGTTGGTTGGAATGTTCAAAGCCAACAATGCAAACTAAATCCTCTTTCTCAAGAACAAGTTGAAGGACATCAAGATGGATAGAGAGGAATCCATCCAATCCTACTTCATGAAGATTATTGAAATCAAAAATGATCTTCTATCTATTAGAGAAGTTGTTGCTAACAGAGAGCTCACTCTTATTGCCCTTGGTGGCCTCACCCGAGCATGGGATGTGTTTACCACGACTATCTCAACAATGATAGGATTCCAAGTTTTGATGGATTGTTAACTAGATGCACTCGAGAAGAGACAAGGATGATGGAGAGAGACAAGCCTTCAAATGGGAATGATCTCATTGCATTCTTGTAAATTTATGTAGATGTTCTATGCTTGATGCAACTTTACTTTTTATTACAGCAATCACATAAACGGTCAAGTAAAATGCTGATAGAACATACCAGGTGATCTATAGAAGACAAACCAGAAACAGAAGAATGTGTTGGTGCATTACGGCGATCAGCAGGATGCTTCAACCAGCAAAGTCTTCTTGGTCGGCCAACCTAGCTTGTGTCACAACAGCCCTCAAATCAGTCACCCAGTCAACTCAAAGTCAACCCCAGAAAAGTCAACGTTGTCCAGAAAAGTCAACGCAGGGCAGCAACAATAAAGTCAACGCAGCTTAGTCTTCAATCAACCTTTTGACCTCAATTTTGGTGCCAATGAGTACGACCTTCCAAAATCGAACTCCCAAAAAAATTTCAACCCTTTTGTACCATGCGTTGACCAAAGTCAATGCTAGTCAAACTAGCGTGGAAACCCTAGCTGCGGTGAAGTGTAGTAAATTTCGGTCAACCCTTGCTGTAGTAAATCGTCCTCTTTCCCACGTGTGAACCGAATTTGCCTCCAAGGAGTTCGTACTAAATCAGAAGAGAAGATGTGTGCGATGAGAGTGAGTGAAATGATCTCCAACGTTGACTGTATATATATATCCATCATTGAGGTGTGACACATCTGTTGAGGGTGTAAAACCTTAAGGCCGACCTGCACATATTTGAAATTATTAAAAATAAATTCAAAATAAATGTTTCGCTCATCAGATTAAGATTAATTTTATATCAAGCTTACACCTCTCCGAAAGAGGAACCCAATAAAAATATTGGTATCTTCATCTGAGCATCACAACATGGAGTTTGGACCTAGTTGTCCAATTTTAACACTCCCTCTCAACTAGGGAGAACTCCATCCACCTGTGCAAACAAACATCGTGCATCATCCTGCCGTAACTTGCTTTGTTGGCCTCTTTATTTCAAAACAGAAGTGGGTTAGTCACAAAGACATCATCCCTCGGCTGACAGATTCAGCCCAGAGGTCCGAAACCTCTATCAGACTCACAAAGAGTCTCATATCAACCCGAAGTTGGTTTACCTGACCCGAAGTCAGTTGGAGGTCCGCAACCTCGCTATACTTGATCCCAGATCAAGTGGTTGGACCGTGCCATCCTAGATAGAGAGTACGGCAATCTCTGATGCGTCCATCAGTCTTTGCTACTAGTCTCTAGCTTTTCCCACCTCATTGGCCAAATGAGAAGTACTTCCCATGAGCCCTGAACTCAATGGGTAGGATGCATACGAGGCACAGATAATGAGAAGTGAACCAACTCAAACATCATAACAGTGGGGCAGAAGCACCACAAGGTTTGGCAAGCCTAGCCTCGTGAGTGCTTATAGCTTCGAGAAGCTATCCCCAAAGCCCCCCAGAGCTCCCAGAGCTCATCGTCCAACAAGACCCACATCATAGGGTCGTTCCACAATACCAAGACTCTCACGGAAGGTTAGGAACTTGACCTTCCCCAGGGGCTTTGTGAGAATATCTGCGACCTGCTCATCAGTTCCTACATGATCGAGCCTTACGGCGTCTCGCTGTACCATATCCCGGATATAGTGGTACCTGATATCAATATGCTTGGATCGATCGTGGAACACTGGATTCTCGGAAGCGAATCCCACTCTGGTTATCACAGAGTATCACAGTGGTATCTAGCACATGTCCGAACAGCTCACTAAAGAGCTTTCACAACCAAACTGCTTCACAACAAGCCATATTTGTTGCAATGTATTCAGCCTCTGCGGTGCTCAAAGCCACCGACTTCTGCTTCCTGCTCATCCATGAGATCGAAGCAGAACCAAGATTGAAGCAGCATCCCGATGTGCTCTTACGATCCTCCACACTACCAGCACAATCGACATCAATGTATTTAAGGATTGTCACACTCCCGGCAGTGTATCTCAGCCCATGGTTTATCGTGCCCCGAAGGTATCTCAGAAGATCCCTGACACCAACCCAGTGAAAGTGACGAGGCTCAACCATCTGTTGACTCAAAGTGTTCACTGCAAAACATATATATGGACGGGTGTTCACTAAGAACATCAGGGCCCCTACGAGTTGACGATACTCAGTAGGATTTGATAATACGGGCCCAGCAGCACTGCCACTCAACTTCTTGAAGTTGAGTTCCATTGGTGTTGACACGGACTTGTAGTCCACCATACCAAATCTTTCTAGAAGCTTCACAATGTATTTTCCTTGAGAAAGGAAAATCTCACCAGGTCTCTGCCAAACCTCCAGGCCTAGGAAGTAGTGCATCAGTCCTAGGTCCTTCATCTCGAACTCAGCGCAAGCTCCCTCTAGCACTGATGAATGAGAGGGTCAGCACCTGTCAGGAAAAGGTCATCCACATACAGCACCAGGGTGAGAGTTTTTCCCTTGACAACCTTGAAGTAAAGGTTCGGATCAGCATTACTTCGAGTGAAGCCCAGCTTCATCAAGTAGCTATCTATCCTCTCGTACCAAGCTCTGGGTGCTTGCTTCAGCCCATAGAGGGTCTTCTTCAACCTGCAGACATGGCTGTCCCTATCCTGGACTACGAACCCCAGAGGTTGCTCCACATATATCTCTTCCTTTATCGCACCATGCAGAAATGCGGTCTTCACATCCATCTGATGAAGACTCCATCCTTGTGTAGCAGCAAGGGCTATAATAGATCGAATGGTGGTGTATTGGGCCACAGGTGCAAATATGTCATCATAATCTATGCCTTCCTTTTGAGAGAAGCCACGGGCAACGAACCTTGCCTTGAATTTTTGAGCACTTCCATCAGATCCATGCTTGATCTTGTAGAGCCATTTCGAGGTGACAACTGCTTTGTCCTTTGGTCTTGGAACCACATCCCAAACATCATTCTTCATAATGGACTCATACTCTTCGTGCATAGCATCCTTACAGACTTGATGCTTTACGACTTCCTCAAAGGATCCAGGCTCGGATTGTACAATAGTACTCATGGCTGCTAGATACCCTTAGTATCTACTCGGCTTCTTGCTTTCACGGAATGTCCCTCTTGGGGCAGCATGTCCCTCAACATCCTCGAGAGTGTCCCTGAGCCATGATGGTCTCTTTCCTAGTGAAGGAGGTGGATCAATCGAGTCCATCGGTCCTTCAACATTAGGAATTGTTTCATCCTTCGGTTCCTCTTGATTTCCAAGCCTTGCTTCATTATCTTCCTCAGATCTCAGAAGATTGACTACTTTCCTTAGGGAAGTATCTTCGTCAAAGGTGACATCGTGGCATATCTCCACTTCCTCTTGACCAGGCACATAGACTCTATAGGCCTTCGAAGTTTCACTATAGCCCACAAACATTCCTTTCTTCCTAGAAGCATCCAACTTGCTCCTCTTTTCTTTCGGCACATGAAAGTAGACGGTACATCCAAAAACTCTAAAATGCGAGACATCAGGTTTCTTACCAGAGAACACCTCTTCGGGAGTTTTGGATTCTAGAGCGGAATACGAGCATCGCTTTTGTATGTACACGGCAGTGTTCGCAGCTTCTCCCCATAGAAACTTCGACAAACCTTGGTCACATAGCATGGCACAGGCAGCTTCCACAATGCTCTAGCTCTTTCGTTCAACAACACCATTTTGCTCAGGAGTATAGACAGTTGTGGTCTACCTCTTAATGCCAGCTTCTCTGCAAAAGTCCTTGAACTCATTTGTCTCATATTCAGTGCCATTATCAATTCGCAAAATCTTGATCTTTTTCCTTGTCATATTTTCCACCAAGGCTTTGAATGTATAGAACCACATGAAAGCCTCATCCTTCTTCTTTAAGAAGTATATCTAGGTTTTGCAAGAGAAGTCATCTATGAACGTCATATAATATGAACATCCTCCCAGGGATGTCACGGGCAGCATAACAAATAGATCATAATGGATCAATTCCAAGACATCAGATGTCTTTGTGACACTAGAGGGGAAAGGTCCCCTTGTATGCTTTCCTTCGGCACAACCCTTACATACACCTTCATGATTATTTGGAAACTCGGGCATCCCTGTCACCACCTTCTTTGCTTCGGGAAGGGCTTTGTAGTGAAGGTGATAAACCTTCGGTGCCATAGTTCAGTGTGTCGAATAGTATCACATGTCATTGCTCCCAGCAGACTTCCTCCAACCTGGTAGAGTGTATCAACTCTAAACCCTATCGAGATAGCTTCCTTGAAGCTCTTCTTCCACATGAGCACCTTTCCATCAGTGAATGCCACATTGAAACCTTTGTCTTCCATGGCCGATATAGACACAAGGTTCTTCTTCAAATTTGGTACATAAAGTACATCCTGCAAGTGAAGGACTTGACCTTGAGACAAGTGGAGGGTCACAGTCCCTGTCCCTTTCACGGGATATGTGGCATTATCTCCAAGGATAATTTCCAGATTAGTATCCTTCTCAATCATATCAAAAAGTGCTTCCTTGAACCCAGTGATATGCCTTGAGGCACCACTATCTATCAACCAGACATCCAGAGTGTCGGGTGGGGATGTAATAGAGAGGGCAGATACAAGAATGTATTCATTTCTTTTATCAACAACATGTGATTCCTCCTACCTGGAGTTTCTTGACCTTTTGAAAGGTTGATCATTTCCGCTGGAGGAAGCCTTCCTTTTTCCCTTGAACCTATTGTTCCTTTGATTGCCATTCCTCCAATTGTTGTTGTTGTCATCACCATCGGGAGAATCCTTCTTGAAAGGACATTCTCTAGCATAGTGACCAAGCCTATGACAAGTGAAAAACTTGCCCTTCTTTCCTTGGGCCCCTGCTTTTCCCTTATTCTTCGGACCACCAGAGTTCTTCTTTCTAGAATGAGCAACGTATGCAGCATTTCCTCCATTTCCATACTCCTTCATTCTTGATTCTTCTTGAACGCATCTTGACAGTACTTCGTCAAAGTCAGGTATCACATTATTATTTAGAATGGTAGTGTTGAACACATGCCATTCAGATGAGAGCCCTCCAAGTGCAGTGAGTACCATCTCTCGATCGGCTATTGTCTCCCCAATAGCTAGCAGATTGTTCCTGATTTCAGTCAGCTTCAGAAAGTATGATTGGACAGACTCATCCCTGCCTTTCTTCAGATTCTTCAATTGATTCTTGAAGAATAGTACTTGATTCGCATTGTTAGCCTTGAACATGAGGATCAATTTATCATACATCTCTTTGGATGTGCCCAACTCAGAGATGTAGGCCACCAGGCTTTTATGAATGGATTCCCTGATCATCAGCTTTGCTTTGATCTCCCCCTTCTTGTACTTTGTTTTGGCAGCAGCAGTAGCAGTGGATGGAGGTTCTTGGATTTCACCCTGCACATAGTCCATGACATCTTGGTCTTCCAATTTGATATCCAATATCATTTTCCAAGCATGGAAGTCATCCTTCCCAGTCAATTTGTCATTCTCCTTGAAGCTATAGCTTGTGGAACCCATTATCCTCTCATGTGATTGCTACAAATAGGGCTTGTCTTCACCTCAGCTCTAATACCATGTAAATTTATGTAGATGTTCTATGCTTGATGCAACTTTACTTTTTATTACAGCAATCACATAAACAGTCAAGTAAAACGCTGATAGAACATACCAGTGGATCTATAGAAGACAAACCAGAAACAGAAGAATGTGTTGGTGCGTTACGGCGGTCAGCAGGATGCTTCAACCAGCAAAGTCTTCTTGGTCGAGCAACCCAGCTTGTGTCACAACAGCCCTCAAATCAATCACCTAGTCAACTCAAAGTCAACCCCAGAAAAGTCAACATTGTCCAAAAAAAGTCAACGCAATGCAATAGCAATAAAGTCAACGTAGCTCAGTCTTTGGTCAACCTTTTGACCTCGATTTTTGTGCCAATGAGTACGGCCTTCCAAAATCGAACTCTCCAAATTTCAGCCCTTTTGGACCATGCGTTGACCAAAGTCAACGCTAGTCAAACTAGCGTGGAAACCCTAGCTACGGTGAGCTGTAGTAAATTTCGGTCAACCCTTGCTGCAGTAAATCGTCCTCTTTCCCACGTGTGAACCGAATTTGCCTCCAAGGAGCTCGTACTAAATCAGAAGAGAAGATGTGTGTGATGAGAGTGAGTGAAATGATCTCCAACATTGACTGCATATATATATATATATATATATATATATATATATATATATATATATCCATCATTGAGGTGTGTGACACATCTGCTAGGGGTGTAAAACCTTAAGGTTGACCTACACATATTTGAAATTATTAAAAATAAATTCAAAATAAATGTTCCGCTCATCAGATTAAGATCAATTTTATATCGATCTTACACCTCTCCGAAAGAGGAACCCAATAAAAATATTTGTATCTTCATTTGAGCATCACAACATGAAGTGTGGACCTAGTTGTCCAATTTTAACAATTTTCCACTCATGCTAAGAGGAAGAACAATGCTGGTCTAAAGAGACAAGGTCAAGGAAAACAGGGATTCAAAAGAAGGAAGAAAGGGAAGATGCTTCAATTGTAACAATTTTGGTCACTATTCTAGAGAGTGTCCTCATAAGAAGGATACACCACGAGATGATGACAAAAACAACAACCACAGCAATTCCAAGGGCAATGGCAATCAAAGGAATAACAGGTTCAACAACAAAGGAAAGAGAAATGCTCCCACTGCACGATATGGAAATGGTTAACCTCCCAAAAGGTCGAGAAACTCCAGGTGTGAGGAAACTAGTGTTGTAGATAAGCAAAAAGAAATTTATCTTATTTCTGCCCACACTACTGCCTCTCCTACGGACACTTTGGATAATTGGTTGATTGATAGTGGTGCCTCAAGGCACTTTACTGGGTACAAAGAATTCCTCTCAAATTTGATTGAAAAGAAGACTAACATGGAGATCATACTTGGGGACAATGCCACCTACCCCGTGAAAGGCATAGGGACTATTACTCTTCATTTGAATCAAGGTCAATTCCTTCATCTTCTAGATGTATTGTATGTATCTGACTTGTAAAAAGAACCTGGTACCTATTTTTGCGATGGAAGACAAAGGCTTCAAGGTAGCATTTGTTGATGGGAAGGTATGTATTTGGGCAAAGGAACCCGAAAGATGCATTTACACTTGCATTTAGTGTTGAAGGTCTCTATCAGATTGGAGGAAGTCCTTTGGGAGCTATGATTTGCAACACTTCTCTTCAATCCGAATTATGTCACTGGAGGTTTGCTCACCTTCATTATAAAGCCCTACCTGATGCAAGGATGATGGTTACAGGTATGCCTGAATTGAAAGTAGATCATGAAGGCATTTGTCAAGGTTGTACAGCTAGGAAACATACAAGGGGACCCCCCTCAAGTGAAAGTAAAACTACCGACATTCTTCAATTGATCCATTTTGATTTATCTGGTATGTTTCCCGTAACACCATTGGGAGGATATTTTTACTATGTTATTTTTGTGGATGACTTCTGTCACAAAACATGGATCTATTTATTGAAGAAGAAGGACGAACTGTTCAAATGGTTCTACTCTTTTAAAGCCTTGGTTGAAAATCAATCAGGGAAGAAGATCAAAATATTGAGGACCGATAATGGGACCGAATATGAGTCAAATGAATTCATTGACTATTGTAGAGAAGTTGGGATTAAGAGGGAGACCACTGCTACATATACTCCTAAGCAAAATGGATTTGTCGAAAGGAAGAATTGAACTACCATAGAAGCCACCCATGCCATGCTTCATGACCAAAGCCTAACGAAGTTCTTATGGGGAGAAGTTGCTAACACCGCTATGTATGTTCAAAATAGATGCCCACATCAAGCATTGGACTTCAAGACACCCAAATAAGTATTCACCGGTAAGAAACCTGTTAAAATTGGACAACTAGGTCCAAACTCCATGTTGTGATGCTCAGATTAAGATACTAATATTTTTGTTGGATTCCTCTTTCGAAGAGGTGTAAAATCCATATAAAATATATCTTAATCCGATGAGTAGAACATTTATTTTGAATTTATTATTTATAATGATGTATATATGATCGGCATATCTTTTACTTTTGACGGATATGTCACACACCTCAATGATGGATATAAATACGGTCAAAGTTGGAGAGCATTTCATGCCAACTCATCACATCTTCTTCTCTTCACGATTTAGTCGAGCTCTGGAGAACGTTTGACTCACACGTAGGAGGAAGAGAGCGAATGCCCGGCCCGAGGAAGAACGATGCTGCGACTAGGGTTTCTAGGAAGTTTGACCAGCGTTGACTTTGGTCAACGCATGGTCCAAAGAGGCCCAAAATTTGTGGAGAGTTCGATTTTAGCAGGCCGTACACTTTGGCACAAGAACCGAGGTCAAAAGGTTGACCGAAGTTGGAGCTGCGTTGACTTTTATGTTGCTGCCATGCGTTGACTTTTCTAGACAGCGTTGACTTTTCTGGAGTTGACTTGTGTTGACTCGGTGGTTGATTTGATGTGTTGACTCGGTGGCTGATTTGAGGATTGTTGTGACACATTCAGGGTTGGCTGATGAAGGAGACTTTGTTGGTTGAAGCATCCTGTTGACCGCCGTAACGCACCATCACATTCTTCTGTTTCTGGTTTGTCTTCTATAGATCCACTGATATGTTCTATCAGCATTTTACTTAACTGTTTGGGTGATTGCTGTAATAAAAGTGAAGTTGCATCAAGCATAGAACATTTACAAAAATTAACATGGTATCAGAGGTGAGGTGAAGACAAGCCCTACCTTTAGCAATCATCATCGGAGAAAATGGGTTCCACAAGTTATGAATTCAAGGAGAATGACAAGCTGACTGGAAGGGATGACTTCCATGCCTGGAAGATGATATTAGATCTCAAATTGGAAGACCATGATCTCATGGACCATGTACTGGGTAAGATACAAGAACCTCCATCCAATGCTACTGCTGCTGCTAAAAACAAGTATAAGAAAGGGGAGATCAAAGCAAAGCTGATGATCAGGGAATCCATTCATAAAACCCTGGTGGCCTACATCTCTGAGTTGGGCACATCCAAAGAGATGTATGATAAATTGATTCTTATGTTCAAGGTAAACAATGTAAACCAAGTGCTATTCTTCAAGAATCAATTGAAGAACATGAAGAAGGGTCGGGATGAGTCTGTTCAGACATACTTTCTGAAATTGACCGAGATCAGGAATAATCTGCTGGCTATTGGGGAGACAATAGCCGATCGTGAGATGGTACTCACCGCACTTGGAGGACTCCCATATGAATGGCATGTATTCAACACTACCATTCTCAATAATAGTACAATTCCTAACTTTGACGAGCTACTGTCCAGATGCATGCAAGAGGAGACAAGAATGAAGGAATACGAAAATGACAAGAATGCTGCCTATGCTGCTCATTCCAGAAAGAAGAACTCTGGTGGTCCTAAGAACAAAGGAAAGAAGGGAAAGTGTTTCTCTTGTCATAAGCCTGGTCACTATGCCAGAGAATGTCCTTTCAAGAAGGATTCTCTCGATAGTGACAACAACAACAACCGGAGGAATGGAAATCAAAGAAACATCAGATCCAAAGGAAAGAGGGAGGCTCCCTCTGATGAAAACAATCAACCTTTCAAAAGGTCTAGAAACTCCAGGTATGAGGAATCTAATGCTGTTGACAAAAGAGATGAATACATTCTTGTATCTGCTCTCTTTGTTGCATCCCCGCCCGACACTATGGATGTCTCGCTGATAGATAGTGGTGCCTCAAGACACATCACTAGGTTCAAGGAAGCACTCTCTAACTTGGTTGAGAAGGATACCAATCTGAAAATTATTCTTGGAGATAATGCCACATATCCCGTGAAAGGGACTGGGACTGTGACTCTCCACTTGTCTCAAGGACAAGTCCTACATTTGCAGGATGTACTCTATGTACCAAAATTGAAGAAGAACCTTGTGTCTATATCAGCAATTGAAGACAAAGGCTTCAATGTGGCATTCATTGAAGGAAAGGTACGCATGTGGAAGGAGAATCTCAAGGAAGCTATCGTGATTGGTTTTAGAGTTGGAACACTCTACCAGGTCGAAGGAAGTCCTCTAGGAGCTATGACATGTGATACTATCCGACAAACTGAACTATGGCACTGAAAGGTTTTGACACCTTCATTACAAGGCCCTTCCCGAAGCAAGGAAGGTGGTGATAGGGATGCCCGATTTTGAAAATAATCATGAAGGTGTATGTAAGGGTTGTGCCAAAGGAAAACACAAAGGGGACCTCTCCCCAACTAGCATTTGATGTCTTGCATTGATATATGTCTGGTATGACTGCTCGTGACATCCTTGACAAGATGTTCTTTTTATGAGACAAACATGTTCAGGAACGTTTGCAGAAGAGCTAACATCAGAGGGAGACCACAATGTGTGTGGACTACTGTGAAATCTCTCAGGCTTATACAGTTTATGTGCTCGATCAAAGGAAAGTTGTAGATCTTCCGAGATCTGAGGAAAATCATGAAGCAAGACCTGGAAATCAAGATGCTGAGGGACATGCTGCCCTGAGGGGGACATTCCGAGAAAGCTAGAAGCCGTGCAGATACCAAGGGCATCTAGCTGCCATGAGTACTATTGTACAATCTGAACCTGGATCTTTTGAGGAAGCCGTAAAGCATCAAGTATGGAAGGATGCTATGCACGAAGAATATGAGTCCATAATGATGAATGATGTCTGGGATGTGGTTCCAAGACCGAAGGACAAATCAGTTGTCACTGGGAAATGGCTCTACAAGATCAAGCATGGATCTGATGGAAGTGCTGAAAAGTTCAAGGCAAGATTTGTTGCCCGAGGCTTCTCTCAAAAGGAAGAGGTGTATGAAGAACAACCTCTGGGGCTTGAAGTCCAGGATCGGGACACCCATGTCTGCAGTTTGAAGAAAGCCCTCTATGGGCTGAAGTAAGCACCCAGAGCTTGGTACGAGAGGATAGATAGCTACTTGATGAAGATGGGCTTCACTCGAAGTAATGCTGAACCGAACCTTTACTTCAAGGTTGTTCGGGGGAAGCCCCTCATTCTGGTGTTGTATGTGGACGATCTCTCTCTGACAGGCGCTGACCCTCTCAGTGTAAGAGGGAGCTCGATACTGAGTTCGAGATGAAGGACCTAGGACTGATGCACTACTTCCTAGGCCTAGAGGTCTAGCAGAGACCTGGCGAGATTTTCCTTTTTCAAGGAAAATACATTATGAAGCTTCTGGTATGGTGGACTATAAGTCCGTACTGATGGAACTCAACTTTAAGAAGTTGAGTGGCAGCGTTGCTGGGCCCGTGTTAGAAAATCTTACTGAGTATCGTCAACTCGTGGGGGGGCCCTGATGTTCTTAGGAAACATCCGTCCAGACATATGTTGTGCAGTGAAAACTTTGAGTCAACACATGGTTGATCATAACATTCACTAGGTTGGTGCCTAGAAACTCTTGAGATATCTCTGAGGCACGATAGACCATGGGCTGAGATACACTGCCGGGAGTGTGACACTCCATGGATATACTGATGTCGATTGGGCTGGCAGTGTGGTGGATCGCAAGAGCACATTTGGATGTTACTTCACATGTAGATCTGCTTCGGGCAGGAAACTGAAGTCGGTAGTTTTGAGCACCACTGAGGCCGAATACATTGTTACATTTATGGCCTGTTGTGAAGTCACTTGGTTGCGAAAACTCTTTAGTGAGTTGTTCGAGCATGTGCTAGATGCCACCGTTATCCTTTGTGATAACTAGAGGGGGATTCGTTTGTCATAGAATCCCGTGTTCCACTAACGATCCAAGCATGTTGATGGTTGGTACCACTATCCGGGATATGGTACAGCGAGGCGCCGTAAGGCTCGATCATATAGGAACTGATGAGCAGGTCACGGATATTCTCACTATGCCCTTGGGGAAGGTCATGTTCCTAACCTTCCGTGAGAATCTTAGTATCGTGGAACGACCCTATGTTGTGGGTCCTGTTGGACGATGAGCTCTGGGAGCTCTGGGGGGGCTTTGGGGAGAGCTTCTTGGAGCTATGGGCAACCACAAGGCTAGGCTTGCCAAACCTTGTTGGTGTGCTTGGACCCCACCGTTGTGATTTTGAGTTGGTTCACCTCTCATTATCAGTGCCCCGTATGCATCCTACCCATTGAGTTAAGGGCTCATGGGAAGTACCTCTCATTTGGCCAATGAGATGGGAAAGGCTACAGACTAGTAGCAAAGACTGATGGACGCATCAGAATTTGTCGTACTCTCTATCTAGGATGGCACAGTCCAACCACTTGATCTGGGATCAAGTATAGTGAGGTTTCGGACCTCCGCCTGACTTCGGGTTAGATGATCCAACTTCGGGTTGGTTGGAGACTCTTTGTGAGCCTGATAGAGGTTTCAGACCTCTGGGCTGAATTTGTCAGCCGGGGGATGATGTCTTTGTGACTAACCCACTTCTGTTCTGAAATAAAGAGGCTAGCAAAGCAAGTTATGGCGGGATGACACACGATGTTTGATTGCACTAATGGATGGAGTTCTCCCTAGTTGAGAGGGAGTGTTAAAATTGGACAACTAGGTCCAAACTCCATGTTGTGATGCTCAGATTAAGATACTAATATTTTTGTTGGATTCCTCTTTCGGAGAGGTGTAAAATCCATATAAAATATATCTTAATCCGATGAGCAGAACATTTATTTTGAATTTATTATTTATAATAAATTATATGTGTAGGTCGGCCTTAATGTTTTGCACCCCCAGCAGATGTGTCACACACCTCAATGATGTATATAAATACAGTCAAACTTGGAGAGCATTTTCACACCAACTCATCACACATCTTCTTCTCTTCTCTGATTTAGTACGAGCTCCTTGGAGGACGATTTCAGCTCACACGTGGGAGGAAGGACGAATCTGTACAGCCAAGAGGAAGGACGAAAATTGCTGCAGCTAGGGTTTCCTAGGAAGTTTGACCAGCGTTGACTTTGGTCAACGCATGGTCCAAAGAGGCCCAAAATTTGTGGAGAGTTCGATTTTAGCAAGCCGTACACTTTGGCACAAGAACCGAGATCAAAAGGTTGACCGAAGTTGGAGCTGCGTTGACTTTTATGTTGCTGCCCTGCGTTGACTTTTCTGGACAGCGTTGACTTTTCTGGAGTTGACTTGTATTGACTCGGTGGCTGATTTGAGGATTGTTGTGACACATTCTGGGTTGGCTGATCAAGGAGACTTTGCTGGTTGAAGCATCCTGTTGACCGCCGTAACGCACCATCACATTCTTCTGTTTCTGGTTTGTCTTCTATAGATCCATTGATATGTTCTATCAGCATTTTACTTAACTGTTTGGGTGATTGTTGTAATAAAAGTAAAGTTGCATCAAGCATAGAACATCTACAAAAATTAACAAAACCTGATGTTTCTCATTTTAGAATTTTTGGTTGCCCCATATATTTTCATGTGCCGAAAGAGAAAAGAAACAAACTAGTTGCATCTAGGAAGAAAGGAATATTTGTGGGCTATAATGAAACTTCAAAGGCATATAGAATCTATGTGTCTAGTCAAAGGGAAGTGGAAATAAGTCATGATGTCACCTTCGATGAAGATGCTGCCCTTGGGAAGGTTAGAGATCTTCCTATTCCAAGGAAGGTCAATGATGAAGATGCAAGAAAGCGGAATGAATGGTGAGCCCTGGTATTGCACCAAGAGTGCTGCAACTCCCAGGGGCTGTTGCCCGACTTTACTTTATCAACCCGGGGTTCGTACAAACTTGGAAGTGACAGTGCTATATACACAGCAGATGCATTCTACTCATGTCATCCTCTTCCGCTCTATGAAAGGGTGCTACTTCTAGGGTTTCTCAGTGAATTTTGTCACACTTCGATGAAACTAAAATAAATTGCAGAAAGGAAATGACAAAAAAATAAATTGCTGAAAAGAAATGACAAGAAAAGAAACTAATTTATCTTGTTGAAAGAAATGGCAAAAAAGAAATTAATTTAAACCACATTTAACTTGGCCAATCGGCTAAACACACCCGATTTATCTTATGCTCTATCTATCATGCTTCTATCCATGCAACTAAGCTATCCATGTCTTAATTCTAATTGAAACAACGTTGATTGCAGTCTGAAGGGAAAGGGCTAAAGATGCTAATGGAAGGCTTAACACACGAAACAAGGCTTAGAGGAGTGAAAAAGGTGTTTGGACTTTATTAAAGTGCATAATATCGCAAATGAAAAGTGTGATGGCGGAATTGCGATGGAGGGACGGAAGTGCGATATGCGATATGCGATATCGCAATATCGCAAGGTTGGCGGAGAAGCAGCAGTGCAGTCGGGAGGAAAGTGCGAAGTGCGAAATGCGATACGAGAAGGATTTGTGATTGCGATGGGTGACGGAAGTGCAATATGCGATATCGCAATCACAAGACGGCAAAGCTAGAGCGTAGCGAAAGTGTTGTTCGTGAGCGGGAACGAAATGCGAAATGCGATGGGAGTGCAGCGATGCGATTGCGATAAGGCCGAAACTGCGAAATGCGATGGGTGACATGGCAGTAGGACCGGTGGCAAAGTGCAATAACAATATCGCAATCAGCGTCGGGAGTGGGAAGTGTTAACAGAGAGCAAATGGAAAATGTGATTTACAATGAAGCAAAAGGGAAATGCGATTGCGATTTGCGGTAAGTCTTAAAGGGAAAAGGGTCAGGTCGATTTCTAAAGGATTTTCCACTATTTTCGTTAATAATCGGCAAAGGTAAGGTGAAAAGGAAAATAGTGAAAGAGTTGCAAAACGGCAAAGAAAGGGGAGAAGAGATCCTGCGAGATGCGAATTGCGATTAGTGGAAGTTTCGAGGAGCAAATGCGGAGGTCCAACTTTGATGGTTTTTTAAGCGTTTTGCGTTAAAAAGGGTGCGGTAGTCATGACTAATGAAAGCAAAGGAATAAGAGGTGTTGGATATTTTAAGTGTTTTTAGGAATAAAAGGTGGGCGCAGCAGTTAGAATAAGTGGAAAAAGGAGTGAATGGAGGGCATAACAGCAGTGCTCATGTTGTGAAGACAGAGATGGAAAATGAAGCGGGGAGGCACGGCGGAGCTGCTCTGGGGCTTTAACACTAATTCCTGCAAACAAACCTGCAGATTCATGCACGGAAAAACAGACAAAATGCGTGATAAAAACAATGAACAGAAAGCAGTTTTTGGCCTAAGGGAAGGTCAACCCTGCTTGAACTCTATTGACAGAGATGAGAGGGGAAGGCTTAACCACAACTTTTGGATTTTTCCTCTACTTTATTACTCTCGTAAGCAAATGAAGAACTAAAACAGCAAACTGAAGGAAAAACTAAACAGCAATAAAACTATCAGAAGCGGATCTAACTAAATGAAAGCAAGCAAAACTAGCTAAATGACAGAAAGAAAAGAATGAAAACATCAGAGAAGCTGAGGCACATGGGTTGGGCCCTAACCCACGAGCCCAGCTCTCTAGAACTAAATCAGTAAAATGGGGTATGTCTGCTCATTTCAAGAAGAGAATAACCTCGTTACATTTCTGAAAGTTTAATCACTGAGTACAATAATAAAAAGCTTAATAGCTTGCAGCAAAAGTTTTGAATGGAATTGAATTGACTAGAATGGACCCTAATTAGCTCTTGATCAACTTTATTTATCTTCAAGGGCAGCTACCAACAACTCCCTAGAAAATAGTGATTGAGTCCACTTTGACTCCAAGTAAACCATAGATTGAGTGCACTTCGTCTTCAGTTTGCTTCGCTGCCTTTGATAGTTGAGGAGAATGGACAAACCCCTTGAATCCCTCCAAGATTTCTCCATAATTTCCTGACATTGTGTTCATTTATTCTTCAATCCTGATCTTCCAGCGGTAGGGAGCAAGTCCCTAAATTATCTCCTTCTCCAAATCTGCATAATCTGCCCAATATTCTCACAATATTCTACAAAAATAACCAATATTAGGCACAAATATGCAATTACCTTTAAACCTTCTTAAGAACATACTAAAGCATAAGAAAACATTATTAAGTGCAGAAGGAGAGATTTAATATGTCTTTTCATGTGCATAAGGAAGGTAGATGGGCCTAAGAAAGGTTAGATGGCCCTTAATTTATGTCTAATTTAGAGGCCCATCAATGAACCTCTGACGGATGAACTGATGCCCAATGTTGAAGGCCTAATGGATCCCATTGATCCACCTCCTGGTGAGCCCTTTACCTCAAGAAAAAGACCCTTGTGGCTCAAAGACACTCTCGAAGATGTTGAAAGATATGTTGCACCAAGGGGGGCATTTCATGAAAGCAAGAAGTCGAACAAGTACCAAGGGTACTTAGCTGCCATGAGTACCATTGTTTAATCTGAGCCTTGTACGTTCGAAGAAGCCATGAAGCACCAAGTATGGAAGGATGCTATGAATGAGGAATATGAATCAATCATTAAGAATGATGTCAGGGATGTGGTTCCCAGACCCAAGGACAAGTCTTTTGTCACTTCAAAATGGCTTTACAAAATCAAACATGGAGCTGATGGGAGTGTTGAAAAGTTCAAGGCCAAGTTCGTTGCTCGAGGGTTCTCTCAAAAGGAAGGAGTGGACTATGATGAGATATTTGCACCAATTGCCCGATACACCACTATCTAATCTATCATCGCTCTTGTTGCCTCTCAAGGATGGAGCCTAAACCAAATGGATGTCAAAATTGTCTTCTTGCATGGTTCGCTTAAGGAAGAAGTCTATGTAGAACAACCCGAGGGGTTCGAAGTTCAAGATCGAAAAGAAACATGTATGTAGGTTGAAGAAAGCCCTTTATGGGTTGAAGCAAGCCCCCAGGGCTTGGTATGAGAGGATTGATAGTTATCTTATGAAGCTAGGTTTTACAAGAAGCTAAGTTGGCCCGAACCTATACTTCAAGGTTGAAAAGGACAGGCATCTCATTCTGGTACTTTATGTGGATGATCTCTTTCTGACAAGTGCAGACCCTCTCATTTATCAATGAAAGAGGGAGTTGGCTTCTAAATTCAAGATGAAGGACCTAGGTTTGATGCACTACTTCCTAAGCTTGGAGGTCTAGCAAAATCTAGGAGAGATTTTCCTTTATCAAGGAAAATACATTGTGAAGAAACTCGAAAAATGTGGGATGGGGGACTACAAGTCTGTGACTACTCCAATTGAACTCAACTTCAAGAAACTGTGTGGAAATGTTGTTGGGCCTGATTTGGCAAATCCTTCCGAGTATCGACAACTTGTAGGGGCCCTGATGTTCTTGGTGAACTCTCGACCGGACATATGCTTCGTTGTGAACACATTGAGTCAATTTATGGTCAAGCCTCATCACATACACTGGGTTGCTGCCAAGAATCTCTTGAGATATCTCTGGGGCACAATCAACTATGAACTGAGATACACTACCAAGAATTTGAGGCTACATGGATATATTGATGTTGGCAGCGCTGGCAATGTGGTGGATTGTAAGAGCACATCTGATTATTGCTTCTCATTGGGATCTGCTTCGATATCCTGGATGAGCATGAAGCAGAAATCGATTACTTTAAGCACCGTCGAGGCTGAATACATTATTGCTAGTATGGCCTGTTGTGAAATTGTTTGGTTGAGGAAGCTCTTAAGTGAGCTATCTGAGCATGTGTTGGATACCACCATGATCTACTGCGACAACCAAAGTGGGATTCGCCTTTCAAAGAATCCTGCGTTCCACGACTGCTTCAAGCATATTGATATCAAGTACCACTTTATCTGGGATATGGTACAACGGGGAGCAATAAGGCTCCATCACATCAAGATTGATGAGCAGGTCGCAAATATTCTCGCAAAGCCCTTAGGGAAGGTCAAATTCTTAGCCTTCCATGAGAAACTTGGAGTCCTGGAAAGACCCTCCAATGAGGGTCCCGCATGAGTTGGACACTTAGCTCTGGGAGCTCCTGGTGGCTTGGGGTACTTCTTGGAGCTATGAGCGACCATAGTGTGAGTGGTTCACCTTCCCCTAGTGGTGCGTTGTGTACAAGAAGAATGGTTCACCTTACCCTGTGATACCCATGATGGTTGATATGTGTGTAGGGTGAGTGGTTCACCTTACCCTACAATTGACATATGCATAAGATGAATGGTTCACCTTCTCCTATGGCATATGAGCAGGATGAGTGGTTCACCTTCTCCCATTGATGCCCAGCATATATCCTACCCATGTAGTCTAGGACTCATGGGAAGTACCTCTCATCTAGCCAATGAGTTAGGAAATGAGGATAGAGACCATAGCACTACCAATGGACGCATCATGTACTGTCCGAGTGTAAAAACTCTGGTAAACTTGAATAAGTATATATTATTAATGATGAAGATGAAAGATGATTACAATGGGGAATCACCGAGGCTTTAATTATATCCTCATGGTGTCCCTTGGTGAAGAGGCATGATCTTTGATCATGCCCTTTTACTTAATAAAACCTAATATAACTATACTTAACTAATAATTAATAAAATATACATAACATTGCCCCTCTCTTAAGATGCTTTGTCCTCAAAGCATACGTAACGATGGGTGTTGCTAGCGAAACGCTTTAGACTCCCAAGATGCTTCTTCAATGGGCAAGTCCTTCCACTTGATTAAATATTCGGTAATAACACGAGAGCGCAGCTTCTTATCACGGGTAGATAGGATACCTTCGGGCTCTAGAACGAGCTTGCCTTCATCATCCAAAATGGGAAGTGTTGTTTGGGGCAACTGATGATTACCCAATGCCTTTTTTAAGCAGGACACATGGAAAACATTATGAACACGACTGGTATCGGGAAGGCTCAACCCATAAGCGACTTCACTGATCTTTTTAATAATTTGATACGGACCATAAAACTTGGGAGCTAATTTATTTTTTCCTTTTTGTTTAAGGGACAACTGCTTGTATGGTTGAAGCTTGACAAACACCCAGTCTCCAACTTCAAATGATCTCTCAGTGCGATTACGGTCAGCCTGCTGCTTCATACGATTCTGTGCAACACTCAAATTTTCTTTTAGAATTTGGACGACCTTTTGGTGTTCTTCTAGTTGATTTTTTACTGCTGGCAAATTAGTTTGAACTGAAGAAAAATCTTTCCACTTCGGAGGCTCATATCCATATAGAGCCTGGAACGGAGTCATTTTTGTCGATGTATGGTAAGTAGAATTATACCACCATTCGGCAAGATGCAACCATTGGACCCACTTATTTTGTTTCTCCGTAGCATAACATCGTAGGTAAGCTTCCAAACATTTATTAACAACCTCTGTTTGCCCATCTGTTTGAGGGTGATAAGCTGAGCTCATGTTGAGGTAGGTTCCAACATGGTTGAACAATTCCTTCCAAAAGTTCCCTTTAAACTTGGCATCCCTGTCACTGACAATAACTTTCAGAAAACCGTGTAGTTTATAAATATGTTTGCAGAATATCTCCGCAATTTGCTTTGTAGAGTCTGTTTTTTTAATAGCGATAAAGTGAGCATATTTAGTGAGTCTATCTACTACGACGAAGATCTTATCCTTTCCATCCGATACAGGTAATCCTTCAATAAAATCCATCGATATTTCTTCCCATTTCTGAGTCGGAATATTTAAGGGATGAAGTAAGCCAGGTGTCATAATGTTTTCATTTTTATTTCTTTGACACGTGTCACATTCTGCAACATATTTTTGAATATCGTGACTCATACCTTTCCAGAAAAATGACTGACGTGCATTGTAGTAGGTTTTGAAATATCCTACATGCCCAGATGACATGGAATCATGTGATTCCTTGAGTATTTTTTATATAAACTTGGATTTGGAGTTTAGATAAATTCTCCCTTTGTACCATAAGATATCGTTCTTCCATTCAAATTTTGAATTCCCTGGGAGATTATTGATTATAGCCAACATTTCTGGATCTTTGGCGTATTCACTTCTAATCTCATTAAGCCATTCAGGCACAACAATTGAAACTGCAAGTAATGTTGTTTCCTCATCTTTTCTAGACAGGGCATCCGCTACTACATTGTCCTTTCCTTTCTTGTGTAATATCTCCATGTCAAAAGCGACAATCTTCTCGATCCATTTTTGTTGTTCTTCAGAGAGTGTTTTTTGCTGAAGGAGATACTGAAGACTGTTATGATCAGTTCGGATGGAAAATTTACTTCCTAACAGATATTGTCTCCATTTGGCTAATGCATGCATAATTGCGAGCATTTCCTTACTGTATGTGGACTTGAGACGCTCACGTTTATTTAGTTTTCTGCTTTCAAAAGCAATAGGGTGCCCTTCTTGCATTAATACTGCACCAATACCGAATCCCGAGGCATCACATTCTATGACAAATGGTTTATAAAAGTCATGAGTTGCCAATACTGGTGCATTAGCCATTACTTCCTTCAAATCTTCAAAACATTTCTCTGCTTCTTCATTCCATTTAAATGAATTTTTCTTTAAAAGATTTGTAAGAGGTGCAGTTCGATGCGCATAATCTTTAATAAATCTTTGATAATATCCCGTTAATCCTAAAAATCCTCTGAGCTTGGATATGTTCACTGGTTTATTCCATTCCCTTATAGCCTTAATCTTAGAAGGGTCCACTTTTACTCCTTCATGGGATATTAGGTGTCCCAGATATTCAACTTCTTCTTTTCCAAAGGTGCATTTGGATTTTTTTGCATAGAATTGATGGTCTTCTAGTAACGTGAGAATTTTTTCCAAGTGTTGCAAATGCTCCTTCCAGGTTTTACTATAAATCAAAATATCATCAAAAAATACTAGTACAAATTTCCTAAGATATGGACGAAATAACTCGTTCATAGTGGCTTGGAATGTAGCTGGTGCATTTGTTAACCCAAAGGGCATTACTTTAAATTCATAATGACCTTCATGTGTTTGAAATGCAGTTTTTGGTATATCTTCCAATCTAATTCGGATCTGGTAATAACCTGACCTTAAATCTAATTTAGAGAAATATTTTGCGCCATGGAGTTCATCCAACATTTCATCGATAAAGGGAATGGGAAACTTATTTTTAATTGTTATCTTATTTAATCCTCTATAGTCAATGCATAGCGAAACGATCCATCTTTTTTTCTTACCAAAATAACTGGGGCAGCATATGGACTCTTACTTTTTGAAATGACCCCACATTTTAAAAGGTCTTGGATTATCTTCTCAATTTCCGTTTTATGGTGATGTGGGTAGCGATAAGGCTTGATGTTAACAGGGTCTGATCTTGCCTTGACTTCTATTGTATGTTCGATTTCCCTATGAGGAGGCATCTTCATTGGTAGATCTTGAAATACCTTCTCATGTTTCTGAACTAGAGCTTGTACCTCCTGTGATTCTTCGTGGTTGACTTTTGTAGATAACATCTCTAAATAATGACATTCGACTATATAGGCTGGCGCTCCCTTTCGGATCATCTTCATCATCTGGGATGATGATACGATTTGATTTTCTGGGGCTTGGAATCCAAATAACTTGTGCTTCCGCCCTTCCCACTTAAAGCTTATAAACTGCTTCTGATGGTTGGCCGAATAAGTACCCAAGGTTTGTAACCATTGAATTCCTAAGACCACATCTACTCCTCCGAGTGGTACGACATAGAATGGAGATTCTAAACTAAAGTCTTTAATCTGCAATTTGACTTTATGGCATTTTCCTACTTGTTCAATCTTCTTACCATCGGCCACCATTACCTTCATATTAGGCATGGGAAAAGTAAAGAGGTTGAGTCTTTTGGCCATGGTTGAATCTAGAAAATTGTGCGTGCTGCCTGTGTCTATGAGAACCATTACATTGTTTTTCTTAATATGTCCCCTTAATTTTAGTGTCTGCGGTTGTGATATACCTGTCATGGCTGATAATGACACTTGCGGAGTGCTGTCATCATCTACTTCTGGGGAGAATTCTAAGGTATCTTCTATCCCTTCTATGTTTGAATCATCATTGTTAGAATCATTAGTTGCTTCACAGTTATACAGATTTTTTTCTTTCCCATTAGCACATCTGTGCTTAGGGTCCCATTTTTCGCCACAACGTTTGCATTTACCTTCCCTCATTCTTTGTGTTTCCAAGTTAGATTTGTCTCCTTCGCGAAGGCGTGGTGGAACATATTTCATGTTATCTTCTTTTGTAGATTGAGGAAACCGTCGCCTTGAATATACTTTTTCTGGTTTCGATATCCTTTCAAATTTCTTTTCAGCAGCTTTTGCTTTTTGCCTTGCTACTTCTACGGACGTAATTTCATGTAGTTCGAGCTCTTCTTGTATGTGGATTTTAAGTCCCGAGATGTAAGACTGGATTAGACGAGATTCCGACAATCCGGGTACTCGTGTTGCCAAGGTCTCCCATTCTCGCGTGTACTCATCCACATCTCCTTTTTGGCGTAATTTGATAAACGTTGAAAAGAACTTTTCTTCTTTTATGCCTTGAAACCTTTTGAAGAACGCATCCTTAAATTTCCTCCAACTGATAGCGAGCGTTGTTTTTTTCCACCACATATACCAATTATATGCTTCTCCTTCCATTTTCATGGAAGCATGCTTAATTTTTTTGTCATCACTAGTAATGTCATAAATCTCAAAATATTTTTCTGCTTTATTAAGCCATGCAACGCTATTTTTTTCATTACCATCAAATTTGGGTAGGTCGATCTTGGCTTTGCGCTGATATGCTAATGGTGGAACAAGAAGGGGATATTGATTAGCGAATGCATTCCAGAGCTGCTTATTTTGAAAATCTGCATTACTATCTTCTTGATGATGTGGGGAATCGATTTTTTCCTGATGCTCTTCTGAGTTCCCTGAATCTGCAAAATTGTTTTGTTGATTTTGTTCCTTGTTAGGAGATATTGGGGATTGTGTCTGACTTAATTTATCTAGCTTATCATTTAGCTTATTGAAGAGTTCGTTCTGCTTTTCTGTGGCCTCGTGATGGTTTAGCCACATTTGTCTTTCTATTCGATTTGTTGTATCATGAACCTTTTTGATATCGTTGGAATGCCCTGCAACTGTACCTTCAAGATCGACTAATCTTTTTCCGAATTCTTCGGAATTATTAGTGATCTGTTTCTCGAGATCCACCAATTTTTTCTGTAATTCAGCCATTGACATTGATGACGACATCGAACGCGTATGAGGTGGGGAATATTTTTCTGCCAGTTTCTCTCCTTCTTTCTTTAAATTTAATTAATTAATTAATTAATTTTTCTTTTTTTTTAAACTATATAATTATTATATATATATAATTAGTAATTAAAAATTATATAATATATATAATTTAATTATATAATTATTATATATATATATATAATTATTAAATGAAAATTATATAATATATATATATAATTGTCAATTGAACTATATAATATATATTTTATATAATTAAAAAAAAATCGTTTTTTTAAACAAAATCGTTCTTATGCTCAAAAGAATTTTTTTTTAAACAAATCGATTTCTTTGCCAGCCGTCACACTGTTTCACGAATTAAAAAAACGTGATTTTTGTTTTTGCTGACCGAAAAACGTGTTTATGTGCTGCGGTGGGGAAGCAACAGGGGAGGGCGACAATAGATGCATTTCTAGAAAGGCTGGGCTGAAGATAGCCGATGTACGAAGTAATGGAATGTAAAGGAAGGCGGGTGGAACGCGGGTTGAGTGCAGGCGGGGAGGGTAGCCGCGAATGGGGCAGAGACCGGTGAGGGGGGGCAGCGTGAGTGGGAAGTGGACTGTGAATGAGGGCCGCGGGGAGTGGGGGCACGGGTAGGGAGGCGTAGGTTGTGTAGAGTTGTGTGCAGGTGGGAAGGCCGAGGGGAAAGGCCGAGGGGAAAGGCCCAGAGTGGTAAGGAACAGTGTGGTGGTGAGTGCGTAGAGGGTGATGTTAAGCGTTGGGTGGTGAGGGGGTAGAGGGTTAGCGTATGAGCTTGAGAGGGGAAGGTTGTGGGGGTGTGAGTGCAGTGAGGAATTGAGCGTGAGAGTGATGGGAGGGAAAAAAATCTGCAGAAAATTGGTTTAAAAAAAAATTCTGAAATTTCCTTCGAATTCTTTAACCTGATGATCACACAGATCCAGAAGAGCGATGGCTCCGATACCAATGGAGTGGAAAAACTCTGGTAAACTTGATAATTATATATTATTATTGATGAAGATGATAAGATGATTACAATGGGGAATGGAATCACCAGGTTTTAAATATAATTACTGCTGTGTCCCTCAGTGAAGAGGCATGATCTTTGATCATGCCCTTTTACTGAAAAAACCTAATATAACTATACTTAACTAATAATTAATAAAATATACCATGTACTGTCGTACTCCCTATGCTAGGATGCATGGTGTTCAACAACTTGATCTAGGATCAATTGAGGTTCTACCTCTCAACTGACTTATGTTGGTGGAGAGTGGCAAGGTCTTGTGACTCACTCTCAATTAATTCTTCTTCATTATTACTTCATGGTTTAGCAGAGCATAGCAAGATGACAGAGATGGTACAGGATGGCATGATGATCAGTGACAGCAGATGGATTGGCAAGTGGAATTATCCCTAGTTGAGAGGGAGTGTTAAAATTGGCAACTAGGGCCAAATTCCACCTTGGGATAGCTCATATGATGGAGATGATATTTTTATTGGATTCCTCCTAAGTTGCATGAAACAGAGAAACGGAAACAAGTTTCTGAAACGAGAAGCGATACGAAACGCAACCTCTCCAAATTTTGGAAACGGGGAAACGCGGTATATGTGTGTGTGTGTGTGTGTGTGTGTGTGTGTGTGTGTGTGTGTGTATTAGAATTTAGGACATTTAAGAAATGTTATGTGAAATCATACAAGTTTAAAACATACATGATAAATCATAAATTCAAAGCATAAACTATTACAAATTTACAAGTTACAACACATTTACTCATGAATGATCATCGATAACAAACACATAATGAAAATAGCAATGACGGAATATCCAAAACCAACCTTTATTATATATCAAAATCTCAAAATCAACCTTTATTATATATATGAGGCTGCAAGTACAATAGTCAAAAGACTAATACTCTTTATCAGAATCCTCATCAAATATAACAGCAGAAGCTTGCTCAGCAGTGGATGTTGTAGCTGAAAAAGATGTTTGGCCAATTCCACTTCTATGATCCTGGTCCTCAATATTCAAGGCAGCGAGAGAGAGATCCAAATCAGGATTTTCTGGATCCACATCCCACTCCTTAGAAAGACCATTGCCATATTCTGGACCCCTACGAGATGCAAGCCGAAGGTTGGAGTGCACATAAACAAGATCCTCTGCCTTCTGTGAGCCCAACCTATTGCGCTTCACAAAATTAATAAAACCATAGGTGCTCCAATTCCTTTCTGCTGATGAAGAGCTTACCACTTGTGAAAGGAGGCAAATGGCAAGGTTTTGCAAATGTACACCATTTGCCCCATGACAAATCCAACACCTAACTAGATTCATGGTGCTTCTCTCCTCCAAAGATGATATATCTGATTAATCATCTATTCCTGCAGCAAAACTGATAAATTCTTCCTTCACCTCCCTGTGTAGATGAGCTGGGAAAATTATCATAAGGGCTTTTTTCAGCCCGTTAGCCACCTCTCTATCTTTATGGGGTGCCTTCCTCTTCCCATTGCTTTGAGCAATAAGTTCCTCATCATAAAATTTTGGGTTCAAGGCATGTGCTAAAGTATGCAATGGAGTGTTGAAATTGTTCCATCTGTCAACAATGATTCTCTTGATTAATTCGACAAAATGACCATCTACAAACAAACGTTGTGGAGACTCATGTGAAATTATTTCCATAGTTTTCTCAACCATGGAATCCATGCCATCATATACCTCTCCTAAGAAAGGTTGGTTGGTGTCAGCATTCCGAAGAAGCTCAAATGCAAGGGTTGTGAACATTAGCAAGAAATCTATCTTGCTCCACCAATCCTCATCAAGGCACAATCTACGCATCGTAGATCCTCGCTCTGAATCTGCCTGTCTCCACTCAGCCCAAAGCTGACTCACCACCATAGACACTAATGCTTGCTTAACCTCAACAAGGCGGTGCAACAGTATGAAGTTTGAAGCATATCTTGTCTCAACAACTTTTAACAACTCCAATTTGAAGTACTCTCGAAATATTGCTTGAGACTAGTGGTGGTTGGTGATGAATTTAAAAATTTCCCTTGTTTCCCCTGTGGGTTCCTTTATCCATGGAACTTTATTGTCGATCTCCTCTAAGATCAGATTCAGATTGTGGACAATGCAAGGTGTCCAAAAAATGTGGTCATACCTCCCCTCAATAATCAAACCTGCAGCTTTGCATACCGGTGTATTATCCGTGATAACTTGCACCACCCTATTAGGACCAACTTGTTCAATAGATTTGATAATGACATCAGCAATGAATTGTGCAACTTTTACCTCTACAAAGCATTCTTCCGCCTTTAGAAACATTGCTCCTTTTGGTGAAGTGGAAATGATATTTATCAATGGTCTACGCCTTGTATCTGTCCATCCATCTGAGACTATGGTAACCCCAGAGCTACTCCAAGAAGAACAAATTGGTGATAACACATCCTCCATAAGATCCTTCTCATTTTTTAGAATCTAACTTTCTCATAGTTGGGCCCCTTGTACCCTTGAGGAGCTTTGTTAACTGCCCTTATCATATCTTGCCGGTAAGGAGAGCGGACAACATTGAATGGGATACCACATGAATAGATGCATCGAGCCACTCTGAAATCAGCTTCTTCTCTTCCTTGCACATTCACCAGTTTAGCAATTCTGCTATCTTGAACTATACCGAATGCCCCTCTGGATGGTGGTTGTTCTGGTTGTTGAGTGCCTCTCCTCTTCCTTGCCTTAATTTTACAATCCTTGGCTCAATATTTGTTGGATTTTTAGCTTGACTAAAATCGTCATGCTTTCTTTTGATTCCATCAGCCTGATGTTGCTCTCTTTGATATTCCCTCCTTGCCATATGGTCTGATGTTTTCATACAAACTGCAATCCCTTGTCCTCCTCCATGCAAAATATGTGCCTTCACTCTTGGGTAAGAGCCCTTGTAAGAATTATTGCAAAGAGTACACCGCCATCTCCATGAGCCACCACCTCCACATCTTTGCAGCTTCTCAATATGCCTCCAAAGAGGATAATATTCAGCCCTTGGGTTGGCCTTGGGGTTTGCACTTGAACCTTGGATGGAAGAAGCCATTGCTGCATAAAAATTAATTAAAAAAAAAATACTAAATTAAGAATTAACAACAACAACAACAAAAATCTATAAATAAAATAACGTTTTTTTATAATTTTGGTAGCATAAACCCTCAAAAAATAGACAAAACAATGGGAAAAAACCAAGAAATTGAATGCTTTTTACCCAAATTAATTTTTTGTAGCTGAAGCTACCCCAAAATGCCAGAAAAAACAAGAGAAATATGGCTGTAGCTAAGCCAAAAACCAAGAATGTCGTAGCTAGAAACTTCACACTCCAAATCTTCTTTTCAAATCTCTTTCTCTTGCTGCTGAAATCTCCTTTGCTCAATGGTGAAAGCACCCAAGCTGAAGCACTACTCTCTTCCTCCTTTCTCCTCGCCAAAATCACTCCTCTAAGTGAAACAACTTGCTCAATTCGTGTGATGAGAGAATGAGGAAAATCCCCTTTTTATAAGTTTAGAAAGCCATCTAGAAGCATCCAAGACACAAATAAAATAATTAAAATAATAATACATTGCACGAAAACTGAACAAAACAAAAACAAAACAAAAAAACAAACAAAAACAAACCAAAAAAAAAAATCAAGTTAAATCGTTGTTTTGGGAGGAAATGCGGTCGTACCGCCAAAAACACGTTTCCTAGCCATACGGTATAGGTTTCCGCGTTTTCGTTTCGTTTTTTGCCAGAAACGGGGTGGGAAGGACGTTTCCTGCAACTTAGGGTTCCTCTTTTGGGAGGTCCAAGATTGATCTAAAGATCATCTCATTCTGACAAGTAGAAGTGGAATTTTGAATTTATTCACTCTCATAAACAAATTGTCAAGGTCGGCCTCAATCAAATAAAGCTCAAGAGATGTGTCTCCACACCCTCAACGATTTGTATAAATAGGAGTGACCTCTCTCCTCATTTGGACATCGCTCATCACATCACACATCTCTCTCTCTCCTCTCTTGATTGGTTCGTACAGCTTGGAGGCAACCTCTCTCTTCTTCGCACGTGTGGCAGGAGGCCGAATTCTTCTGGGGCAAAATAGGTCGAATTTCAAGAAAACAGACCAACGTTGACCAAGGCTCATTTGACCTCCATTGACTTCGATTTTGAGGGCAAAATTTCGATCTTTGGAGGACGCATTTATTGGCACCTAAATCAAGGTGATTGGGACAATTTGACCAGCGTTGACTTCATATTTGAATACAAAAATTACAGCAGTGTTTCTCTCTCTTTTGACTGGGTTTGACCAAACTATTTTGGGTTGACTTTGACTCTCTTGGAAGGCTGAATTGGACAACTGTTGACCGATCTGTTTGGAGGACATTTTGGTGCTGCTTTGACCAGCGTTGACTTTTCGATTAGGGCTGCAGTTGATTGTTGTTGACTATTGATTTTGACAAGACTGCTTTGAGCAAGTGAATTTGACTTATGCACTCTCTCTCTGCTGAACTATTGAATAATAAGAAGAAGAATTGATCAAAGGGTTTTCCCGAAATTGGGGTATTTTCCCTGGCATCCGCGAAATATTGTGTCCTCTTGTCTTGGCTTGTCTTATGCATTTTGTTTATGTTCTATCTGCATTTACTATCGATGTGATTAAGTTAATGTGATTGCTACTGGAAATAATTGGAAATCAATATTAGGCTACTAAGGAACATTGAAGTAAATTGTGCTAAGCATAGACCATACCATTGTTAACTAAAATTAACAATCATACAAGCTGAACTTGAGAAGACTCTGAAATGGGAGGACAATCTGTTGAGAGAAAAACAGGCAAAAAGAAAAAGAAGACGTGTCGTAAAGTCTCTTGAATTTATTTTGTAAAACAAGTAACAAATTTAGCTGCTCGACATACTACAAACCAAATATAATGAACAATATCTACATACAATGTATGCCTCTGTTTGAAAGTTGATAGTGGCTTTCCTCGTCCCCTTCCATATTTTGATTTTTCTAGCATCATATAATCAACAAAATCCATGATCAGAAGAACCAAAAAAGCCAAACTTCACTCAACAAATGATTTAGAGAGGCTAGAGAGTAAGAGTACAACTTGACACTTCAAAAACTTGGCCAAATCAAATGACCTTTCCTTTATTTTCTTTTCTGCCAAGTATTTAGCAAAAGCTTGCCAAGTCAAACTCATTGAGCATCAAAAACACATGAGTTATGAGTCATAGTTTAACTTGTTGTTGATGAGTTTTTGTAAGGCCATGCCCATGTCAACTTGACCATCTGTGCTCTTACAGTTCAGGGTGGAAGAGATCTCCATGTCTGTGAACATGTGTTTGTGGGTAATGCTAGTAAATTAAAACTCGATGTAACAATGTCTAATGTCAACTTTGTTGGTGTACAAGCATCATTTTCTCTTTCCTAGGGCACACTTGAGCTTCATCCTTCAATTCTAGGGATTTATCTTAGGCAAATTCCACTTTTCAAGGAAAAGGAGCACTTCTTTCCTCCATTCTAATAGCAGATCCTATTTTCTACAAGCTAATTTACTCTTCATGTCTATTATGAGCTAGTTTACTCCACTTGGCTAATAAAAGATGAGTTAACTTCCTCATGACAACGCATTTGGTTAAATTGGGCATGTTCTCTCGTGCTTTGCATTAGTTAGACCTAGCATAGTTTCATGAGCACTAATTTGATTCTATTGCATTGTATTATATTCCTTTATCTTTTGATGAGGTTTTCTTCCTACTATTTAACGAGAATTACATTATTCCAATTATTCTTCTTCCCTTCTCTTCTCTCAAATTGTTAATTGCATTGCTTCTCAAATAGATTCTAGATCTTCTTGCAAGTTGATTGGTCAAATCTAACATGGTATGAGAGCTTGATTGAATCTAAGGGAGTGGTATAAAAGTTTGCAGGTTGAAGACTTGAATTAGAACATACCAAATAGAATGAAGAACTCTCGTCAAATAATCCTCACACCATTCAACTACCGTGAATGGAAGACACAAGTAGTTATTCTCTTGCAAACTAAAGCCCTATACAGGATCACAATGGGAATCGAGACGAAACCAAATTCCAATGTTGAAAAGGTAAAATGGTTTAATCAAAAATGGATAAGTGTATGGATTGTTAATGTCTTGCTATTTCTCTCAACCTCTTATTCCACATTGAATCCGCAAAAACTCCTATAGAAGTCTAGACAAAGCTAGAAGGACTCTTTGAGAAGCAAGATGTGTTGTGATGACCGTCAATTGGAGAATGAAATCATCAATTCGAGCCCGACCAACTTCAACACTATCCAGGATTTCTTTAGCAAGTTTAATTCACTATTGCTTCAGCTCAAATTATGTACCATAAACAAGAAGGAAGAGCAACTCATTCTCTCAATTCTATCCAAACTAGGACCAATAAGGATGAGATGTGTAACATCCAAGTATATAAATCAAAATATACAAAAAGAAATCCACAATGCAAAAAAGTAAAATTTAAGAAAAGAATACCAAGCATAATTATTATACACATACTAGTGTAGATCCATGTTAGTGCAAGATGTTTTAAGCATCAAGAGATTTCCATCTCAATTTCTTTTTTATCCCTCTCAAAGCTTAATAGATCCAGATTTAAGATAGATCTCCACTGGTTTGTTGAATAGATCGGCAGGATTTCACAACCCGCCTAAAAAAACTCAATTTGCCACTTGGAAATCAAGTAGATATCCCTCCTTTAAACTAATTCACACAAAAGAAAATCTAGTAAAAAACATATTTGGAAGTTTCTTCTTTTGTTACTTTAGGTGGGGAAGACAAAGATTTACAATTCATCCCTTTACTTCTTTCTTCTTTTGTTATTTTAATGTTGCTTTGTAGCTATGTTTATTTGTTCTTACATAAGCCTAGTTGAATCAAATTATTTTCTTAGACTAGTCCAATCCCTAAAACAACATAAAACTTTCTAAATCAACCATCAATTCACATAACTCAGTGTATCTTAATTCACTTAGTTTGTCCTTTCCTTCTCCTCCTTGTTTTTTTCCTTTTCATTTCTTTTTTTTCACTTTTCCTACAAAACTTGAGTGTTGACTCCACGTCCTCCTAGCCTAGCAAGTCTACTTTAGTAAAGCTTGGCCTATAGCTTTAGGTGTCTTTGTTCTAGTCTCTAGTTAATAGCCCTAGCTGTCTTCCTTTTAGTTTCTTGAATTATCCTTCTTCGAGCTATTTAGCCACTTGGGTGCTTAAGTGTAGTCTTGCCTCCTAGGTAATAGGCTATAGCCCTAGGCGTCTTCCTTTTAGTCTCTCGAATTGTCTTCTTAGAGTTAGTTGGCCACTTAGGTGCTTAAGTGTAGCCTTGCTTCCTAAGTGATAGCCTAGATTTCTTCCTTTTAGTCCTTCAAGCTGTCTTTGTACAATTATTTGCCCACTTAGGTGCTCAAGTGTAGTCATGCCTCCTAGGTTATAGCCCCGGGTGTCTTTCTTTTCGTCTCTTATATTGCCTTCTTAGAATTAATTAGCCATGAAGGTGCTTCAATGTACTCTTGCCTCCTAGGTAATAGCCCCGGTGTCTCTTTTTAGACCCTTGGGTTGTTTTAGAATTGTTTGACCACTTAGGTGCTTAAGTGTGGTCTTGACTCCTTTTTACCTAAATAGAATCAGTACAATTTCCATCTCTCCCAATCTGATCTTTGCTATTGCATTTAAAGATGATCAGAGACATAAAAATAAATACAATTACTTTGATTTCTTACTTTTGTGTCATGTCTTTGCAGATGCCTTCCTAGCACCATTAACCCCCTGCCTAAATCAAGGCTTCCACTCTAGCTCTTAATGAAGAAAATAATCCGGGGAATTTTTGGCCAAGAAAGGAAAGAATGTTGTTTAAGTATGGAGGAACCCTAATTTAGACTTTGCATTTTTTTGTTTATTTGTTTGTTAGGGTGTTTTTTTGGGATAAATCAAATGGGCACCTATGTTACGTATGCATTGAACCTAGTAAGGCCTGTATGTGCACTCCCGTTGAAATTAAAGTCCCGAGAACTTATTGAATCGTGAAAGTTTCTCTTGCCGTCGGTATTTCTCTTTATTAAAAATAAATAAATAAAATAAAAAATTGAAATAAAGTTACAACTGGTAATTTCCATGTGCCATCTACCCTTCCATATACTAAGCATGAAGAATTTATTGGTGAAAATTCTGCCCACTATAATACGCAATTGACAAATCTGGATTTCAAAGACGGGAAAATTATTTTTCAAATGGAACTAAAAACGGCATGTAGTAAAATAAAAGCATGTGAATAAAACTTTAGTGCTACCTCAATCAGATAACAAAATATAAAATTAAGAAACACAATGGTAAGAACACGACTGTCTGGAAACTATTACAGCCATTTGTTTTTATATTCACTTCCACGTATAGAAATACAAGAATGATGTTGTCAGTTGAAGCAAGACAGCAACCAACGTTTTCAAAGTAGCAAGAGAAATGGATAAGCCAATAACCTCATTGACGAAATTGAGGACAATCCCTGCCAAAAAGCAATCAAAGAACCGTTACAATATACCCCGGGTAGACTTCTTTAATATATTAAATCCTCTTACACCCTTTTCTAAAATCGAATTTCAACACATCCAGCGAAAGGCAAATGTTAAATAATCTCCACAGCAAATTTTATTACAGCTACTATATAGTAAACATTACTGAATGCTTATAAATAAAATTTCGGTATCAAGCTGAACGTGAAAGTCAAATTCATAAGCTCTGCAAACATTTCCGGCATGAAAACTGCCCTAATGCGATAAATCAAATGAAAGGGGCATCCAAGACCACTCGAATGAATTGTCGGACTGGGGCAAAGAGGTACAAACAGAAACAAAAGAGAAGCTTGATCGGCACAAATGATTGTGTGGCAGGATAGATACTCCAAACAAAGAAATTGCCATGATTATGGAGAAATTAGGAAGGAATTGAAAGAAAATTTACCTTCGGCGGTATCAGCCTTGGGCGGCATGGTTTGTTCTTGAGATCTGTGCAAATTACTGTTACTATTATGAAGAGTTGCGCTTAGATGAAATGGTCCATCACCCGTCGGCTTGGCTTTCTTCACCTGATCAGAGCGGGGGTTTGCTTCCTCATTTACAATTTACAGAACTGTATTTCAGCTGTTGGCGGGAGAATTGCACATCTTGAATATTTTTTTATTGTAAATTATAATGTAGCATAAGGCTCACATTCCATAGACACTTCAAAAGGTTCAAAAAGGAAGTACCTTGTGACCATAGCCCTGTTTCATAAATTTAGTGTCATTAATGAATTGAAATGTGAAAGAGCCTTTAAAATAAAACAATGGCTACATAGTAGTGAGTCTCTCCGGTTTGGTTTAATTAAATATAATTAAATTAGAGTAAAAAATATATATTTGAAAATATTACTATTCAATCAAATATATATTTATAATCATATTTTAAAATATTACTTTTCAGGAAAATGTACATTTATAGCCATATTTTCTTAATCAAATATGGAGGATACTTATAAGATTAATTAGAAAATTGAAAGTTTGGACTTTAGTGGATAGTTTTAACTTTTTGGTGTGGAATATGGAGGATACTAATAAAGATGAATTAGAAAATTGAGAGACTCGATTCTAGATAACTTTAACTCTTTGTTGAGAAATTAAGAGATCTAGTATTTCTTTTTAATGTTTTGAATTTTTATTAAAATTTAGTAATAAAATAAGTGAATTTTGTAAAGTAATTGGTGAATTATATGTCAAAAATATAGGTAAATGTGTAAGTTATGAGAATAATATTTATTTTTTTGTATATTTTATTTTGTTTTTTACATTAAAAAAATAAAAAATGTAATCATGATAGTTATATCATCATATTAAAAAAATAAAAAATGTAATCATGAATTTTGAGGGGAAATTTTTCTCAATTAATATTTGGGTTTGTGGTGAAAATTTTGCAATGAATTTTCTCGATTAATACTTGGGTCTGTGGTGAAATTTTGCGGTGAAAATTTTGCTGTAAATTTTCTTGATTAATACTTGGGTCTACGGTGATTTTTTTCTCGATAAATTTTTTAACCTGGGCACTTGAGGTCTGTTGTCCGGTTTGCTGATATTCAGGTGCACACATTCCTTATCTTTTTCTAATACATATCTGCTCATATATTCTCAAGTATGAATAATTCACCACAGCTACCAAAGATTACCAAAGGTAGACCTGGCACAGTTACTCTACAGAGCCTTTATGAGTATATAGAGTCTTTAGAGAAACATAGAGAAGAAAGAGAAGTCAAACTACAAACCCAGTTAGAAGCCATGCTGGAAAACAAATTCACATCTCTTGAAGACAAGATCCAAAAACAAATAGAAAATAAAATAGAACTATTGGAGAATAAAATGGAGGCAATGGAGACTAGGTTGTAGATCATAGAAAAACAAAACCAAAATACGAACCAAACATCCCAGCAAGAAGATGTTGATAATATAGAGAGTCTTAAAATGAAGGACATGATTAAAGAACTAGAAGAAAAAGTTAACAACAGTCTCACCCTAAATAGTGGGGCAGGTAAATTAGATATCAAACCAATTAAAGATGAAATGAAAAAATTGATTGAATTAGACCATGAGCGTAACAAAAGAGCCTTGAACCTTATAATCTTCAGTTTGAAAGAGGAGGTAGACGAGGATACTTTAGCCATAGCCCAGACAGAATTACATAATAGATTACAAAATGAAACCACGTGTCTCACAGAAGCAGCAAGGTAAGGGAAATTAACTGAGAATAAAGGAAGGCTGATCCGAATAAAGGTGAGCTCTACTGACCATAAGTATGACAAACTTAGTAAAACCTCGAGTCTAAAAGGAATGGGAATATTTGTAAATGGAGATCTCATTGCAGAAGATCAAGCAGAATTAAGAAAGGAGGTTCAAAAGGTAAAAGAAACTAGGAAGGAAGGAAAATGGGCAATAATCAGAAATAGAAAAGTCGTTATTCGAGATAGAAACCAAAAAGATAGTAATAAATAGCATTTCAACATGCTCTGAATTCTTTCTTGGAACTGTCAGGGCTTTCCATGGAACAAAGGCTCCAAGCTAAGTTGGATCTCAAATGATGTTGGTATTATATTGCTTGTTGAAACTTGGGAGCACGAAGAATCTAAGGTCCCTAACATAGGGGGCTTTGCACTATGGTCTACCTAGAACAAGCGATGCTCTCGTAGAGATATTAGGGGCATAGCTTGCTACATTAAGAAGAACATCTCCCCCCATGCTAGGATTTATAAAAGTGACCCTTACAACCAATATAGTTGGATTGATATTACTGACATTAATGATAAAAAGACCTACATAGCAATCTGTTATTTTCCCCCCATTAATTCTAACTTCTATAAGAAAAAGAATCTAGATAAAAATAGTCCTTACAATGGTTTAGAGAATGATATTTCTAGCCTAAGGAATGAAGGTAATATCATTTTAATGGGTGACTTTAATACTCAAACTTCAAGCAACCAAGCTATTCTTCTAAGCAATCATTCCAACCCCAATCCTCTTTGGTTAGACGAAGACCTTACTCTGGCTAGCCGATACAAAAGGAGCTCTGAAGACCTCGGGGATAATTTGTTTGGGTCGGAGCTAGTCAAGCTCTGTAGTGCTCAGGATCTCATAATTTGTAACGGTCTAAAGAAGTGGCCCAATTCTAGCCAGATGACCTGCATCCATGGGCTTGGCAGCAGCATGGTAGACTATGTTATTTCCGATCTCCCTTTATACAACAAAATAATAATTTTTGACATCTTAAACGACCACGAGCCTGACTCTGATCATTGGCCTTTACTCATAACTCTCAATTTTTTCATGCATAGAGATCCCATTGAAGATAATCCTTATAGTCAAAAGAACTTAATCTTTGATAGAAATAAAAACGATCTCTTTCTAAATGAATTAAAAACTAATTTGCTTCCTTTATCTAGTATAGACAACATAGATGACCTCTATCATAATTTTACTACAACCCTCTCATATTCTATTAACAAGTTCTCAATAGAAGTCTCAAGTAATAAAAGAAATAGCAAAACCAACCAATGGTATGACAATGATTGTAAAAGTGCGAGGAGAGAAATTAAGGAAGTTGTTGATGAATCTCTCAAAATTGACAAGATAAAAATCTACAAAGCCCTAACTAAAAGGAAAAAAAAGGCAATATATTCGTAAAATACAAGAGAATCTCTTACACCTCTCTAAGGTGGCTCCTAAGAAATTCTGGAGGCAGATTCTAACTAGGAAAACTAAAGATAATAATAAAATTGCTTTACACGGCTGGAATTCCTATCTTAAAAAGCTTTATGAATCTCCAAATGCCAGAGATGACTTTGAAACCTTGCTCACAATGAAAGAATTTTTCTCATTAGGAGACATTGATTTTGGGGTTAAACGCCTGGCAAATGGGAAAGCTAAAGACATTGAAGGTTAATAGGCGGAAATCTTAAAAATTGGAGGTCTTGTCCTCATCCCACACATCCACAAGCTTTTCAACCAAGAGGTCAAGCAAGGGTTCCCTAAACCTTGGACTTAGAGCCTCATTATCCCTATTTTTAAAATTGGGGATACAAATAACCCCTCTAATTATCGAACAATTATGATCATCCCTCTCTTAGCCAAGTTATATGGTATTATTTTGGAAAATAAGTTGAGCATTTGGCTTGAAAGTGAAGGTAAGCGGGCTAAAGGCCAAGCGGGATTTAAAAGGCAGCACTCAACAACAGACCACCTCGTTACGCTTAGGATCATTGTGGAGGAATGCCGCAATGATAAATCTAATTTCTCATGTTGCTTTCTGGACTTTAGAAAGGCTTTCAATGTGGTTCCTAGAAACAACCTATGTAATAGATTGGAAGAGCTAAATGTTCCTTTAGAGCTAAGAGCGGCCGCTATAAGGTTATATGAGAATGTAATTGCCAAGTTAAAGAGAAATTAGGGGTTTTCAAAAGATATTAAGTGTAATATCGGAGTTAAACAAGGTTTCCCCCTCTCCCCTACCCTATTTGGAATTTACATCGACAAGCTAGAAGGTTGTTTAGAGGAAGTAGGATGTGCTGGCACGATCTTAGCTAGGATAGTCATCATCCTTCTTCTCTATCCTGACGATATTGTTCTTCTCGCAAGGTGCCCATCTGATCTTGATAAGCAACTTAGACTTCTTAAGGATTTTTTCTCTACAATGGGTATGTCTGTTAACACTGACAAAACAAAAGTTATGATTATCAAATCCAAGAAGGACACTTACACTAATTTTATGTATGATAATAGTAACTTGGAGGAAGTGTCTTCTTACAAGTACCTGGGAATTGATATTCATCACAAGTTCAACTGGAACTATAACATCCAGAAAAGGATTAATGGGGGGTGGAAAGCTTATTTTGGTCTTGAAAATAATTGTGAAACGACAAACCTCGTAATGTGGGATAGAAAGAAGTTCCTCTTTGGAACTTTAGTCACTCCTGTTATCTTATATGAATGTGAGTCTTGGGGTTGCAGCATCTCTAGAGAATCCTGGAGAGAGATTGAGCAAATCTAGAAGCGTTTTATAACGTATAACCTTAAAATTAAAAGCAATACACCCTAATAGTATCTAAGTGTTTTGGTGCTTAATCGGGCTCCCGATTTTAAGTGAATTCTTTGAATCTTTATTGAAGTTGCATGCTTGTATTTATGACGCACAACGAGAAATATAAATCGGATTGCAGGCACGGTGAGGCCTTAACTTTACACTTTCCTTTGTTAAACTGCGTATTGTATTAACTGCAGAACAAACCGCAATCAAATTTGGAGGTTTGGCAAGAACCGTCGATACGAACTGATCAACGGTGATGAACGCTCGTAGCAATCCAAATGTTGTCGCACATCGCAAGGAATAGCGAACAAAGTTAAGATTTCACAAGGTAAAGGGTTTAGTGTGCGATGTGCATTGGTGCGGGGAAGAATTAGCGTAGTACGTCTGCTCTTGCAGAAGCCAACGGTGGAGATTGAAGCGACGACCGCACATCGCAAAGTTTAGGTGTTAGCGCTAAGTACTGTCACGGGTTAAGTTTAAAATTATGCGATGTGAAGTGGAGGACACGTGTCAGCGCAGCACATAATCGCAAGTCGCAGGGAATATACTTTAACGTGTTAAGTTAATTTGTATTTTGTGCGAAGTGCGAACGCACATTGATTGGTCAAGATCTGTGTGGGTCCCTCCAAAAGGAACTCCCGTGAGTTCACCTTTTTTTTTGGTTTGTGCATTGGGTTGGGGCATGTGAAGGTTTAAAACACCATTGTTGATTCAAAAAGTATGTATGTATTAAGTCTTAGAATTCACATTCCGCAGTGTTATTCTGACATACTGTAGCAGGTTTGCATCAATTGGTATCAGAGCAATTTTCTTTTTAAGTAAGGATGGAAGTAGGAAGAAGAGGTTGGGAAAGAGCTGAAGTAGGGAGAAGGGGTCGAGGAAGAGTTGCAAGAGGAGCAGCAGATGAAGGGTTGCGCGAAGGGATTAGAGTATTTTCAACACGTTTAGCAATAGTAGAAGCAGGAAGGCGTAGGGAACCGAAAAATGGAGATGACATTGAAGATGAGGAGCCAAAGGCACAACCAGATGAGCAAGAGAACTAGCCACCAGAACTCAGATTACCGAGATTCGTTTTGATGGCTAGCAGCAAGCCAAAACCAGAACTCTCCAATTGATGGCAGTTTATCCACGGAAGCACTGCTGAATTGGATAAGTGAGTTGGATAAGTACTTTGAATATGAGGAAATTACTAAGGACAAAAAGGTAAGGTTTGCTATCACTAAGTTGAAAGGGCACGCCACACGTGGTGGGACATGTTGAGATTCAACAAGATGGTAATCTTAGTGAAAAATAGGCACCTACACTAGGTGGGACGCGCAGGTTATTTTTAGGTGTATGTATATTTTTAGAATGGTGAGCATATTCTATTTATAGTGGGAGTCTGTTTATAGATGGTTCAGAAAATTCTATTTATAGATGAGATTCTATTTTTAGATGGATGGGCAAAGTCTATTTATAGATCGCATGTCTAAAAATATATCAGATGTCAATTATTATTATCCCTTAATAATAATTAGACAACAAATATTAATCTATTCTCCTAGAGCACTTGATTTCAATTAACTAATGTGGAAAACCAGTTCACTTAAGGAATTACAAGTTCTAAGGTTGGTTGGTGGGACATACAGAGTGGACTTCATTGTAACTGAGCGATACAAAGTTGTAATAGAGTTGGATGTGTAGTTATGTGAGTTGTTATTTAGTTTAACTCAGTTGTGCTAGTTGCAACTAGTTGTAACTAAAGATACACTTGTGAGAGATCAGTGAATTAATTATTTGATTAATTCACAAGCAGTGGTCTCACATGCAACTAGAGAAATACCACTGTTAACTACATGCATGTCAGATCCCGTGGAGATCCAATTGATAGATAGGTGAAAGGGCCAGGTTCACTATTAGTTGTGACTATAGTGGTGCATCCAATGCAACTACACACACATTGGAGATGCCAATGAGGATTGCGTAGTCAAGGCAAGGCAAGATCGAATTCATTCAGGGATCTTCATCAGCAGGGATTGCGCAGTGGAGGCAGGCTGTTAGGAGGCAGTGAATTGGTGCATGTTTATGCCAATTTTTGTATGATAGTGTGAGACGATTGTATATCGTACTGAGAGCTCTTGGAGTAGAGTTTTGTATGAGATTGTTTCATGATCCATGATATACATAATATATGATAGTTGGGTTTTTTAATTTATGCTTTCCTGGTAAAAACTTATGTGTTATGTGCAATTGATTTTTCTTCATGGGTTTGCAACTAGCGATTAAATTTCCGCAAAGAATTAAGTAGAAGGATTATGTATTTAACAGTGGATATAATTGTTAGATCAGGAGAGTCCAGTAATACATAAAAGTATTAATAAATTTCTACATGGTATTAGAGCAAAGAAGATTGCAATATTGAAGCAGTAGCTGAGTTTTGTTGGTGGAAACAGTTCGAATTTGCTGCAAGAATTTCTTGGTGTGACAGTTAAGTAAACATCGAAATGGTTTTCAATGGTTTACGGTTAGAGTATGCACTAGAGGGGAGCTCGAACTACATTGCATGGAAGGATGAGATGGAGGTGGTGCTTGAATATAATGGCTTGAAGGAGTTTATCGATAGCGATGTTCCTAACCCCACTTCGACGGATGTTGCATTACATGACGCATGGCAAAAGAAAGTAGTGAAGACAAGAAGAATTCAGTTGGAAGGTGTGAGAGACCATATTGTCTGAAGCCTTCATGGGAAAGCCACTCCATTTGCAATGTGGAAGGCTTTGATAGATCTTTTCAAAAGCAGCAGCGACTATAGGAAATTGGTGCTAAAGGATAAACTCAAAAAAATCAAAATGGAGAAGGGCGACAATATTCCTAAGTATCTAAAAAAGTTTGTCCAATGTAGGGATGAGTTGGGGAGTGTGTCACTATTGTTGATGATGATTTGGTGAGCCTGGCTCTCTTGGTACTTCCTAAGAGTTGACACAGTTATCAAGACTCTGTCAACGGATGGGAAAAACTACCGGATTGGGAACGACTGTGGTCAGATCTAGTGCAGGAGGAGTTCAAGCGGAACACCAGGGATGGCTCTTCATCAAAGCATGTTGATGAAGAGGGTTGTGCTTTGGCTACCAAAGCAAGGAAAGGGAAGAGGAATAAATTCCACTCAAAATCCGAGGCTAAAGGCAAGAAGATGGATTTTTCTAAGGTGAAGTGTTTTCACTATCACGAACATGGGAATCTTGCCACTAACTGCCCACTGAAAAAGAAAAACAAGAAGGCTACTAGAGCTGCAGCTAGTGAGGCCTTCTCCTCGCAGTTTGAACTTGATTTCTCTTTGATCACATGCTCGGTTTCAAGCGCAATGGGATCGGTGTGGTATCTTGATAGTGGTGCTTCCTTCCACATGACGGGAGATAAGGAGTTTTTCAGTGACTTGGATGAGAAAGATCTCCAAATGCATATAGAGATGGGTGACGATGGACGATACAGTGCGACCGACATTGGTACCATTACCTTTGAGAGGGAGTCAGGTAAACCATTTATGTTGAAATATTTTATGCATGTTCCAGGTCTGAAGAAAAACTTGGTCTCAGTCACGATGTTGGAGGACAGAGGTTATGACGTTGTTTTCAGCAATGGAAAATCTTTTATGCGACATAAAACAACGAGTCAAACCAAGAGGATAGGGATTTGAGTTAAGAATCTCTACAAGCTGAAGGTAGATGGCTGCGCTGCAATGGTGGGCAAAGAAGAAGAAGTTGTGAGCTGGGATGAGGGCGAATTATGGCACAGGTGATTGTGCCATATTCACCATGGCGCCCTAAGGATTTTGCAACAGATTTCTACTGGACTTCCCAAGGGTACACTTGCGCAGATAGATCAGTGCAAGGGATGTACTATGGGTAAGTTTGTGAAGATCACCTTTCATGAAAAGGAGAACCGTGATTCGATAATCCTCAAGAGAGTTAACATATACGTGTGTGGGCCATTCTCGGTTGCTTCAACAGAAAAACATAGGTATTATGTTATTTTTTTTATTACTATTCTCGTAGATGTTGGATCTTCTTCATGCAGAAGAAAGATCAAACATTCCCAAAGTTCTGTGAATTTAAAGCATTGGTGGAGAAAGATTCAGGGAAGCAAGTGAAGGCTCAGCAAAGCGATATTGGTGGTGAATACATCTCGAACGAATTCAAAGACTTCTGTAGCAAAGAAGGAATTCAAAGAGAACTCATAGTGCCTCATAACCCACAGCAGAATGGGGTTGCAAAGAGGAAGAACATAATGATCGTGGGTGTTGCACGAGCTATGTTGCATGATCAGGGCCTACCAATGCACTTGTGGGTGGAAGCATGCAACAGTGCGGTTTATGTGCAAAATCGTTGTCCTCATAGAGTACTTGGCATGAGTACACCTGAAGAAGATTTTACTGGTAAGAAACTAGATGTTTCTCACTTTAAGATTTTTGGCTCATCTGTTTATGTGCATGTGACCAAGAACGCCAGGAAGAAGTTGGAGCCGAATGCTGAAGTTGGGATATTTGTGGGGTACACAGAAACACCCCATAGTTATCGTGTGTATTTTCCAAACAGATGAATGACTGTGTTGCGATGGGATATAAAATTCAATGAGGAGAAAGCCATGAAGTTGTCGCTTGAGAGGGGGTTAGACTTGCATGCAGATGAGGAACTGCTTGTTCCCAAAGATGAGTCTCTAGATGTGGATCAACCACAGGAGGAGGTTCATGGAGTGGAGGAGTCCACTCATGCAGAGCCAAACATCAGAACTGGCATAAGGCGTACCACAGAATCTGAGAGGCTGAAGCTTGATGCAGCACAGAATGTAGGAGTCCCTACTTCACAGCACAGACAGAGCCAGTCTCCCGACCGATTCACTGGATACATGGCTCTCATGAGAAAATGTATTGTGATTGAGCCATATTCCTTTCAAGAAGTAGTTCAGGAGCCCACATGGGTAGATGAAATGGTGGAGGAGTATGACTCCATTGTCAGAAACAGTGCTTGGGAAATTGTTCCAAGGCCGGTTGATAAATCAGTGGTAGGTTCAAGATGGATCTACAAGGTAAAGCAAGTTGTTGATGGGAGTGTTGAGAAGTATAAGGCAATATTTGTGGCCTGGGGCTTCTCACAGATCGAGGGGATTGATTATGAAGAAACCTTTGCACTTGTCGCACGATATTCTTCCATAAGGACCATCCTTTCTCTCTTAGTGTAGATGGGTTGGCACATTCATAAGATGGATGTGAAGACTGCATTATTTAATGGGAACATTGAGGAAGAAGTGTACATTGAACAACCTGAAGGATTTGAGATGTTCAGCAGCGAGTCGCATGTGTGCAGACTCAAAAGAGCGCTGTATGGGCTGAAGCAAGCACCCTGTGCTGGTAAACTCGGATCGACAGCTATTTCACTGGACTTGACTTCACCAAGAGTGAGGCGGATGCAAACCTATACCAGATTGTGGTAGAGGGTAAGGTTTTAATCATTGTTGTTTATGTTGATGATTTAATATTAACTGGTGATGAGCAGTTGATACACTCATGCAAGGAGGATCTTGCAAAGGAGTTCGAGATGAAGGATATGGGCCTCCTTCACTATTTCCTTGGATTGGAAATATGGCAGCGAGAAGGTGAAATCTTTGTGTCTCAAGCCAAGTATGCAAGGGAGATACTCGATAAGTTACACATGGATGCCTGCAAACCCATGGATACTCCTCTTCCAGGAAACTGGAGGAAAGAGGATGCTACACCATTAGAGGTAGTGGACGCTACTGTCTATTGACAGTTGGTGGGTTCACTCATGTATTTAGTTAATACAAGACCATACATATGCTATGCAGTGAACCAGCTTAGTCAAGCAATGGTTAAGCCTACCAAGCTCTTTTAGAAGGCGTTCAAGCATGTCCTGAGATATCTCAGTGGCACATTTGAGTATGGCTTATGGTACAGGCAGACGAATTGCATGGCTTCATGGATGTAGATTGGCAAGGCAGCCCAACAGACAGAAAGAGCACATCAGGAGGGGTTTTCAGTATCATATCTACAGTTGTTTCTTGGTATAGCAGGAAACAGAGATTTGTGGCACTCAGTTCAGCGGAAGCAGAATACATGGCAACAAGTCAAGCTTCATGTGAGGCTATTTGGATGAGGAAGACCCTGGTCGGTTTGTTCGATTCTCATTTATATCCTACAGTGATTCATTGTGATAATCAGAGTTGCATTAAACTCTCGATTAATCCTGTGTTTCATGATAGATATAAGCATATAGATATCCGGTATCATCATATCAGAGATTGTGTGCAGCGGAATATCATGTTGCTTCAGTACATTCCTACGGAAGATCAGGATGCAGATATTCTGACGAAGGCGCTCACCAAGAGCAAATTCGAATACCATAGAGACAGGACCGGGGTGAAGGATAATCCCTTTCTTGTTGAGAGGGAGTGTTGAGATTCAACAAGATGATGATCCTAGTGAAAAATAAGCACCCACACTCAGTGGGGTCCGCAGACTATTTTTAGGTGTATGTCTATTTTTAGAATGGTGAGAATATTCTATTTATAGCGGGAGTCTATTTATAGATGGTTGAGCAAATTCTATTTATAGATGAGATTCTATTTTTAGATGGATGGGCGAAGTCTATTTATAGATCGCATGTCTAAAAATAGATCGGATGTTAATTATTATTAGCCCTTAATAATAATTAGACAATAAATAATAATCTATTCTCTTGAAGCACTTGATTTCAATTAACTGATGTGGCAAACCAGTTCACTGAAGGAATTCCGTGTTTTAAGATTGGTTGGTGGGACATGCAAAGTGGACTTCGTTGTAACTGAGTCATAAAAAGTTGTAACAGAGTTGGATGTGTAGTTATGTGAGTTTTTATTTAGTTTAACTCAGTTAACTGAGTTAAACTCAGTTGTGTTAGCTGTAGCTAGTTGTAACTAAAGATACATTAGTGAGAGACGAGTGAATTAATTATTTAATTAATTCACTGATCTCTCACTAGTGTATCTTTATGGTCTCACATGCAACTGAAGAAATACTATTGTTAACTACATGCATGTCAAATCCAGTGGAGACGCATTTGAGAGATAGGTGAAAGGGCCTGGTTGACTATTAGTTGTGACTATAGTGGTGCATTCAATGCAACTACACACACACATTGGAGATGCCAATGAGGATTGCGTAGTCAAGGCAAGGCAAGATCGAATTCATTCAGGGATTTTCATCAGCAGGGATTGCATAGTGGAGGCAGGCTGTCACGAGGCAGTAAATTGGTGCATGTTTATGCCAATTTTTGTATGACAGTGTGAGACGATTGTATATTGTACTGAGAGCTCTTGGAGTAGATTTTTGTATGAGATTGTTTCATGATCCATGATATACATAATATATGATAGTTGGGGTTTTTAGCTTTATGCTTTCCCAGTAAAACTTATGTGTTATGTGCAATTGATTTTTCTTCATGTGTTTGCAATTGGCGACTAAATTTTCGCAAAGAATTAAGTAGAAGGATTCTGTATTTAATAGTGGATATAATTGTTAGATCAGGAGAGTTCGATAATACATAACATTATTAATAAATTTCCATGGGACAATGTGCAGGCAGAGAGGAGAAGATTGAAAAAACCTTTGATTAAGAGTTGGGATAGGATGATTGCAAAGATGAAGAGCAAGTTCCTGCCCAAATATTACCAAATTCCCCTTTACAGGCAAGTGCAAAACCTGAGACAGAGGACAATGATTGTGAAGGAATACACAGTAGAGTTATATAAATTGAACTTGAGGGTTGGGTATGCTGAAGATAACCCTGAGAAGACAACCAGATTCGAAAATGGTCTCCGGATGGAAATCTTGGATGATATTAGTATTCTTTCCCCAAAAAATATAGAGGAGGCATACCAGTGTGCTTTGAAGGTAGAAGAGAATATTTCCAGGAAGCAGAATGCAAGAAGAGGACATGGTTCCAGAAGAGGAAGAGGACAGTCCTACGGCAGAGGTAGAACTACCGACAGTAATGAAGAAGGCCGCAGTTTGAAGACTTCGAGACATACTGAGAAGGAATGTAACACCAGAGGTGGAAGGCCATACCAGCGAGGAAGAGGTAATGGAAGAGGTAGGGGAAATAACTACCAGTGTTACAGGTGTCACAAATGGGGAAAAAAGTCTTTTGAATGTCCTGAAAATGAACCAGCTGGACAAAGGGGAGCATATGTTGCTCAACCTGATGAAGTAGAGGCAGTGCCACAAGAAGTGGAGAATGTGCCTGAAACAGGAGAAGCCTTGGTGTTGAACAAGGTTTTGATAAAACCAGCCAAGGAGGTGGCTGGCCTAACATAGAGGAAAGCATTGTTCTAGACTGTTTGTAAGTCACATAGAAAATGTTGCAAATTGATCATAGATAGTGGACGCACTAATAACCTAGTAGCCACTGAGAAGGTGGAAAAATTGGGTTTGAAGAAGTCAAAACACCCGACTCCATATAAGGTGTCTTGGTTGCAAAAAGGACACCAATTTCTAGTTGATGAGGTGGAGTTTCACATTGGCAAGTACAAAGACAAGGTAACTTGCGATATTATGCCTATGGACGTGTGCCATGTTCTGCTGGGCAGACCATGGCAATATGATAGAAAGGCCATCCATGATGGAGAGAAGAATTATTATAGACTTGTGAAGGATGGGATAAAGCATACGCTAGTTCCCATGAAAGAAGAAGACACTGTAGAAACTAGTGGTACAAAGACATTGCTTATAGGTGGGAAGGAGTTTCTACGATAGATGGAAGAGAATGAAGTGAATTATGCAGTTGTGTGAAGGCCTAAAGTAGTATTAATGCATACAGAAATTACTAATTTGCCTGTGGAAATACAGGACATGCTACAAGAGTTTATTGATATTGTGGTGGATGATCTACCAGATAAATTGCCACCGAAGTGGAGCATTAGTCACCGCATTGATTTTATTCCAGAAGCCAGTGATCTGATAATGGGTTGGATAACTTTTTATGCTTTTCAAGAACCTCCCAATCAGTTAAACAATTAAAAGATCTAGCTTGTACTTGACTTTTGCGGAAATTTTTACTTGAAATAGGTGTATGTTTTATTAACTGTTTAAGTGTATTAAGTCCATTTGTTTTTGCTAAAATTAAACATGTGCAACAACAATATAATGCAGCAAATAAACATCCACACATAACAACAAAATTAATCTAGGAGTTCACCCGAATATTGTGGGCTATGTCTCCTTGAGCTTTTGTCATCTTGACTTGGCTCTTTGGGATTATGGAAAAAATTCTTTTACAAGTTCCACACTCAACTCAAATGGTTATTGAATTGAAACAATGGGCTTAGAATACCATCTATATCCCTGTCATAGTTTTCATCACTCTGCAAACAGATCTAGGCTCCCTTAGAATTGATTCCTTATGTCGGTGCACTTGAGCTACCTTGAGCTTCTCTATGGCACTAAATCCTTCAAAATTATTTTTCTGTCCCTAAAACCCCACCTACTATCTCCAGCACACATAAGACACAAAAAATAGGCTGATAATTTGCTCCAAAATAGCATTTCATCCCCAATCTAGGCCTTCCTCCACGGTTCTTCCCTAGGCTGCCCAAAACTTCAATGTAGGTTCTCGACCTTCACAAGTCTTCAAATGGCTATTAAAATCCCTTCGTTGGATTCATATTGCCAAAAATATTCAGAATAGACTATTGGTTCACTGAAATTGGCCTCTAGCTGCTTCGGTTTCACCTCCAACACCTGTCGGCACCCCCTAGTACTAGGATAAAAGAAAACTTCTCTGATGGGTTCTAGACCTCTACAAGTCCTCGAAAGATTCTAAAAACTCCTCCATTGGATTCATAATTCTCATTACAATTAGAAATGACTATTGGTTTGCTGCATAAGGCCTATAGTTGCCCTGGATAGGCCTCGAACTACTGTTGGCACTTGCTGGCCCTAGTGGCCCTTGGAAATTCACTGAAGAATATAGGCCTTCCAAAGTCCTCTACAGGCTCTAAAAACCACACCATTAGTTCCATAACATCTTAAACATCCAAAATTGACTATTGTATTTCTAAATAAGGCCTCTAGCTCCCCTGGCTTGGCCTCAAACTGTTGTTGGCCCATGGTGGCCCCTAGAACTTCATTGAAGCAAAAACCTACTCAAAAGTCCTATTATGGCTTTGAAACCCTCACCAATGAGTCTGGAATGTCTGATATAGTCTAAATTGACTATTGGCACTCCAAAATTGGTCGAATCTAGCTCAAGACAGAGCCTTAACTCATTTTGCCCCATGACCCCTTAAAAAACTCCACTAAATGTGGAGAAACTGAACTTAGCTCCAGTTAAAATAGGAACTTCCCCTAAACATGGGCACGCTCCAAAAGCTCCGCCAAGTTAAACTGGATCTTATTTAATGCTAATATGAAATTAGAGGTCGGTTAAGCGCTTCTTAAAATGGATAAGCACTAATTAGTGTTAACATTGTTTATCGTGGGTTAACCACGTTTAATACATATCTTCCAATGTTGATCTTTAGCACTTGGTTTTGGGCACTTGGGCGCATGGGGAAGGGCTGGCCCTTCCAGGCCCCTCCATATGCGCTCATAAACAATACAGGTAAGCCGCGCCACTCTGATGTTAAGAACCACTCGTGTAGCTGAATGGTAAGACTCGGGCGCTCTATGCGTGAGGTCTTGCATTCGAACCTGGCGGGCTCCAAAATATTTTGTAACCCCATCCTAGGCCATGTGGTGGCCTCTGGGCCTGCCAAGTGGCAGCTCCTAATTAGCCCCTTCAAAACATCGTACAATCAACAAACAAATAGCATGCTGACACTTGGCCAACACTGGTTGGTCCGAAAGGAATATTTCGAGGAATATTGCCTGGAATATTCTCTTTTTCTAAATATTCAAAATACCAGTCAAACTTGGTCAAAGTCCAAAATTTTCAATTTACTGGACTTTTCAAACTGTGATAACTTATTCATTTGGTGTCAGTTTTTTGAACCATTCACGGCGCCGGAATCAAGAAGACAAGATCTATCCGGTCGCTTAGGTTCGGCACACTTCTGAACACTTTGAATTTTGAGCTATCACTTAGGTCCATGATCCAGTTCTGATCACACCTCCCTATTGGGAATATTTTGGACCCCAAAAGACTGATATACTGATCTGTACAATAAGTGAGAGTACATCACCCTCTTCTTTTCAGCCTCCATACACTTGCCTTGCATGGCTAGTGCCACAACTCGAAGGTAGTCGACACTTCCCTTCATGGATGAGCTTGTACTCCTATCAAGAACTGTCTTCCTTGCACTCACTCAGAAATTTCTGGCATGAAATTTATAGAAGGTAGCTGAACATCGCTTCCTTGATCATCGATCCAAAGTGGCTCAAACAAACATGAGATTGCAACAGAAAACATGCATACATAACTGAAATTTGCATATGTACAAATGAGTGTATGTCTTACTGTGTCAAGAAGTCAAACCACTTCTTACCAAGCCACTTCCACGATGAATTTTGCTGCTGCAAATCTTCTTCATGTGAAACATTTGTTCTCACATCAATGATGGAATCCCTGGTTCCACTTTCGCTAGTCTTTCTATCCTCTTGCTTCATGTGCTTGGGATGATTAGTTGGATGCAATGTTCAACATTAGGAAACAACATGTCCCTTTCTCTGGCAATGTGTGCAAGTCTTATGCACCTTCCTTGAAATTTGCCTTTGCTTCAATTTTTTCCTATACGCCTTCATCCTCTTTCAGCATTTTGAAACAACATGGTTACACATACCACAATATGCACATCAACTCTTTCTTCCTTTCAAGCATGCAAAATTTTCATGCCTTGCAGAAACATAATCAACTTGACTATGGGAAGAATTATACCTTGCATGCTTCTTTGCATGTCCATATCGTTTACCTTCATGAGGAGATGAACTTGTAGAGGCTACAACCTTCACTTGAAGACTAACATCAGTGTTCATGTCTTGAAAACTGTCTAAACTCGCATGCTCGCCATAAGCTGCATGTATACAATCTTCTTGCTGCAACATAGGCTTCAAACAATGGAAATCAACTTGAAAACAAACTTGACATGTTTGTGATTTAAAACTTGGAACAAAAGTTCTCTTTGAAGTTGTCTCACATGCCTTCATGGCTTTGGAGTCTTCGCCATTAGATTGAACATAATCAAGACCAAAATTCTTAGGTATTTCCTCAACCAAAATAGGATCAATCATGCCTTGTGCATGCTTTCCTAAACCCTTGCCTTCATAGCCCATTTTAAACATTAACTTGGACCCTATACCTCTAGTGTGCTTTTCAAATGAACCAACACATATTTATGAAGAGGAAACTGAAGACAAATTAGAGTGAATTACCTCTGCTTCACGCATGTTCTTGGTTAAGGCCTCTTAGGCTTGATGAAGCTGCATCTCCATATCATGCATTATTTGAATAATTTATTCTTTTTCTTCCTTCATAGCAACCAATTTCTCATGAAGTATAGTGCTTTCTCTTCTATCTTCAAACAAAATTTGCACCATGTCCTTCAAGATGTAGAAGTCATGCTTCGTATCTTCATCGAAAAATCTTGTGAAGGAGGAGGATTTTGCAACCTCACTTGAATGAGTTGTCATTATGAAGTCAATGAACAAAATAACTTCAACAAAATTCACAAAGCTTTCAAAACCAATTGACAAAGCTTTTGAAACAAAATGGCTGTAGAGTCAAGCTCTTCTTCAAACAACCTTTTGCAAACAAACCCTTTTATGCTTCAAGGGTTGCCTTGAGGTCCTTTGGGCAAGGAGAATGCCTTCAACCCTTCTTCCTTCTTGTCCTCTCCTGGACTTAGCTATCAGTAGCTATCCCTTCACCTCTAGCAAACTCAAGCAACAATCAGTTTGTAAATAGTCAAATCCTTTGCACTATTTAAACACCTTTCAAGTCAAACAAGCAAGCTATTGCTCTGTCAATCAAGAAACCAAGTGCTCTGATACCAACCTGATCTGATAATGGGTTGCATAACTTTTTATTCTTTTCAAGAACCTCCCACTCAGTTAAACAAATAAAAGATCTAGTTTGTACTTGACTTTTGCAGAATTTTTTACTTGAAATAGGTGTATGTTTTTTATACTGTTTAAGTGTCTTAAGTCCATTTGTTTTTTCTGAAATTAAACAAGTGTAACAACAATATAATGCAGCAAATAAAAATCCACACATAACAACAAAATTAATCTAGGATTTCACTCGAATATCGTGGGCTACGTCTCCTTGAGCTTTTGTCATCTTGACTTGGCTCTTTGGGATTATGGAAAAATTTATTTTACAAGTTCCACACTCAAATCCAATGGTTAATGAACTAAACCAATGGGCTTATAATACCATCTGTATCCCTGTCATGGCTGTCATCACAGTGCAAACAGATCTAGGCTCCCTTAGACTTGATTCCTTCTATTGGTGCACTTGAGCTACCTTGAGCTTCTCTGTGGCACTAACTCCTTCAAAATTATTTTTATGTCCTTGAAACCTCACCTACTATCTCCAGCACACATCAGATACCAAAAATAGGCTGATCATTTGGTCCAAAAGAGCACTGCATCCCCAGTCTAGGCCTTACTCCATGGTTTTCCCTAGGCTGCCCAAAACTTCCCTGTAGTTTCTCTACCTTTAGAAGTCTTCAAATGGCTCTAAAAATCCCTTCATTGGATTCATAATGCCAAAAATAGTCAGAAGAGACTATTGGTTCACTGAAATTGGCCTCTGGCTGCTCCGGTTTCGCCTCCAACTCCTGTTGACACCCCCTGGCACTAGGGTCAAAGAAAACTTATCTGATGGGTTATAGACCTCTAGAAGTCCTCAAAATCTTCTGAAAACTACTCCATTGGATTTATAATTCTCATTATAGTCAGAAAAGACTATTTTTTTACTACATAAGGCCTCTAGCTGCCCTAGCTAGGCCCCGAACTACTGTTGGCACTTGTTGGCCCTGGTGGACCCTGGAACTTCACTGAAGCATCTTGGCTTTCAAAAGTTCTCTACAGCCTCTTAAAACCACATAATTAGTTCCAGTACATGTGAAACATCCAAAATTTACTATTGGATTTATGAATAAGGCCACTAACTCCCCTGGCTAGGCCTCAAACTGTTGTTGGCCTATGGTGGCCCCTAGAACTTCATTGAAGAAAAAACCTGCTCAAAATTCCTCTGATGGCATGCAAACCTCACCAATGAGTCTGGAATGTCTGAGATAGTCGAAATTGACTATTGGCACTCCAAAATTGGTTGAATATAGCTCAAGATAGAGCATGAACTCATTTTTCCCAATGACCCCTTAAAAAGCTCCAATAAATGTGGAGAAACTGAACTTAGCTCCAGTTAAAATAGAAACTGCCCCTAAATCTGGGCGCGCTCCAAAATCTCCGCCAGATTAAACTGGAGCTTATCTTAATGCTAATCTGCAATTAGAGGTCGGTTAAATGCTTCTTAAAATGGATAAGCACTAATTAGTGTTAACACTGTTTATCGCGGGTTAACCACGTTTAATACATATCCGCCAATGCTGATCTTTAGCACCTGGTTTTGGGCACTTGGGTGCATGGGGAAGGGCTCGCCCTTCCGGGCCCCTCCATATGCGCTCATAAAGAATAAAGGTAAGTCGTGCCACTTTGATGTTATGAACCACTCGTGTAGCCAAATGATAAGACTCGACACTCTATGCGTGATGTCTCGTGTTCGAACTTGGACGGCTCAAAAATATTTTGTAACCCCATCCTGGGCCAGGAAGCCTTCGGGCCTGCCACATGGCGACTCCTAATTGGCCCCTTCAAAACATCGACAATCAAAAAACAAATATCATGCTGACACTTGTCCAACATTGGTTGGTCCGGAAGGAATGTTCTGGGGAATATTTTGAGTTATATTCCAGGAATATTCTCTTCTTCTTCTTCTTCTTCTTTTAATATTCAAAAGACCAATCAAACTTGGTCAAAGTCCAAAAATTACAGTTTACTGGACTTTTCAAACTGTGATAACTTCTTCATACGATGTCAGTTTTTCGAACCGTTCATGGCGCTAGAATCAGGAAGATGAGATCTATCCGATCGCTCAGGTTCGTCACACTTCCGAACACTTTGAATTTTGAGCTATCACTTAGGTCTATGATCCAGTTCTGATCAGCCAATTTGCCAAATAAGGTTGCTTACCGGATGAGTCCAAAAGACAATGAGGAAATCAGGAAGCAAGTGCAGGAGTTGTTGGATAAAGGAATAGTTCGAGAGAGTTTGAGCCCTTGTGTTGTTCCCACCATTTTAGCTCCCAAGAAGGGAGGTGAATGGTGGATGTGCACTGATTCTCGAGCGATAAACAAGATCACTATCAGGTTTAGGTTTCCTTTCCCTCGGATGGATGATATGATGGATTCTCTGAGTAGAGCAGCGAACTTTTCAAATATAGATTTGAAGAGTGGCTATCACCAGATCAGGATTAGATAAGGTGACGAATGGAAGACAAATTTCAAGACCAATGAAGGTTTGTACGAGTGGTTGGTCATGCCTTTTGGATTGAGAAATGCACCTAGAACATTCATGTGTTTGATGATTGAGATGTTGAAGGAATTCATTGGTAACTTTGTGATTGTATATCTGGATGATATACTTCTTTTCAGCAAGAAGAAGGAAGAACATTTACGGCATGTCAAGTATGTGCTTGAAAAATTGCAGCATAATAAGTTGTTAATGAATTTTATTTTTTTTCTTTTTGCAAGAAAGAATTGATTTATCTAGGCTTTGTAATTTCCGAGAATGAATTGAAGATGGATCCAAAGAAGGTTGCATCCATAGTTAACTGGAATTCTCCCAAAAGTTTGTTTGAAGTTAGAAGTTTTCATGGATTGGCAAGTTTCTACCGGAAGTTTATTGAGAACTTCAGCGGTATTTTTGCACGGTCCTATGTTGGATACCATTAAGAAGACAAATCAACCTTTTCATTGGACAAAATATGCTGAGAGGATTTTTCATTTTTTGAAGAAGAAGATTACATAAAAACCAATCCTAAAGTTGCCAGACTTCAACAAACTTTTCCAAGTTCGTTGTGATGCTAGTGGGACAACCATTGGTGCAGTACCTAGCCAAGATAAGACAGTAGCATATTTATGCGAGAAGTTAAACGAGAGCATGCAGAAGTATACGTCTTATGACAAAGAATTTTATGCAGTGGTCCAAGTGTTGAAGCGTTGGAGACATTATTTGTTGGCTAATGAGTTTGTTCTATTTTCAGATAATTTCTTGTTACAATATATTATGCAGCAGCATAAGCTGAATCATAAACATGCGAAGTGGGTGGAGTACTTGCAGATTTTTACTTTTGTTTTGAATCATATCAGTGATTAGGCCAACAAAGTGGCAGATGCGTTGAGCAGGAGGAGTCTAATCTTTCAAGAAAGTGCAGTACAAGTATTGGGATTTGAACATCTTAAAGACTTGCATGAAGTGGATGCAAATTTTAAGGAAGCTTATGAAGCTTTCCAAAACCCACTGTTGAGGGATAATAGTCCATGGTTGGATTATAACATACAGGAGGGGCTGTTGTTCAAAGGAGGACAATTGTGTATTCCATAATGTTCTATGCGAGAGAACTTAATCTAGGAAAAGCACAGTGGAGGTTTGGCTGGAATTTTAGTATAGATAAGACCTTGGATCAGCTGAGCCACTTTTAATATTGGCCAAGAATGTGAAGGTATGTACAGAGGTTCATAATCATATGTAAAGTGTGTCAACATGCAAAGGGACGCAATCAGAATGCAGGGTTGTATACACTCTTAACAATTCCGAATAGACCATGGGACTCAGTCAGCTTGGACTTTGTCTTCAATCTACCAAATACACAGAGGGGATTCGATTCCATCATGGTGGTGGTGGATCGTTTCACCAAAATGGCACATTTCATTCCATACAGAAAGACAAGTGATGCCACGCATGTAGCACATTTTTTCTTTACAGAGATAGTTAGATTACATGGCTTTCCAAACTCCATCATCTCGGACACGGATGTAAAGTTCACAAACCATTTATGGCGAACATTGTGGAAGAAGTTACACACCAATCTAAACTTCAGTTCTGCTTACCATCCACAGTCAGATGGGAAAACTGAAGTTGTAAACATGAGTCTAGGAAATCTGCTAAGGAGTCTAGTTGGTGAAAATTCCAGATAGTGGGATCATGTGCTTGCACAAGCGGAGTTTACTTATAATGACTCGCCCAACAAAAGCATGGGAAAAAGTCCTTTCCAAATCCCATATGGAATGCACCCACATGGAGTATTTGAGTTGCGGGATTTGGGTCAGTTAGAATGCAGGAGTGTTGATGGCAAAGATATCGCAAATGCAGTCAACGATGTACATGGATGGGTCAAGTTGAAGCTACAAGACATCAGCCAAAAGTATAAACAACGAGAAGATTTTAAAAGGCGGGAGGTACAATTCGAAGTAGGAGACTTGGTACTGGCACATTTGCACAAGGAGTGGTTTCTTAAAGGCGAATACAACAAATTAAAAATGAAAAAGATCAGGCCTTGTAAACTTCTTCAGAATTTTTTTGCAAATGACTATGAGTTGCAATTACCTTCGGGTGTAGGAATATCACCCATCTTTAATGTGGCAGATATGTACCCATATACTGTTGTTGATGAAGGAGAAAGTTCAGAGAGACGAACACGGGACACCTAGGATGAAAAGAAAGCATGGATTAAAGAAATGCCTCTAGCACAGCCTTTGGAGATTGAAAATATTTTGGACACATAGGTGGCCAAGAAGACACGGAACAAATAATATTTGAAGTATCTGGTCAAATGGAAGGACCATCCTCTGGAGGACTGTTCTTGGTTGGATGCTGCCGAGATTCAAAGCACATGGTATTCTATTGAAGAACTCATGGATAAGAGCCATGAATTTAATTTACCTCGGGAGCATTAAGGTAGAGCCAGAAATGTGACAAAGTTGGTCACATGTTGTGGCTTGGAAAGAGGGCTAGCAGTCCCAAGCATTTGAATACTTTGTCTTTATTTGTTTTTCAAGTATTTTGTTTAAGTTTAATTTGGGTTAACTAAGCCAATGTAATTTGCATCATAAAAGAATGGTTAATTTAGGATTAGTTGAATAAGTTGAATAAACTGTCTTGGAAATGGAATGATAGTTTCCCAACCATATTGGGATTTTGGAGAACGATAATATGTAACCAAATCCACCATGGCGGGGTTCCGCCATCCGTAGAGAAAAAGGAGAGATAAAGAAGCGGAAGTGAATGTAAAAAAAACTAGTCGTTAGAGGGCTTGGCTCTATTTTTTATTTTCCATATTATCTCAGAGTTTTGTATTTTGATCGAAATCTATGTCTTTTAAACAACATTTCTTTTCCAAGTAGTATCTAAGTGTTTTGGTGCTTAATCGGGCTCCTGGTTTTAAGTGAATTCTTTGAATCTTTATTGAAGTTGCATGCTTGTATTTATGACGCACAACGAGAAATATAAATTGGATTGCAGGTGCGGCGAGGCCTTAAATTTACACTTTCCTTTGTTAAAATTCGTATTGTATTAACTGCAGAACAAACTCCAATCGAATTTGGAGGTTTGACGAGAACCGTCGATACGAACTGATCAATGACGATGAATGCCTGTAGCAACCCAAAGTTGTCGCACATCACAAGGAATTGCGAACAAAGTTAACGTTTGGCAAGGTAAAGGTTTTAGTGTGCGATGTGAATTGGTGCGGGAAGAATTAGTGCAGGTCGTCTGCTCTTGCAGAAGCCAACGGTGGAGATTGAAGCGACGACCACACATCGTAAAGTTTAGGTGTTAGCGCTAAGTACTGTCACGGGTTAAGTTTAAAATTCTGCGATGCGAAGTGGACGACACGTATCAGTGCAGCGCATAATCACAAGTCGCAGGGAATAGACTTTAACATGTTAAGTTAATTTGTATTTTGTGCGGAGTGCGATTGCACGTTGATTGGTCAAGAGCTGTGTGGGTCCCTCCGGAAGGAACTCCCGCGAGTTCGCATTTTTGTTTGGTTTGTGCATTGGTTTGGGGCATATGAAGGTTTAAAACACCATTGTTGGTTTGAAATGTATGTATGTATTAAGTCTTAGAACTCACATTCCGCAACGTTACTCTGACATACTGCAGCAGGTCCGCATCAATTGGTATCAGAGCAGTTTTCTTCCTAAGTGAGGATGGAAGTAGGAAGAAGAGGTTGGGGAAGAGTTGAAGCAGGAAGAAGAGGTCGAGGAAGTGCTACGAGAGGAGCAATAGATGAAGGGTTGCGCGAAGGGATTAGAGTATTGTTAGCACGTTTAGTAGTAGTAGAAGCAGGAAGGCGTAGGGAACCATAAAAGGGAGATGACAATGAATATGAGGAGCGAGAAGCACAACCATATGAGCAAGAGAACAAGCCACCATAACTCATATTACTGAGAACTGTTTTGATGGCTAGCAGCAAGCCAAAACCATAACTCTCTAATTATGATGGCAGTTTATCCACGGAAGCATTGCTGAATTAGATAAGTGAGTTGGATAAGTACTTTGAATATGAGGAAATTGGTGAGGACATAAAGATCATATTTGTTGTCACTAAATTGAAAGGGCATGCCACACTGTGGTGGGACAGTGTGCAGGCAGAGAGGAGAATACTGAACAAACCTTTGATTAAGCTTTGGGATAGGATGATTGCAAAGATGAAGAGCAAGTTCCTACCCAAATATTACCAAATTTCCCTTTACAGGCAAGTGTAGAACCTGAGACAGAGGACAATGATTATGAAGGAATACACATAAGAGTTATATAAATTGAACTTGAGGGTTGGGTATGCTGAAGAAACCCCTGAGAAGACAACCAGATTTGAAAATGGTCTCCGAATGGAAATCTTGGATGAGATCAGTATTCTTTCCCCAAAAACTATAGAGGAGGCATACCAGTGTGCTTTGAAGGCTGAAGAGAAGATTTCCAGGAAGCAGAATGCAAGAAGAGGACGTGGTTCTGGAAGAGGAAGAGGAGAGTCCTATGGCAGAGGTAGAACTACCGACAATAATGAAGAAGGCAGCAGTTCGAAGACTTTGGGACAAACTGAGAAGGAAGGTAACACTAGAGGTGGAAGACCATGCTAGCGATGAAGAGGTAATGGCAGAGGTAGGGGAAATAAATACCAGTGTTACAGGTGTCACAAATGGGGACACAGGTCTTTTGAATTTCCTGAAAATGAACCAGCTGGACAGAGGGGAGCGTATGTTGCTCAACCTGATGAAGCATAGGCAATGCCACAAGAAGTGGGGAATGTGCCTGAAACATGATAAGCCTTGTTGTTGAACAAGGTTTTAATAAAACCAACCAAGCAGGTGGCTGACCTGACACAGAGGAAAGCATTGTTCCGGACTGTGTGTAAGTCCCATGGAAAATGCTGCAAATTTGATCATAGATAGTGGAAGCACTGATAACCTGGTAGCCACTGAGATGGTGTAGAAATTGGGTTTTAAGAATTCAAAGCAACCGACTCCATATAAGGTGTCTTGGTTGCAAAAAGGACACCAACTATTGGTTGATGAGTAGTGTGAGGTGGAGTTTCACATTGGCAAGTACAAAGAAAAGGTAACTTGGGATATTGTGCCTATGGACGTGTGCCATGTTGTGTTGGGCGGACCATGGAAATATGATAGAAAGGCCGTCCATGATGGGGAGAAGAATTATTATAGATTTGTGAAGGATGAGATAAAGAATACGTTAGTTCCCATGAAAGAAGAAGAAACTGCAAAAACTAGTGGTACAAAGACATTGTCGATAGGTGGGAAGGAGTTTCTACGCCAAATGGAAGAGAATGAAGTGAATTATGCAGTTGTGCGAAGGCCTAGAGTAGTATCAACGCATACAAAAATTACTGATTTTCTTGTGGAAATACAAGACATGCTGCAAGAGTTTAGTGATATTGTGGTGGATGATCTAACAGATAAATTGCCACTGAAGTGGAGCATTAGTCATCACATTGATTTTATTCCTAGAGCCAGTTTGCCAAATAAGGCTGCTTACCGGATGAGTCCGAAAGACAATGAGGAAATCAGGAAGCAAGTGAAAGAGTTGTTGGATAAAGGACTGGTTCGAGAGAGTTTGAGACCTTGTGCCGTTTCAACCATTTTAGCTCCCAATAAGGGAGGTGAATGGCAGATGTACACTGATTATCGGGCGATAAACAGGATACTATCGAATATAGGTTTCCTTTACCTCGAATGGATGATATGATGGATTGTCTGAGTGGAGAAGTGTACTTTTAAAAGATAGATTTGAAGAGTGGCTATCACCAGATCAGGATTCGAGAAGGTGACGAATGGAATACAACTTTCAAAACCAATGAAGGTTTGTACGAGTGGCTGGTCATGCCTTTTGGATTGAGTAATGAACCCAACACATTCATGCGTTTGATGAATGAGATGTTGAAGGAAATCATTGGTAAGTTTGTGATTGTATATCTAGATGATATACTTATTTTCAGCAAGATGAAGGCAGAACATTTATGGCATGTCAGGTATGTGCTAGAAAAATTGCAGCAGAATAGGTTGTTAATGAATTTGAAAAAATGTTCTTTTTGCAAGAAAGAATTGATTCATCTAGGCTTTGTAATTTATGAGAATGAATTGAAGATGGATCCAAAGAAGTTTTCAGCCATAGTTAATTGGCCTTCTCCCAAGAGTTTGTTTGAAGTTAGAGTTTTTAATGGATTGTAGAGTTTCTATCGGAATTTTATAAAGAACTTCACCGGTATTTGTGCACCTATGTTGGATGCCATTAAGAAGGAAAATCAACCTTTTCATTGGACAGAATCTGCTGAGAGCAATTTTCATTTTTTGAAGAAGAAGATTACAGAGAAACCAGTCCTAAAGTTGTCAGACTTCAACAAACTTTTCCAAGTTTGTTGTGATGTCAGTGGGACAACCATTGGTGCAATACTCAACCAAGAAGATAAGCCAGTAGCATATTTCAGCGAGAAGTTAAACGAGAGCAGGGAGAAGTATACATATTATAAAAAAGAATTTTATGCAGTTGTCCAAGCGTTGAAGCATTGGAGACATTATTTTATGGCTAATGATTTTGTTCTGTTTTCAGATAATTCTGAGTTATAATATATTATGTAGTAGGATAAGCTAAATCTTAAACACGTGAAGTGGGTGGAGTACTTGCAGAGTTTTACTTTTGTTTTGAAACATATCAGTGGTCAAGCCAACAAAGTGGCAGATGCGTCAAGCAGGAGGAGTCTGATCTTTCAAGAAAGTGCAGTACAAGTATTGGGATTTGAACATCTCAAAGACTTGTATGAAGTGGATGCAGATTTTAAGGAAGCTTATGAAGCTTGCCAAAACCCACTGTTGAGGGATAATAGTCCATGGTTGGATTATAACATACAGGAGGGGTTGCTATTCAAAGGAGGACATTTGTGTATTCTGGAATGTTCTATACGAGAGAGCTTAATCCAGGAAAAGCACAGTGGAGGTTTGGCCAAACATTTTGGTATAGATAAGACCTTGGATTAGCTGAGACACTTTTACTATTGGCCAAGAATGCGAAGGTATGTACAGAGGACCGTAATCAGATATAAAGTGTGTCAACATGCAAAGGGCTGCAGTCAGAATGTAGGGTTGTATACACCCTTACCAATTCCGAATAGACCATGGGACTCAGTCAGCTTGGACTTTCTCTTGGGTCCACCAAAGATACAAAGGGGATTCGATTCCATCATGGTGGTGGTGGATCGTTTCACCAAAATGGTACATTTCATTCCATGCATAAAGACAAGTGATGCCACACATGTAGCACATTTGTTATTTACAGAGATAGACAGATGACATGGCTTACCGAAGTCCGTCATGTCGGACACGGATGTAAAGTTCACATGTTATTTCTGGCGAACATTGTGGAAGAAGTTAGACACGAATCTAAACTTCAGTTTTGCTTACCATCTATAGTTAGATGGGCAAACTGAAGTTGTAAACAAGACTCTAGGAAATCTGCTGAGGAGTTTGGTTGGTATAAATTCTAGACTGTGGGATCGTGTACTTGCACAAGCGGAGTTTGGTTACAATTACTCGCCCAACAGAAGCACGGGAAGATGTCCTTTCCAAATCCTATATGGAATGCACCTGCGTGGAGTATTTGAGTTGCAGGATTTGGGTCAGTTGGAACGCAGGAGTGTTGATGGCGAAGATTTCACAAAAGCAGTCAGCGATCTACATGAACAGGTCAACTTGAAGCTACAAGAAAATAGCCAAAAGTATAAATGGTGAGAAGATTTGAAAAGGCGGGAGGTACAATTTGAAGTAGGAGACTTAGTACTGGCACATTTGTGCAAGGAAAGGTTTCCTAAAGGCGAATACAACAAATTAAAAATGAAAAATATCGGGCCTTGTAAAATTATTCGAAAGTTTTCTGCAAATGCTTATGATTTGCACTTACCTTCAAGTGTAGGAATATCACCCATATTTAATGTGGTAGATTTTTACCCATATACTATTGTTGATGAAGGAGAAAGTTCAGAGCGACGAACACGAGACACCCAGGATGAAGAGAAAGCATGGATTAAACAAATGCCTCCAACATAACCTTTGGAGATTGAAAATATTTCGGACACACAGGTGGCCAAGAAGAAACGAAACAAAAAATATCTGAAGTATCTGGTCAAATGGAAGGACCATCCTCTGGAGGATTGTTCTTGGTTGGATGCTGCCCAGATTCAAAGCGGAGGGTATTCTATTGAAGAACTCATGGACAGAAGCCATGAATTTAATTTACCCTGGGAGCCTTATGCAGGAGCATAAAGGTAGAGCCAACAATGTGAAAAAGTTGGTCACATGTTGTGGCTTGGAAAGAGGGCTAGCAATCCTAGGCATTTGAATACTTTGTCTTTCTTTGATTTTCAATTATTTTGTTTAAGTTTAATTTGGGCTCAGCCAATGTAATTTGCATCATAAAAGAATGTTTAATTTAGGATTAGTTGAACAAGTTGAATAAACTGTTTTGGAAATGGAACGATAGTTTCCCAACCATATGGGGATTTTGGAGAAGGATAAAATGTAACCAAATCAACCATGGCGGGGTTCTACCATATGTAGAGAAAAAGGAGAGATAAAGAAGTGGAAGTGAATGTAAAAAAAAAACAGTCGTTAGAGGGCTTGGCTCTGTTTTCGATTTTCCAGATTATCTAAGAGTTTTGTATTTTGATCAGGATCTCTGTCTAATAAATTTTTTTTTTTTTCAGTATCTAAGCGTTTTGGTGCTTAATTGGGCTCCCGGTTTTAAGTGAATTCATGCTTGTATTTTTTACGCATAGCGAGAAATATAAATCGGATTGCAGGCACGGTGAGGCCTTAACTTTACACTTTCCTTTGTTAAACTGCGTATTGTATTAACTGAAGAACAAACCCCAATCGAATTTGGAGGTTTGACAAGAGCCGTCAATACGAACTGATCAACAGCGATGAACGCCCGTAGTGTTAGTGTCCTATAATAATAGGGATCATAATTTTGAATTGACTATGTTAAGTCTTGTAATATTGTACATAACTTTTCTTTCTGCAAATGTTTTCCCATATTAAAAAATGAAAAGAGGGTATGTCCTAAAAGAAAAATCAAAGGACCAAAAGAAAAGAAGATCAAAAGAGGAAATAAAATATGAACCCCGCAAAAAGAAACAAAAATAAATCCTGAAAGTGTTGCACATTCAAATGCCACTACTCTTACTTTACTTTTGCAAATAAAATTGTGTGCAACTTGTCAAAAATGCCACAATTCATGATGATCATACAGTATAATCTCGATTCATTCATGCCTTTAAATTTCATGTCATCATAGTTAGTGAATAAAGATCTGACCAAACCATTTAATCTTCGCAGACCAGTAGTTAGGTAGAGAATAAAATGAGCTCATAAGTTTAATTTGAGCCATTGGAAGTTATAAGAATAGAAGTAAATTAGTTTTCTTATCAAAAGAAAATAAAAGGGTCAGCAAGCTCAAATGCACCCAATAAAGGAGATAAAAAATGTTGGGGTAAATAAAGTGTAGGTAGATTAATTTCACAAGTTATGAAAGGCATCATATGGTTTATCTTTTATCACTAATATCCTTCTAAACACATTCCCCTTGCTAAAATCCCTATTTCCACTCTTGGAAGTCATTTCCCCTTGTAAAAAATCCCTTTTCCCTTATTCTAACATTTTCCCCTCCCTAAATCCCCTTTCCCTGATAAAAACCCATTTCCCTTTGAAAAAACCCTTCCCTTTTACTAACCCCACCTTTTCCATTTAAACATGCAAAACCCACTTTTTGCATAGTTTTAAATGGTTGAAATATATCGGGGCCCACTTCATTTAACCCCTCCTCGATATCATTTCAAAACCTATTCCTAGTGTATTTCTAACATCCTGCCATCATATTTTCCCGAACCCCCTTTCGTTATTTTAACATATAGTTTATATTTCATTTAAGATCCCCCCCACTTAACGTATTTCCTAAACTTATTTCATAAAATCCCCTTTAATTAACCCTCCTCCTTTCTTTCTTTTTGGCAGAGCAGCGGGTTCAAGTCGATAGGTTCCGAAAGAATCACCCGATAAATATTAATTAACCCTCCTCCTTAATCTTATACCAAACTCCCCTTTTATATTAAAACCCTTCCACTTTATATTACTCGACCCCACTATATTAATCTCCCAACCCACTTTATATTTAACCTTTCGCATATCTATTATCCGACCCACCTTTCTAATTTAAACCTTTTGTTTAAAATAAATTCCCAGCCCAACCTTTTAGAACCCCAAACTTATCCTACCACCCGTCAATCTTTCGATTGGTGCCACCCAAATCTAATGAATCTTGATCCCTTTCGCACCCCTCAACGTCCGAAATTTAAAACTAATTGGGGGGGTACGAAATGGGTGGTTTCTCACCCCCTCTCCCTTGCCACACGACACTCCCACATTCTATCACACCCCCCATCCTAAAACTGCCTAACCACATTTTTGCGTGCGATAAACTGCCAAATTGCCTCCACGGCTTGCGATGAAACCACCGTTGTTTGAAATAAACCCCCATGCCATTGCAATAAGCCCCAATGGTTAAAAATAACAACAAAATTACTGCTTCACTATTTTTTGACTTTTACGGTTTATTTGTGAAAAGAGACCAAAAAGCCTTTGCAGACCATAATTGAATCTTGTTGCCTCCAGAACCCCTTCCAAGACCAAAAATTCGATATTCCAGGTAATTATAAGCACCATAAACCATTAATTAAGCACAAAAAGTAATAATTGAACAAATTAATGGCTTCCCAAAGCATTATATCCATAAATCCTCTGCAACCACCTGTAGTAGATGTTGACCACACCCCTCTAGCCGATAAAGAATTCAAAATAAGTGATACAGTGACTGATTTCAACCTTTTAGAACTCCACTGTTGGAGCCACTCCATATTCGGCTTCCATATTTTCAAAGAAAACCAAATAGATTGTTACCATATTGTCATGTATTTCATGTGGATGCATCTATCCTTGGTTTCCTACCAATATTTTTCCTAGGTCAGCCTCGAGCTTCAACCTTCAATTTTACACAATATCTGGCAGATGCAATTCATGATCAACTATTCAAGCTACCAGAAAAAGGATTATTCAAATACTCCTCAGTTTTGTTCCATAGGTTTATATATTTCCAATATGAAAGGTTTGCAATTAACCTCAAAAAAATGGACACAGAGTAATCCCTAATTTGTTGTCTTTTGGACATCCTTGATCAGAAAGGATTCCATTGAATTAAGCTATAAAAATTTCATTGATTCATTTGTTTACGCAGTAGTTAATATGCTAAGCAGTAGCATTCAACCTATAATTAGTGAAGAGATAAAGAAAGTGTTATAGTTATCAGATCAAAGTAAAATAGGAGACTAATATTTATACCAAAATCATATAGAAGTTATAGTGTATGGAAGCCATCTTACTCCATACAAGCTTCCCAAATACCTCCTAATGAGGTTATTTTCTTTGGAATACATCAGAAAAATCTTAAATTCAGATGAATTCAATTTCCTTTCAGCTAAGAAAAATACTCAATTCAAGATTAAGAACCATTTAGGTCCTTTTATTTGCAATAGTAGGAATGCTAGTCAGCAAGCAGATAAATATTTACAAGATTTTAAGTTTAGTAGTATTTTCAAATGGCAATATCACCCCTTGGGTGTCATAAGTAAGTTAAGAGTCAAATTCAAATTGACCCCTTTTATTCATGAGTCAAAGCCTAAAGTTGAAGTATTCCAACTAGTCATAATGGTTGGAAAATACTTTACAGGATATGAAGAAGCAGGTTGATACTAGTTCCATCCTGCTTACTCCATCCCCACAGGGCAAAAATTCAAAGAGGGCAAGAGAAGAAGGCTCACATTCTGCAGAAACCACTTCTGACACTAAATTTAATCTTATGTATAGGAAGAAGGAAAAACTGAATCCAGTGATCGAACAAAAAGAAATAGGTGATACAGTTGCAGTCATTGATACAGATATTATTGTCAAACATGGTGCACCTCCAACAGTTTTAGAAGAAACACAACTGCCATCAACCTCCAGTGCACAAATCATTCAGAAACAACATAGTGCAGAGGTTTCATCATCTAGCAAGCCAGTGGAGAAAGAGAAATATATATTGGAAAAATACAAAGAAATCAAAATCAGGAATGAAGCATTGAAAGCTGTAACTTATGCCCAGTAATGGAAACAAACTCCCAGTGACCAGAACAAATTGCTATCAGCATTTGACTACAAAACAAGAAAGATGCAAAAGACATTTTTATAGCCAACAGTGCATGCCCCAAAATCATCAGCGGATTATAAGAAAACAACCTTTAAAGTTCTTGCTAAAGATTTACATCCAATAGATCAGATTGAGTTTCATAAACAAGCAGGAGAAATGATTTATTCCACTATGACACACAAAGCTTTAAGTGTCCAAAAACTACAGAATTCTCTAGAAAATATAAGGACATAGTAAAACTAGAGAAAGCTTCTTCACAAGCAAAGGATAACAGGTTAAAGTCACTTGAATATTTGGTAATGGAAGTAGGATATAATCCAAAGGACATCAAAGCAGCAAAATATCTTTTCAAGAAGAATAATGTAGACATAGCTGCATTAAAGAAATCAGAGGAAGCTACTCAGATAATCAAATTCCTTAATTCCAAAAACAAACATGAATTAGAATAACTTGGGATAATTGACAAAACAGAAACCATCTTAGAGGTGAAGAAAGTGATTTCCAAGAGAAATATGATGACACAGCTTGAGGACAAATGTAAAACTATGGAGCTTACAGTGAACAGGTTCATGAACAAGTTTGATGTTTTGAGACAAAAAGGTCTGCCTAATCCATTAGTAATCAATGATAAACTAACGAGGCATGAATATTATGTTAAAAAGATCAAGGAAGTAGCTAAAGAAAATTCCAACATTTCCTCATTGAAATGAATTCCCACAGACAAAGTACTATTTCAAATATTTGAAAATCTCTTTTACTTCCAGCATGAGGTAAATCATATTTTTGTAAACAAGCCTACATTTTCCAAGTATACTAAGGCCGATGAGATTTATCAGAGAATGATGAAAACCAAACTTCCAGATGAAGAAACATGGGAAAAATGGTGTGATTTACTGTGACAAATGAAAACAAATACAGGTAAAAGAAAGATAAGTTAAAGAGAAAACAAAGCAGTCAGGTAAAAGAATTCATAGGTTAAAGAGAAGTTAGATGAAAGACAGAGTTAAAAGAAAAGTTAGATGAAAGACAGCGTGAAAGACAGATGAAGACAACCAACGTGAAAGATAACCAGTACCAAAGAAACAAACAACAAACAACAAATCAAATAAAAGAAGGACAGATTACAGTCAGTTAATAGGTGTCTCTATCTTCTTACATGAAGATATTTTATTTTCCTTAAATAAATCCTAGTTAGTTGACATGATATTTTGTATTAAGTTTTGTATAAATACTTCATCAATTCTAAGTACTGAGGGTGGATTCCTGAATATTTCTATAGTTGAATTGATCTACTACCTCAGGGTTTATTGTACCATTTCCATATTGACAGACATGACAAGTAATAAAGGCATTTCTTTACAAGATTCATGTGTTGAGCTACTTCAGTGAAGTATATTTCAATTGTTCATGTTATTTTCTTAGTATTCCATAAAATTCCATGTTTTATAAATTTGAATGTTATAATTGGAATGTTACTGCAAAATTTGTTTAATTACACTCTGCTTTGAATTATTGTACATTTTAATGTTTTCTTGTGATATGTGGTTTAGAGAATCCTTAATTGCTCTCTGATCCCGATTGATCTCCTTCACCTTCTTTCATTATCTGGTTTAAGGAATCCTTAATTGCTCCTTGATCTCGATTGAAAACCACTTCACCATTCAACCTTTAAGATCTGATTTTGCTCAGCTGCCCTGCCCTGTAACACTTCCTTTAGAATTTGATCCTGTTCTATTTTATTGATATATTGACTCCATAGCCCAATGGAAAACAAAAAGGACCTATCCATCTAAATCATTATTTCCACCAAGAAATGAAAATCAAACCAAATCAATCATACATAACTAGCCTAAAATCAATCAAAACAACAAAGTTAAATCAGTAGGAGAGAGCCCTCTCTGAGCATTAGGAGGGCTAGATCGTAATCTCCAAAAGTGGTTGATAGTTACCTCTGATATTTCTTTAAACACATATAAAAACCCTTGGGAATTTTTGGAGAGATAACATATTGGCAACCATACTGGGGAAGTCAGTCCTCAGTTAAATAAATCTTAAAAGAAACACTTTTCCTCATTTTTTCACCTTAAGTTTTATTTAGGGTTTGTAATATCCCCAAAAGGGACTGCTTAGCAAGAAAGGCCTGAAAAACACATTTTTTTAGGTTTGTGTGCTTCATCAACCAAGATCAACCCTTGGATCCCTTATATCTGATAATCTAAGACCCAAATCCAAGAGGAGATCAGAAACCAGTCAAGCTACGTGAGGCAAACAAGCCTCCCACACCTAGTATGGCTTGAATATTGCCCAAGGAAGGGTTGCAACAGTATGTAAACACAATACTAGAATAAAATCAAGCTTTCCACACACAAATATGTTAAGAAACACTTCAACATCAATTGTATGTACATCATCAATAAGTATGATCCATTCTACCCACAAAAGATGGGGAAAAGCAGCAATTTATACCCTAAAAAGGTTAACTTCAGAGATTTGCATAGAAATAAGGGAAAATGACAGTGGGATCCCCTAGCTTAGGTCATTTGGGACTCACATACCAAATTTTAGCTAAAAAAAATGACTCTAGATATGTTAAATAGATCTCCCACTCCCGATATGGCTTAAAAATGCCCAAATCCCATGACTTGACTTATGCTGAATTTACTGAAGAATAGACAACGTAAATTTTTGAAATTTTATGATGCAATATGATGGAAAATACATACATACATTGTATTACATCATATCATGGAGAAAATTAGAGTATTAGCCCCCTTTACACATTTTATAAATGACCTGGCAAGGGTTTTCATGAAGGTACAAGTGTAAGAATGACAATTCTGCAGAATCTAGATCTGGAAAACGCAGTGCACTACAGCAGTAGATTACAACTTAGATCTGGAACAAGATAGTGCATGAATATTTAGATTTACAACAGATCCATATACTAAAATGTCTTTATATTACATACCCCTTAGGGTTTTCAACATTACATGAAAGAACAGGAGTAGATCTGAGATTTTCTGCAGCAGATCTGCAGATATCTTCAGGATTCCTGAAGTATATATAGGAGTATTCAGATCAGATCTGAATATAACAGGGAATACAATAGGAAACCATGGATCACCACAGTGAAGGGCAGATCCCCCACACTAGAGATCACTCCTCAAAAAGATATTGAAACACCTTGTAACTTCCTTCTTACAGATAACGCAGTTCAAGAGGATAAACTGCGCTGTATACCTGTAGAACACTTTGGCCTGATGCCAAGATATAGATCTGAAGCTCAACAACTAATACACTCTTCCAGGAGGATAAAAGACTCACTCACTGAGAAGAGGCACTAGTATGGTCTAGATCTGAATAGATCTAGCCTCCACCTGCTGCAGCTTACAAAAGAAACCAAACCCTCACTGGATCTGCGTTGCAGTTGGAAGTAGAAGCTTGGCCAAATGCTTGATATTGGATGAGAAATACAAGACTCTTCCAAGAGGCCTCTCAAGGGAAGAGAAGGAATCCTAAACATGAGATCCTTGTGCTAAACAACACTATTCTCAGCTAAAAAACTAGAGAATCAAAAATGTCTAAACAAACAATATCTTCAGAAAATGATAATCATCAACAACCCTCTCATGCTGCTCTCCTCTTCCTTTTATAAGTTAAAAGCCCCGTCAAACCCTAAACCACTTCAATGAGCTAGCTCCTTTCACATTTGGAGCCTCCATATAGAACTGCGCTATGTATCCATGAGGTACGTTGAATCTAGACTGCACTGTGGATTTGGTCAAGGTTGACCCAGTCTCACAGTTCAAACCCATTCACACTTGCAAGTGTTTATTTTATATGGCCCAGATTTGTCTCTGTTCACATAGGCATGGATTTGTTTTTAGGAGTTTTATGTGTCCTCCTTGATTCATTTATTCAATCAACAGAAAATGAAACAAAATTGAATGTTCCTCTTAGCTTGGGCTAAGTAGGAACATTACAGTCCTCCCCTCCCAAATGTTTCTTTTCCTCAAGCAACTACAAGGATAGAACTGAAATGGATGGGAAAACATCTTTTCCCAAGCAATCATCCATACAAAATGAGTCACCCCCCAACATGGTAACTCCAGAAAAATTTCCTCCACCTTAGGTTCCTGCAAAGAAGGTGGGCTGAAAAAATAAACATGGTAGACATAGGTGCCTACCCCACACTGTCCTCTTCTCCACTTAAGATAAGTGTGGAGTGTTTGCTGACCCTAGGCTGCAATGATGTTGCCTTCAAGAGGCAAGATGAAGACTAGATCTCTAAAGATCTCTTCTCCAACATTGTGAATCAAGCTGGCCCAAACCATTCCATATGTGATGGATGGGAAGTCATCACCATATGGCATCATATCAAACTCATGGTCCACCTCATAAAGAAACAAGTGTTTCGCTGTGGTGGCCATATCTCCTCTCATGTTCCCATTAGAACATGCAATGCAGAAAATGTGGGAATCCTCTTCCCCAAATAACACATCTAGCCAATGTGTTTCTTCTCCCTTCATGCTCCTCGCAAAAGCAAGATCAACATCAGCAATTGGAACCATGATTAGCATCAAGGAAAAGGACATGATGAAGGCTTCATATGGTGCAAGAAGATACCAACAGTCTCCCATGAAGTTACAGCACAGTTCTTCCAACTGCAGCTTCAGAAAATTACAAGGCAAGTGGTTGCTGGATACATGGTGGTCTATGTATGTTATTTCATTTACTAATGAATAGTAGATGGATGCATACAACAAATGAACATACATGAAGTAATACAACACTTGCCCACGGCCATATACGAGATGGTTGTCTCCATCATACAATTTGGCCCAATGTTGACAATGGAGCTCAATGAAAATCTTTCCCTCTTGTTGAGCAATACACTGCATAGAAATGGTAAGAGTGTGCATATCACTAAATGCAACAACAAGATCCTTACCATGTGCTAAGAGTAAGATCATGATAGGTTCCATGAAAAAATTCTCCATAAGGATATGACATACTCTCATGAAGAGAAATGAATCATGTGCTGCATGAAGATCCTCCCTCATGTACTTGGAAATCCAAGCTAAGAAGAACATGTTATAGCAATAGATGTCTCCATCCATTACTCAATATTTCTCACCTCCTCCTTGTCCATAAAGTGCACCAAGAGTGGAATGATCCTGGGGACACTCCATCCATAAGTTCATGCTTCAGAGTGACATCGATGTTGGCCTATGAAAATAGGCTCTTGCCAAAACATAGCTCCTTTCTTTGACATCCTCATTGTCAAAGACATCTTCCATAATGTTGCTACAAATAAGAAGTTCCTTCCGGAGTGGAAGTACTTCCAGATTATCCAAGGCTAAGGGGATAATTCTATCTCCTCCTCCTCCTGCAACATCATGCAATGTGTGAGAGCAAATCTTCTCTTTCTCTCCCAAGGACATCCAAAGCAACAAAAAAATTTGTTGCTTCCCCATACCTCCATCATATAAATCCTGTGGTGAAAACATGGTGATTGATATGAAGAATGTCATATCAACACAATGTTTCCATACTCCTTATTTCCTAATGATGCAAGTATCCTGCCACAAATCTTTCCTCCACATACCCTTAGAAAGAGGATGATGGCCAAACTCTTTCAAAAGTAACCAGCGTAGCCAAGCCTCCTGCTGCCCAGTATCATAGATCTGCAAGTAGCTTTCCAGCTTCTTGCTCACCATCCATATCCATCCAATCATTTGTGGATGTATCCTTCCATCCTTAATCTTCGTACTCCTCCCATGAGGGCTACCATCCTCCCAAATCAAATTTATGTCGTTGCATTTCATGGGATGTTGAGATGTAATCTTCTAAAGGATCAATTTGATCCCATAAGGACCCAAATAGGTGGTAGGAAAAAACCTCCCATCATGATGTGTAGGGCTCAAGGAGTGTCCAACACAAGCATGAGAGATGTTATCAATCCTAAGATGTCCCCCATCATCTATCTACTCCTCCTTGAATCCATAAAGATCCAAGTGTGGGAAGGGAAGAACCTCCTCAAACTGTTGAAGAACTTTGCACTTCATGAAATGTTGAAGTGCACCTTTCATGGGATCTCTTGATGAGATCTCCTCCTCATGCATGGTCTTCCAAAACCTATGGGGTCTTAGATTTGTTGCAAGTAGAAGACTCTCTCTAAGCTGTGGCATGCTCATTGAGAAAATGTCATCTAGAGAGGAGAAAATGTTTCTCATCTCAAGATGTCTACCCCTTGTCTCCATGGCTTATGGAATGAAGCTGACATCTAATTTCTCCCACGAGGAATGGGTCCTCCTTTCTTCATTGCTGCTCTTGGATAGCACAGTGCAACTCTGTTGCTCTAGATTAGAAGTAAGTGATGATTCTGGGTCATGCAACAACATGTTTCCACAACCCTCAAGGAGTTCTGCTGCAATAACAGAAGGTGGAAACTCAATCATACCTTGATAGGCTTTGGGAACATCTTGTATGGCTGCAAGAGTTCCTTATTATACAATGTTGACTCCCTCGACTGCAGGTGTTGAAGACTGTTCCTCCAATGTTGTCATAGTGCTGGTACAAATCTCCTCAAGAGATAGTGAGGACTTCTCTTCCTCAAATCTCTTGATCACCTTTTGAGTGAAATCTGCAAAAGAAGATACTTTTGCATGTATCACATGGCTGAACCACCAATTTCTTGCTTCACCCTTCAAGTGCAGCGCTGCAATCTCCACTGCTTCTCTCTCTACCACTGGATGTAGTAGGAAAAATGCACTGAGTCTTCTTGCCCAAGCTTTGGCTACAGATGTCCCATCAAAAATGGACAATAGAAATCTATTGCCCTTGATTTTTCCCTTGCTGCAGGGTCTCCTCCCTTCCTTCAGTTGAATGAACTGTGGGAAGGCTAGAGTCTCCTTGAAGGCTCTAGGTTGAGACTTGTACTCAACAAGGTACTCACTTAGGATCTGATGATCCAAGTGTCCTCAATGTTTCTTGTCTTCTACTTTGTGAGAGTAGGAAGTGCATGGTCCTTCCTCTTCTCCTTCTTCTATCTCCTTAACCTCCTTGGAGAGGTCATTTTTGGATCTGAAAACTGATGAGAGCAGTGTCATTCTTTTCATCATCTTGATCTCTATCTTGAGACTCACAGGCTGAGCCAAGAAAGATGCTCCGATACCACTGTAATATCCCCAAAAGGGACTGCTTAGCAAGACAGGCCTGAAAAACGCATTTTTCAGGGATGTGTGCTTTAGAAACCAAGATTAGCCCTTGGATCCCTTAGATATGATAATTTAAGACCCAAATCCAAGAGGAGATTAGAAACCAATCAAGCTAGATGAGGCAAACAGGCCTCCCACACCTAGTATGGCTTGAATATTGCCTAAGGAAGGGCTGCAGCAGTATGTAAACACAATACTGGAATAAAATCAAGATTTCCACACAAAAATATGTTAAGAAACACTTCAACATCAATTTTATGTACAGCAACAAGAAGTATGATCCATTCTACCCACAAAAGATGGGGAAAAGCAGTAATTTATACCCTAAAAAGGTTAACTTCATAGATTTGCATAAAAATAAGGGAAAATTATGGTGGGATCCCCTAAATTAGGTCATGGTGACTCCTACATAACAAATTTGAGCTAAATCAAATGAATATAGCTATGTTAAACAGATCTCCCACTCCTGATATGGCTTAAAAATGTCCAAATCCCATGACTTGACTTACACTGAATTTACTGAAGCATAGACAACGTAACTTTCTAAAGGTTTATGATGCGATATGATGGAAAATACGTACATACATTTTACTATATTATATCATGGAGAAAATTAGAGTATTAGCCCCCTTTACACATTTTATAAATGACCCGGCAAGGGTTTTCATGAAGGTACAAGTGTAAGAATGACAATTCTGCAGAATCTAGATCTGGAAAATGCAGTGCACTGTAGTAGTAGATTACAACTTAGATCTGGAACAAGATAGTGCATGAATAGTTATATTTACAATAGATCCATATACTAAAATGTCTTTATATTACATACCCCTTGGGGTTTTCAACATTACATGAAAGAACAAGAGTAGATATGAGATTTTCTACAGTAGATTTGCAGATTTCTTCAGGATTCCTGAAGCATATACAGGAGTATTCAGATCGGATCTGAATATAACATGGAATACAACAGGAAACCATAGATCACCACAGTGAAGGGCAGATCCCCCACACTAGAGATCACTCCTCAAAAAGATACTGAAACACCCTGCAACTTCCTTCTTACAGATAACGCTGTTCAAGAGGATAAACTACGTTGTATACTTGTATAACACTTTGGCCTGATGCAAAGATACAGATATGAAGCTCAACAACTAATACACTCTTCAAGGAGGATAAAAGACTCACTCACTGAGAAGAGGCACTAGTATGGTCTAGATCTGAATAGATCTAGCCTCCACTTGCTGCAACTTACAAAAGCAACCAAACCCTCTGAGGATCTGCGTTGCATTTGGAAGTAGAAGCTTGGCCAAATTCCTGATAGTGGATGAGAAATACAAGACTCTTCCAAGAGGCCTCTCAAGGGAAGAGAAGGAATCCTAAACATGAGATCCTTGTGCTAAACAACACTATTCTCAGCTAAACAGCTAGAGAATCAGATATGTCTAAACATACAATATATTCAGAAAATGATAATCATCAACAACCCCCTCGTGCTGCTCTCCTCTTCCTTTTATAATACAAAAGTTTTGTCAAACCCTAAACCACTTCAATGAGTTAGCTCCTTTCACATTTGGAGCTTCCATCTAGAACTGCGCTATGTATCCATGTTACACAAAGAATTTGTCACCGTCCCCGCCATTCCCCGTCCCGCATTGGAGGGCTTATTTTGTGACCCGGGTGAGTAGTAATATAACTTGAAATACTTTCATGGCATTACCCCGAACATGTTCTTTCACCCCCCGAAGACATCTCCCGCTGGAAACCCTAAAACACTTACATCGCGTGCACCGGGCCCGCACCCGCGCCTAATGGGGAAAAACCTTTAAAGAGGTCGCGCTAATTGGCGCTCGTCTCGTAGCCGCACTCACATGTGCCCATTTTAAGGAGTGTTTTTTTAAAAATAAATGGCGGAAGTTTCGTCCTAACTGATCCAGAAACTGGTATCTAATTTGAGTTGGGAGGTTTGGCTCCGGATCTCCATGTAGAGGAAGTGGTTTGCCACCTCTCATGGAAGCTTCCTTGAGGATAGGGCCAATCCCATGATTATAAGGATCCCAACTCCCCTTCCTCCATCTATAAAAGCTTGCTCATCTCCTTTGCAAGCTATTGCAAGCTAGTCTTCAAGTTCCCAAATTCTCAAGAGCCTTATGCTGCAAGAGCCTCCATAACTCCCTTAAGGCCAAATCCAAGCAAGGAGACTATTGTCAAGATCCGAAGAGAGAGGTTTGTCCCATCCTTGACAGGCTTTTCGAGACATGTTCTGCTGGCGACCCTCCGAAGGAGAATTCAGCGTCAGAACTTGGTTGTAATTTTCCTTTGATTGATTAATAATAAACGACTATTGGTTATGGTTCCACTCTTGTTGTTGTTTATAATGATGAGTTATGTCCTTTCTGACTGACATATAGTTGCATCTACTGGATTTTACGCTTGCGTTTGTTTTGTTTCTCGCATGTGAAGGTGTCCATCACGGAGATCATGGGGATCGTGATCTGCCAGGGCTAAGGAACGGGAGCGCTACCTCTTCTACAAACAACAGCGTTGGATTCCAGGTAGGCCTTCATCGCTAGTTGGTTTATTTGCAATTAGGGACCTGCACTATAGCGTGAAAGAGTGTTGCTAGACCCGCTCTAGGCTAGTAGGGATCGCCTCTGTCCGCAGAGGGGATTTACCTCCACAACAAATTGGCGGCTCCGCTGGGGAACGTTAGCTTGTTGTTGTTCTGCGGACTGTGCCGTCAGCCAATCTCCCACAGTTTGAAAACTGAACATTTGGAGCACTGTCTTGTCTCTTTGGTTGATTCTTGATTCTGCTTGCTTTATCAGCTCTTTTGGGTTGGTTCTTTCTGTGAATTTGGGTTTTTTAAAACCCCAACCATCACTGGTCTGATCTTGGATTGCTTATTTTTTATTTTGGCATAGCAAAATTGACTGGCGTGTTTTTTAGTGTGACAGTCGTGCCAATTGGCACTAGTTGTCAATGTATTACCCGCGCCAATTCTGATATGGCGCTAGTTTCAGCCTGACAGTCGCGCCAGTGCTGGGGATTGCTAGGGTTTGCTTGATTTTGAGCTTTCTGAGCCTGAACTCTGATTTTGGTTTCATTTTTTCGACTTCTTGAGTGTTTTGGAGCCTTGATTGACTGACTGTTACCTTCGTCCTTTGGTTGTTTGCCCATTTCCATCGATTTTGCATTCTAGCCCTAGGTCATCTAGGTGCTATTGTGTGTCGAGCCCTCCTTGGGAGTTTTTGGTTTCTATCGGTTCAGTCAATCTCGTGATTGCTTCCCTGCATTCGTTTGGCAGTTGTTTGTCATTTTATTGTGCTATTTGAGTGATTGATCTCTCCTCCATTCGAATTCCGCTTTGTCTCGTGTTGGGCCTAGATTACATGGCTCATTTGTGTCTCTGGTATTTTCTTGGTTTTGAGGGACTGTTGGTCGATTTGAGGTTTGATTGTGATTGCTATTGAGTGAAATTTGTTTGTTTTTGCTCTCTTATCATCATTTCTCAAATTGCTTTTGCATTAGTTTTCATCATTTAGCGCACTCTGCTCTGAAATATTGAAAATATATTAAAAAAAAATCTCTTTTTCTTTTCATTAGTTAATGTGAACTAGATCTTCTCGATGTTATTAGTGATTGGTAACCTTGAACGAAAAGCCTTTTAGTTTTCATTAGCTGCATTAGAGACATCATTGGTTGTTTTTCTGTTCATTTCGTTATTGTGTGAAAAGCTCTCAACTCTCTCATAAATAGCTTTCATCGAATGAAATGATATACTGTGGCATATAGAGTGCATTTAGGAGATTTCGAGACATTACATTCGCTAGGGCCTGAAAACTGAAACGTAATTGAAGATAAACCTTAAAATTTACTCAATTTACACTAAGGCAGCATTGAAATCTAATGAAACACATTTAGAGGTCTAGGCTAGAATGTGTTTCGGCATCTTAAAATCTAGTAGATGTCGTTCGCCTCTTGGCTTTAGACAGTGCGAGTACGGACTTGTGCTCCCCGTACCGTCGCGTATATAAAGGGAGACCCCACTAGGTTTCAATCCTTTATCCATAGGAAGCCGAGTCTACCGCCCTATACCCGTGATACACCAGACACAGCATTCGGGGAGATTGCCTGCACGTACGTTAAGTCCTTGGTTGATTTCTCTTTCATTTTGAAACCAAGGTGTATATTGCAGTTCACGGTTATTTGGTACACCCTTTGCCTAGTATTCCCGAGTAGTCATTTGATCTTTTCTGACTCTTTAAATTTGAAAGGATCACCAAGCGCTTGTCCTTTCACGCTTGCTTCAAAACTGAAAGAGATAGAGTCACCTTTTATCCGTTTCTCGACTCTTAAAACATGAAACGGTGAAGTTTCCTATTTTTCAATGTCGTAAAAAATTAATCACCCGCGATCACACGCCCTGTTAGATTTTGCTTGTTGGCCGTTTGATTATGTGTCTTGAATCTTTTTCAGCCCATGTGTGTGTTTGATCTTTTCTCTTATCATTACTACCACAGTGGCGAAACCCTCGGTTTCGTCTACTGGTAATCCTTATACTAACGATTCACCAGAGGCTTCACAATCCTCTGTTGAACCTCAGCAGCCCATTGTTTCTGAGTTTCCTTACGGGGGACCGGTTCTTGCTGAGCAACCCTTTGGGGGACCAGTTGAGTTCAATTGGCCCTTTTCCGACCCTTGGTCTGAGTTAAGAGTAGGGGCAGATTTCCTTTCTCTTACATCAGGTTCGCCTTTTATAGCTGTTGTTTTTCTTCCTAGTCCTCGCCGTCTATTACGAGATCTAGCGGCTGGCTCAATCATGAGTAAATCCAGCGAGGAAATCCCCACGTCCGGTGAGGATTACCAGTTATTTCCTCGGAGATTATTTCCAGGAGACAACCCTGAACCAGCTGTTATGTCATCACCCGGTCCCTCATTACCAGCAGGGTATAGATCCTTGGGTCAAATTATCGCCGTCGTAGCCTCTATGGGGGTATCAGCTCCTTCTACGAGGCCGGTGGTTCCTTCATTGGGGATGTCTCCTCAGACTCTCGTCACCTCTGTACCCGTTCGTCCCACTGTATGTGTGGCCGCGTCTGCACCCGTTATTACGGCACCCTCCGCGAGGGCTGTGCCGCCTCCCGAAGACGTCTACATAGCGACTGTTATATCGAAGAACATCTCTCCGGAGGAGTATCGGTTGTCCCTACAACAGCCGAACCCCGAGGTTGGACAAACCTCTCAAGACCCCAACCGCTCTTATTTTTCGCATTATGCACAGGATGGTACACCCATGTATGATTTTTCAAATCAATACGATGAGCACGGGAACATGTTACGTTTACCTGCTCCAGAGGCTCACCTTCATGCTCAAGGTTTACCCTATAACCAGGCTAGACATTCTTACAATCTACAAGGGCAACCTTTCCAAGGCCAACCTTCGGGCCAGCCTGGCTATCCTTACGACCCGCAGGGCCAGCCCATCCAAGGCTATCCTGCAGGCCAGCAAGGGCCATCGTACGGTCCGCAAGGACAGTATTACAACCCTTTCGGTCAACCTGTGCAGCCTCAGCCGGGGTACCAACCAGGGCCAGTATATGGTCCTAGGGGGCAAGTCCAACCTTCCCAACCCATGCAACCTCAGTATCCTGTTAATCCAAACGTTGCACACCAGCCAGGACCATCTTATGGTCCTACTGCAGGTCAAACCGGTTACCAGCCACCACCTAGCTCTTTTCCTCCACCAGGCCAACCGGTTTATCCGGCACAACCTGGTGTTCCACCTCCAGGTCAACCGGTTCATCCGGTGCAACCTGGTGTCTCTCAACAGCCAGGTCAACCTGCACAACCGGCACAACCTATTCACCTGGGTCAACCTGTTAACCCAGGGCAGCCCGTTCAGCCAGGTTAGCCTGCTCAACCAGGCCAGCCTGCACGCCCTATCAACCTTGCCCAACAGCCGACTTATTTGATGTCGCAGCCAAATCAACCGCTGCACCCAAATTATCAGGCTCCGCAGGGTTCCACCTATCAGGAGCCCACTCAACCTCAAGGCGGCTACTATTCTCATGGTCAATACCGACCAAATTATAGCCAGCCCCAAGGTTCTAACTATCGTCCTCAACAAACCGGCTACACCTATACTCAGCAGCCAAATCTAAATGTTGCTTACACAGGGCCGACTCATAATCAGGTTCCGTACTCTGGTTATCAACCCCCGTACGCTGGTTACCAGCAACCGAATCAGGATGGTTATACCACCTATGCCCCCTACGGTCAGAATCCTGCTAGACAGAACCCATGGGGGCAATGATATTCCCAACCAGTGTGGAGTACAGGTATTGGTCCTTACCCAGGGCCAGGTATGCCGTCCAATCCGCCATTTCCGTTTCTGGCTACCTTGGAATTACCGGATGTTTCGAAATTAACGAATGATCCGATTTTGCACAATCCTTATTGGCCTTCAGTTCCTACCAAGGTGCCCGGTGATTGCCCCAAGTTTGAGGGAAAAGCTGGAGAGGACCCCCAAGCTCATGTGATGACTTACCATCTTTGGTGTTCGTCCAACTCTTGGGTGGATGATTCAATCCATCTGCGCCTCTTCCAGCACACTTTGACTGGCGTTGCTGCTAAGTGGTATATCGAATTATCCCGTGGCATCTTTCAAGATTTCAATACGTTAGCCATGGCTTTTCTGACTCATTTTCAGTTACCGGTTCGCTACGAAGCCGGGACGCATCTCCTGACTTCTTTGAAGCAGGACAAAGCCACCCACATTTCTGATCACATTCATGAGTGGCGACGTCGTCGTAGGCTGATCAAGTTTCATATACCTGATCAGATACTAACTCATTGGTTCACCACCTCCTTCGTTAACAAAATCGCCCAAGATATTGTTGTGGGAGCGTGTGTGACTGAAGAACAAGCCATAGCGCGTGCTCAATATCTGGATCTGGTATACTCTCAGTCCGGCACGCTTTATGATATCTTGCCTGATGCTCCACGGTCTGGAACCTCTAAAGCTCCACCTACCCCGGCGGTGGATGGTGTTACTGGTTCTGTGTCTCAGAATTCGAAGAAATCTTCGAATGGGAAGCAGAAGCCTAACTCATCCAATAATTCCTCTCCTCCCGCCCCTACCGATTCTGGCAAAACTGCGAAGGTCAACGCCGTTCAGGCCAATCTACGGAAAAGACCTCCAAAGGAAAGAAGAAGGGCAAAGGTAAATCCAAATCCGACGCCCCAAAGCCAGATTCCAAACCTCGGACCAAGGACGGTTCCCAACGCAAACCGAAGTACCCCTGTCTCATTTGTGAAGGAGATCATTATACTAAGGATTGTCCTCGACGATCTGAAGTTAGTCAACTTCTAAAAGGCTCCAAAGGGACTCCGGCAGTTCTTAAAGAACCGTTCCCGTCTGAGCAGACCCAGATGGTTGAACAGCCCTTCACCATCTGCACCATTTGGGTCCCAGGTCTTTATGATGAATGGTTTTGCACCTATCTCTATTGCTACGCGTTCGAAGGATTACAACGAATCGCGTCAGGCATCGGGGAAGGCAGTTGCGGATGGTCCACCTCCCCCACCTGTCTCCGGTTCATTGGAAATTGAGAAGCCTACTGCTGAACCCGTTGTGAGGCCACCTTCTAAAGGTGTTCTACGAAAGTCTTCCTACAATCCGAATGCCCGTGCCGCTCAGCACTACAGTATTGTTGAGGATCTGGCACAGGCGCCTTCTTCCATGTCTGCTTTGGAAGTTCTTCAAAGTTGTCCTTCACAACGGAAAGCTCTTTTATCTGCAATCGGTGGAATCGATCCCGCCGATTCTAGCCTTCTCACCTTCGACTTAGAAAACTTTACCCCTCGACTTCCATATCAGATCGCTCTTGTTATTCAAGTCGGGATCAACGGTCTTAACATCCATAGGGTCGTTGTGGATGAAGGTGCTTCTACCTGTGTCATGTCGTCCGCTTGTTGGAAGGCCATTGGCTCTCCGGCCCTTTCATCATCTCCCAATGCCCTAGAGGCATTCGATGGTCGGGAATCCAAACCCCTGGGTGTTCTCGAGAGTCTAGCGATTACTTTACAGGGGAAGACAGTCAACGTAGAAGTAGAAGTGGTTGACGCCAAGCTCAACTACAATATACTTCTTGGCCGCAGCTGGACTCATGCCATGTTATGCGTGCTGTCCACCCTCTTTCGACTTATTAAGTTCCCTCACGAGGGAAAAATCGTTACGGTGGATCAGTTGTCCTTCTTCACCTCCACCTCCGAGAACAACGTTCCGTACGTGGATCAGATCCCAAATCCCCCTGATAGTGTAGGGCCCGGTCTCTTCAAAGACCCCGTCCTCATGGGTGTTTTTCCCGCACAACCACCGCACACCGCTCAAGTTAACATGATCTCTAGGTCTGACGACCCGTGGCTCATCCCTACGCCTGAATAGGTGATTGAGTTTGGAGAATCGATGCCCTTAACTCCAGTAGAGATTAGCTACTGTGAAATCCTCGCCGCATCCGATCCTCCCCCTCCTCAGCATGCTCCTTTGAGCATGGCTTTAGACATCTATTCCCAATCCCCCTGACTCAGTCAAGCTGATTCGCCTGATCCTCTCAAAGAGATTTTTCCTTCTGATGAAGCCATTGTAGAAACAATGTCTCTTGAGGAGCTGCCTTGGAGCGATGGACATCATCGTTCCTCGTTCATGCCTAGTCTGGGGGCAATGTCAGATTGTCTAGAGCATGGTGTATCTGATCGTCTCCCTCCTGAGCCTCCTCCGTCGAGCTCATCGAAGCATATTTCTCCCTCTTGTGTCAAGCTCCTAAAACAATGAAACAAGCGGCTACGAGGACATTTCTTTTAAGTGTGTCAACCTCGTTAAAAGAATGAAACACGAGCATGTTCAATTCGAGTTTTGATAGATTTAGTTCAAATCTCTTTTTCAACCTTCAATCCATTTCCTATGGACTGAAGCTTGGGGGGCATGTTCCTCGAATTGAGACACCATGCTGGGGGCATGCCCGTCTTCCTCAAGCATAGTTTGCATGCATGTGTTCTTTTAATATTGCATAAAAATGAAATGTGTGATTAAATACATTGTGTGAACTTTTTCATTGTGTCGTTTGTTATGCAAATGATACACTAGATAACATTGTATCTGATATTTGCATGACATATAAAAAACAACATCACATCTAAAAAGAAAGATCCATCCAGAAATAGATATGTATATATATAGATATCGAAATGTTTACATAGCGTGTGTTGCATAAAATAAAAAATATACATGTTCTTCTTAATACATATGGAGACGACATGTCTCTCAAAAAATATGCATGAAATAAATCCCTAGGTGTCTAATCTGCGTGGTGCTCATGATAACAAGCCACAACATGCACTAAGCATCTCAGAAGATGGTGGAGGCGACTAGGCACTCCCACTGTATGTCTCTGGTATGCTAGCGGAACATCTGCCAGCCGGGCGTAGTCTGGAATCCCTCGGGCAATCCCCTAGAGGTTCTCGACCAACTCTCCTCCCTCGGCACCCTCCACCTGAGGGTCAGCTACGAGATGAGTTCTCCATGAAATGGGAGACATACCGACTGGTCTCTCTGGGCCGACATCTACATATGCATATAACTACTGTCAGAACGGACATGTATTAACAAAAAAAATCATAAAATACAAAAATCAAAAAGACGATCTTACCCAACTCCTCATCCCAGCCATCTCCCTCTAGGAGTGGAAGATCTAGATCACCAGTGAAATCGGTCCCTGCATATGGCCAGTCTTCGACTATGATCAACTGACACCGTATCCACCCAAAAAACTCCGGCCTCCAAGACATCTGTTGGCCCCATCCTTCTCTGGGCATCAGTGCTGCCCACTGAGCCATTCTCGACTCTCGTGGTATCGGCTCAGCTACTATGGCCCCTTCGCCCTGGAAGATTGGTAGTCATTCTCGAATGAACGATACCAGGATAGAACCATAGCCAAACTGCTTCAGTTTGGCCTGCTTGCACTTCGTGAGCTGTCTCTTCATGTTGACTGTCACCATTATAGCCCAGTCAAACAGTGTAGGACTCATACACTCTGAGGCTAGTATGAGTTGGGCCTTGGTCACCTCATGTGGAGCTTGCGATCCTGTAGCTTCTGTAATGGTGTGTAACACTACTCTGAGTGCTAGATCCTCGACGGTGTGAATGTCTACCTTTCCGCTTCTTGATCCGGTTCGTGCCCTTCGGCACACCCTCGCCATTACCTGCTCCATATTTTCACCATATGGTCTACTCCCTATCAGTATAGGCATTGGACCTCTGCGCGACAGTCCGGTTATGAAGTATACGTCAGAAACCTCCAGTTCTAATACTTGATCCCGCAGCTTGAAAACTTGTTCATTTTCATCCCAAATACTGATTAGGTATTGTAGAAGCTCATGTTTAGCTCGTAAGCAAGGTGTCAGGAAGAACTTTTTAAGCCCGTAGTTCTTGAGAGCATTCATACAAGTTTCGTTCTCCATGGCTAGTTCATCCTCTTCCCCATGCTCCCTCTCTTTCCATTTGATCACCATTGTACTCGGTTGCCTGCATCAACATGGTAAAAAACCCTTGATTAGATCTCTGGTATACTTGGAAAACCATTCAAATCACTTGTTATTTGGAATTTTGAAACAAAAAACCGCGCTGCGTCATTGGCGCAGGTCCGTGCCCGATAACTGCGCCAATGGGCGGAGCCCTAAAATTACAAAAATATTCCACAGAAATCTAATGAGCAATGGAAAACTATGAAAAAATGGATTAAAATGGAGTACAGGGAAGCGCCTCTTACCTGGAATGAACGGGAATCTAAACGGTAGCCCGGATTTGTTGCAATCGCCATCAGAAGGTTTGCACAAAATGGACCACTGCTGCTCTCCAAATGAGGTAAATAGTAAAAGTAATTTTTTTTTTACCATTTGAGACTATTTATAACTTTTTGAAATATAAAATAGGTTTTAAAAGGCATTTAAACTAATATTTTGATGTATTTTGTCAAAAATGGATTTTACACTTGCCTCTGTGTGCAGCGACAGGTTTTACGTGACTCCAACGGTGAAACGAGTTGTATTTTATACTTTTTCAGACTCGGTAAAAACATGAAAAAGTCATTTTGGAGTCATCTTTCAACTCTTTTCTGACTCTCTAAACATGAAAATATTTCCAAGGCCCTTGTCGTTTCGATCTCATTAAAGTGGCTGCGAAATGACATCTACCCAGTATACGTTTACCCCTTTTTCGGGATGGGATAGATTATTTACGAAAAAGGAATACCCTAGCCTATCACGACTAGGAGGTTTTCTCAGACATAGGTTTCTACCTTCTCGGATCTGAGGAACTATTCATGAAAAGGGACCATTGGAGTTTACTTTTCAGTTGTCTTTTCAAACACTCTAAATATGAAAAGACACCGAGTTCTTCCTTTGTCAGACTCGTTAAAACTTGATGACATCGGATTCAGTCGTGATGACGCTATTTGAATCGCTCCTTCCTAGGGCTCGTTAAATGTACTAGGATGGATTCGTCCGAAGGACGGACTTATATTACAAGCATATGCTATCCCCTTCAAGCTTGTTATAAAAAATAATTGGGGTACTCGCCAGAAATGGTGGGGAAAAAATGGAACCAGCATCATTGTCGTGTCGGCAGTATGTCGCTCTTGAATATGGAACTTGTCTGCATTCGTTTCGGGTTGGGGACATCTCATCTCGTTTTTCACTTGCCTCCGTGGGTTTGGGTAATCCCTTTTGACCTCTCATCTGCTCTTTGCCTCGTCACTATGACCTCTGATCTTTTGATGTCAAATACTGCCAAGTCCACTGTCGTGCCGTTCATATGTTCAAGAGAAGTTGACCTCTGCAAGTACCAACCTTCCTCTGATTCTCATCTGATCGTGATTCACAAAAACACTATGTTCCTCTGTCTCGCGTCGATGATGTGGGAAACACTATGGCCCACCTTCGATCAAGGTCACTTCCTGTCGACTTCAGCTCATTATCCAGGAAGCTGATCTAGAGACTCCCTTCTGGTGCCTTGGAGCCTGCATGCCTCAATGGTAGGTTCTTCGCATTCAACGCGAGGTTTTCATCATTGGCCTCCAATCGAGTGATTCTACGGGTGTTCGACGCCAGCTCATTGATTCACATACCGTAGATTGTACCTGTAGTACCTTGAGGACCATTGTCATTATTGGTGGTTCCTCTCACGTCTGTTAACAGCTTTCGTCATTGGCTGGTAATCAGACGATGTTCTTGCATGTTCGACTTCAGCTCATTTCTTCACATGCTTGGACTTGTACTGTGTTCGGATTGAGATGGAGCGCAAGACCCTGGATTGTGTATGTTGTAATCCAGGGTGCGAGTTTGTGGATTATTATGATTATTTACATGACTCACTTACTGGATGGCTGCGACCATACCTGAGTCTATTTATCAATCCTCACTAGATGGCTGCGTCCATGCCTTGGATCTGGATTATTGTATACTCTGTTATGGATGGCTGCGCCCATACCACATATATATCATGTATTTGAGACATCAGTTGTACTTCTTCACGCAGGTTTTCCGACGGCGGAGTTTTCAGTTGGACACGTTCTCGTAAAGCATTTCACCCCTCTCTCTCGTTCGGGCCTCATACTTTAGGGGGCATCTGTTACACAACAATTTTTCACCGTCCCTACCATTCCCCGTCTCGCACATTGGAGGGCTCATTTTGTGACCTGTGAGCAGTGACATAACTTGAAAATACTTTCATGGCATTCCCCTGAACATGTACTTTCATCCCCCTGAAGACATCTCCTTGTGAAAAACCCTAAAAATGGCCCTTTTTGCATTGGTGCGGGTAGCCAGTTCAGTACCCACGCCAATGGGGAAAATCCTTCAAAGAGGTCACGTCAATTGGCGCTCTGTCCCAGAGTCGCACTCGCGCCAACCAATTTAAGGAGTGTTTTTTAAAAATAAATGGCGGAAGTTTCGTCCTAACTGATCCAGGAACTGATATCTATCTTGAGTTGGGAGGTTTGGCTACGGATTTCCATAGAGAGGAAGTGGTTTGCCATCTCTCATGGAAGCTTCCTTGATGATAGGGCCAATCCCATGATTATAGGGATCCCAACTCCCCTTCCTCCATCTATAAAAGCTTGCTCATCTCCTTTGCAAGCTAGTCTTCAAGTTCCCAAATTCTCAAGAGCCTTATGCTGCAAGAGCCTCCATAACTCCCTTAAGGCCAAATCCAAGCAAGGAGACTATTGTCAAGATCTGAAGAGAGAGGTTTGTCCCATCCTTGACAGGCTTTTCGAGACGTGTTCTGCTGGCGACCCGCCGAAGGAGAATTCAGCGTCAGAACTATGGTTGTATTCTTCCTTTGATTGATTAATAATAAATGACTATTGGTTATGGTTCCACTCTTGTTGTTGTTTATAATGATGAGTTATGTCCTTTCTGACTGACATATAGTTGCATCTACTGGATTTTACGCTTGCGTTTGTTTTGTTTCTCGCATGTGCAGGTGTCCATCACGGAGATCGTGGGGATCGTGATCTGCCAGGGCTAAGGAACGGGAGTGCTACCTCTTCTACAAGCAACATCGTTGGATTCGAGGTAGGCCTTCATCGCTAGTTGGTTTATTTGCAATTAGGAACCTGCACTATAGCATGTGACGATTGTTGCTAGACCTGGTCTGGGCTAGTAGGGATGCTTCTCTTGCAATCATGAGAGGATTTACCTCCACTGTGATCATGAGGTACATTGAATCTAGACTGCGCTGTGGATTTGGTCAAGGTTGACCCAGTCTCATAATTCAAACCCATTCACACCTGCAAGTGTTTATTTTATATGGCCCAGATTTTTCTCTGTTCACATAGGCATGGATTTATTCATTGTTTTTAGGAGTTTTATATGTCCTCCTTGATTCATTTATTCAATCAACAGAAAATGAAACAAAATTGAATATTCCTCTTAGCTTGGGCTAAGTAGGAATATTATAGCGTTGTTAAAAATTATCATTAAAAGTTAAAATTCTGGCTTTTAAAAGAACATATTATACCAGGGCTCATCCTGATCCACAACCTGCTACAATTGCTGATGATCCTGACAGAATTTTAAGAAAAACTAAAAAAGTAGAAAGTCTAGGAATCCATTAATCAAAGCAATTTCACTTCCTAAGGAATGATCAAGCATACAAGATATTCAATTTGATTTATCATTTTAGTATTCTTTACTTAGAATCAAATCTGAAAACTCAATTTATGATATTGTAATAGACCCTAATTTTATTCAATTTATTGAAGAAAAGAAGGAAACTATACAATTTGACTCAGATCAAAATGTTCTAGAGACTTTTGATAAACTTGATGTTTTGACCTCAACTTTGATTAAAGATATAGATGAAGCCTATTTTCAACAATCTGTTGAATTAGCTTCCCTAACTGCTACTACCCCTTGTTAGCTCCCGATTTGGACCCCAGGCTGGAAAAGGGCAAAACAGGGTAACATCTAAACCACACTCAACCTTGTAGCTAGCCCTACAAGGTCAGCAGAGGGTTCTCTACGTAAAATGATATCCAACAAAGCACAAATATGAAACTGATTTTAGGCTAGGTATAAGAATGGGAAAATGTTTAATAAATGAATGAATTTTTCAGGGATGTATGGGAACAAAATGGGACAGTTTGAATCTGGGAATTAAATCAGGATACATGGTATTTCATGGGGCAAGGTAGGGAGGAAATTTCAACAATTAAATGTAAATAAGTATGGGATGGAAAGACTGGTGAGGAGCTAAAAAGGGCATGGAAGATGGATCCTTTTCAAATAGAAGAAAAACACAGAGTATTGAATGATTTCCCAGGGAAGAGCATAAAAGTGGATTCTACCTTTCTATCTTGAAAGCATTCAAACATAAATGTTTATGAATGAATGGAACACATAAAAATTTTACATATGAACACAAAGAGAGAACAAATGCTAAAAATCATACCACATGGATCCCACAAATCAGAGCTGCGTCACTTTATTAATTCCTTGTCCAAAACTGTTACAATGGAGCGTAGAGCATTCTTTTCCACACTATTCTCCTACTTCTGAGTTACAGACTACTTTACAAATGATTTACAATTACATTAAATAGGCTGAAATGTGGGAACATAGATCCACAAAAAGAGGGAGTTGTTTAACAACTCCGAACTGAAATCTGAAGATAGGAAAGAGAACCAACAATATGCCCTAAAGAAGGAACAACATTAAATTTGACTACTTGGGCAGATTCACAGTTACGCAGTTGAATGAAAAATAGGCAATTTGAGGAGCAAAACCCTATTTTATGGTTCTGTAGAAATCGTAGCTTCTTGGCCCTTTGACTGTCTCCCACTGTTTTCATTATTTCAGTGAAGAAAATTGACTTTAAAAATTAAAATGAAATGAAATTATGCCTTGGTGAAAGGAAAACCGATTTCGGATGGAGGGAGCGAAGGGAAATGAGGTGGGGTCCGCGTTACAATCAAAATCAATGGGCCGGAAGGGACGCAACATATAATAAAAAATTGTAATATGTTACGCGATGGTGCCATCGGAATTGGGAGAGGGAGCGGGTGTATTGGGACGAGGCAAAACCTCTGATGCGATTGGCATAGGTCCGATGGGGGAGAGGCCTTATAAAACGAATTAAAACAAATTTTGATTTAACAAAGGGTAAGGCCCTTTATTATGAATGGGCAGAGGTTTTATGTGGTGGGCCCGTAAGTCAATCGGCATCGGAGATCGGAACCTCGGGGCGGAGTATAACATAACACAATTCCTCCGATGCGATGGGGATCAACGATGGGGGCGCAACTTTGTAAAACTAAATAAAAATAAAATTTATGTTTTACAAAGGGGAAGGGCCAATTTATTATGAACGAGACAGAAGATTTAAGTGGTGGGACCGGGGTCAATCGTCATAGGATATCGGAGGAGGGCGAAGGGAACAGTTTTGTGACTATGCCGATTGGGATGGTTCGATTGGCTGTGGGCCGTCGGATCAAATGATGAGATCGACGGCGGAGGAGTAATCGAGAATTTGCAATCGGCGGGGGCTCAATCGGACGAAAAAATTTATGAAATCGTCGATTGCATATGGACCGTATGATTGAAGGGAGCGATCGACGGTCAGGATGTACATCGGTCGGGTTTCCATCAGAGTTATATAATCGGGAGCCGCTTAATGCAATCGCATCAGAGGTTTTGGAAAAGGGCCAATCGGGGCGCACATATAAAATTTCGCGATGTGATGGGAAAGGTAAGGGAATAGAATCGACAGAGATTATTTATAATAAAAACTTAACTTTATTATAGTTAAAAGGTATGGAGGGGAAGTGGTTTGGAAAGACAGGGGGGCATTTATAACATGAAACTTTGATTTTATTATAAAGTTTCAAGGGCATGAGGGGAAGTGGTTATATTAAATCGCATATGTGTTTATATAAGTCTTTTGCAATGCGATTATGTGATCAGATGGGGAAAAATGGGTTTATAAGAGAAAATAATAAACTTTAATAAAATAAAGTTTAGGGAAAGGAGGGAAAAAAGGGGAAGGGTTAGGGTATAGAGGACTTTTTACTTCATTTAGGCATAAATTTCAATCTAGAAGTCAGTTTTTAGAGTGTAATATACTGTTGGAAAGCTCTTTCTGGGCTCTTTCTGCTGGATCTACTTAGAACATTATTTGACACTGACAATGCCATGGAAGACTTCTCTGAAAGGCAGGGTGATGACTTAGAGGAGATAGCAGCTTCTGAAATGTGAATTATTACATATGATGACATAAAATTACTTAATAAATGATAATAAAGGAAAAGTATCATGTTTTCACCTCAAAACATGGTTTTGAGGTGAAAATTACATGAAACTGAATAAAACATTTCTTTGATCTTCCCAGTGCTGTGACTTTGAGTTTATTGACTTCCTCATGACCTTGCTGATATTTATTTGACACCTGACTCATTAATTTGACCATGGTGAGGCCATAGAACCTAATGAGACCCATCCTATGACCTACTAACATGAATCACAAAGTGAAAGTAACCCATGACTAAAGACCGCAAAGAGGAGAATCAACAAGTTTCACATGAGGGAAAACTGATGAAAAATCATTGCCATCAATGAATCCATGACCTAGCGGAATGGTGAAAATTTATGGTATGGGACTCCTAATATGCAAATGCAAAAGAGAAATTTTGATCACTGAAGGCAGTATGACTAGACTGACACTAACATTGACTCCAATGGGGATGGTAGCTCCTTGGAGGTGCCAAGAACACTGTAGACCAAGTAGCCTTATCCATTGGGCATGGAGTCAAAACACAAAAAACTGACACAATGCAGACTGACTCTGACTCAAGAAACTAATTCAAAAGTGACTCAAAGTTAACATAGACAAAACTTAACATTTGAAGCTTGATGGAAATACATGACCAAGACTTGAGGGTTTCAAATCCTGATGATAAACACCTGTGTTTTTTGAAAACCAAAGTGCCATCAGGCTATATCAAAATCCCAATGTAACCAATCAGCGGATGCCTTGATTGCAGTTCTCTGATGGAATCCTTTGAACACTTAACTGAGATACTTTGCAACTCATCCAAAGAAAGCATAGTTGACCATGATCTCCTTTGTCATTGAATACTGTGATATTACCTTCCTACGAGCGCAATATATTTTGTTGAACCCTTAGTTAAACTACGAGGGGGGGGGGGGGGTGTTGAATCGGTTTAACACATTCATGGTTTTTTGAAACTTTTCATTAAAACTTATTTACCTTTCATTTCATGTCCAACTTAATATGTGAGTAATCTTAGAATGTGAGCAACAAGTATTAATATAATATAACAATAGACTTTAATATGAGAGCAGCAGGTATTAAGCAGATGATATAAATCAGATCAACACATAAACATCATGCATAGAGACACCAAATATAAGTGGAAACCCATAAAGGGAGAAAACCACATCTTATTATTGTTGTGATGCAAAGGCAAGCTCAGCTCTCTCTCTGCACCTGCCCAGGCACCAACCTACGGGGCTCAACCCCTCAGTGCACTGAAAGCTACAGCACCAGGAAGCTCCAATTCCCTTCAGGGTACTGCTGTGGGTACCAACCTACAGGAGGCTCCAACCTCAGTCAGCTACAACTGACAGCTATCAAGCTGCAACTTGATAGGGAAGCTCCAACTTCCTCAATTTATCAAACTGAATGTTTGCTGATTTACCTCAGATATCAGCTCTGCTCTGTAGCATCTCTTTCTGCTCCTCTCTTCCTTATCTTCTCTGCCTTGATCTTCTATACTTTTCATTCTCTATCCTTATCCTCTCACTCTCTACATTTGTGCATATCAATGTGATATTATATATAGAGTTCATCATATGACTCTTTACATTCCTCAGGGAATTTGAAGTGAATAGTCCTGACTTTTTGACTTCTGTCTTCTCATTCCTTTATCCAACTCATTTTAAAATTATAATAATATGTACAAATTTCCATGCTACCGTGGGATTTTTCTTTTCCTTAGGATACTTGCCTTTGCATCACAAGCAATATAAAACAAAAATTATTTACATTTTCAGTTGCACATTTCAATACCACTCAGTTCCTTTTCTGGACTTTCTTCGGCTTTACTGGATTTGTCTCTTCTGCTGCTGTTGAGTGACTATTCTGTATATTTCTGTTCATCATGCCTGCAAAATTCCCTATGACTTTTTCAGTTCCTACATTCTTTGTTTACCTCTGTTAGGCCCACATTTTCATCCCTGTGTTTATTCACCCGTTCACTGTAATTTTGTGCACCTGCTGCATATATAATTGTTTTTTAATATAACAGTTGATTTTAAATCTGGGCAAACTCTCAAGGTTCTAATCTCTTGGGCTGGCACTTTAATCAACTGTGGAGGCTTCTTATACTCACGATTATAAGACCCATAAAATACATAATATGCTCTTGTAATAAACCCAATCAATGTTTTAATACAATTTCGAAGCAATATTACAGCTCACTATATTAAATATCAGCGTAGTATATATATCAGCATATGTATATGTTTCCCACCAAATGCGAAGACCCATGTATTTACTTTAACGTATGCCCATCTCCGAGTCAAACATTAAAAAAACTATTAATAAACCGTGGCTTTTGTTTAGCGCCCAACGTAAGCATGGTCACGGGTTTTATAACCTTTATATCATCAAACTGTATTACGTTCCCCACTTAAATATATCACTTGATAACGCTCACATCCACAGTCCCGTTTAGCTCTCACTATACCCCGTTCTCCTCTATGTGGTCTTCCTCAACTTCCTTTTGATTTCACACACACAGTCATACGTATGCATTTTATAATTTATCCTCTTCCATATTATGACTATGGAAACCCTTAAATATGTTCAGTCGCCGTCGTATAATAAGGTTGCTGCCCTTATATTAATAACTGACGTTTTTAATAAATTACTATAGGCCTCGGCCCCACCATACAATCGACGGAATCAATCAAATACACACGCCCGTACCTTAAGTTAACCTTCGCGCATCTTCCCAATATGATCACCGTCCGATGGCTTCCCTCCAGATCGACGGCTTGTATCGATATCGCACAGGGTCCTCAGTCGAGAGTTAATGCGCGATGGCGCGCAATGAGAGTGGTTTTGCCAACTTGCTCTGGGACACGCGTCGTTCGTCTTGTGGAATCGCTCCCAACTCCTCAAATACCGCCCACCGTGTAAAGGTGGTGCGATGAAAACCATAAACTGCCGTCACTGTTCATCTGGTCATGGTTCCGCTCAGCTTCCGCTTCAAGGTTCCACCCATTCTGTTTGAATCTTGGTTTCCGGCTTCCTTGCAATTAAATGATGCTCCAACGCACCTCTACGCATTTCATTTATCTTTACCCTTATGCAAGCAGCGTTGACTCTTAGTCAAAGTTACCCTGTCTCAACGATTACAAATTTTGTTGTAAGTGTTCAATTCATCATTCGAACAATATTTCTCTTCTTCCTAGTGCTGCTCTGATTCATATCGATTATTCACAATCGATATCGATTATTAATCATAGGTTGAATACATGCAAACTTGAATCAAATGCCGTTCAATATTATCGGAGTTCCAAATGCATTCAGCTTTAGCAGCTACACTTCAATACAACACGCATGTCTTTTGCTACCTCAGCACAACCTTTTGCTTTGTTGTTTAATTGCACTCCTTTGTCATCTCCTTTTGCATCAATGACAATATTTCCTTGATTTAGAGGTCTAGAAAAACATGAAGATTTACCTCCTGCTGAAGAAACAAGGTGTCCTTTTCTCTTGATTCTGATCTTTCTTCACAATGTCCCTTAGTAATAGTATGTTCCTGATCTTCAAAAATTTCTGAACAAGTAGGTAAGCAGGTTTCCTCTTGAAAAAACACTTCAAAACATGAAACATAGGGAGAAGAATCTGAATGGAAGTTGAGAATGCTCTGGTCTTCTGTAGTCTGAATATATTGTTGGTCATCTTCATATGATATAACAATCAGATTATCATGTTTCTTATTACATTCATCAATCATCAGAAAAGAAACTTCAAATGGTTCTTGAGACCCAAAAATGACATTTCTATCATCTACCAAAGATTCATCCAAAACTTGCTTGAACAAAGATTTCATCTTGTTTTTCATAGAGAGAATGGATTACCTCCTCATGAAGACTTTGTTCTCATGGGATGAGAATACTTAGGTCTATAGCTCTGTCTTCTTCATTTGAGGTGACCTTAACAATATAACTCTCCTTCATGAGATCTGGAACAACATGTTCTTCCTCATCACATTTTAACTCTAGATCCGGCTTAACTTTATCACTATGTGAGTTTTGAACATCATTTTCCTGCATCTCGTCCTTTATTTCAATCAGCTCTGAAATAAAACCTTGTCTTCCATCATGTTCAACTGTATAAAGATCTTCAACCTGCTGATCTTGATAAGTATCCTCTAAGATTTCTGTCTGCTGCTGAAATGGATTCTCATATAGTGCTTCCATGATTTCTTCGTCCATGAATTCATCATCTCCATAAAAATCCTCAAGATTTTCAATGAAACTATTAACATGTTTACAACAATTCTGCACTAATATTAAGGATGGACAAGATTATTTATACCTTTATAATAATATTGTATGAAAATCTCTCAAACAATAAATACAAGCAGGTGGCATACTTTCATACCAAGATCGAGCTTCATCTTCCAGAGTAGTCATGAACATCTTCATCAAGCAATCTTAAGGAAAATTAATCTTTAACTTATGCACATGGATATGAAATTTCAGCAGATGAAGAGCAGCATCAATACCTTTCACATTTTTGAACATAGGAAAATTCCTTTCCCAATCTACTTTAGGTATCTTATTTGGAAAACCTGGAATGTGATCTCGACTCATGGAAGCATACCTTCTTGCAACAATTTCCATCTTCAAACAAAGATCTTAAAGCTACTGATCTTCTTTTAGTGGAGTCACCACAAAGGATTTAATTTTCTAGATCTTCAGTGAATGGAGTCGTTCGGTGAATGATCCAGCCTTCATATATATCCGACTATTGTTCACCATCAACAATCAGATCTAAACTTTGTCAATATATATTTTTTTTTTAAATTTTTTTACCGGGGAAGATATTGCTGGGGTGATCTGTCTTTATGCTCTAATACCGGAAATGTATTATGACTATGGCGCTTTAACAGTGTTCACTTTGCAATAATATTCAAACTTTCTTCGAACAAATGTTTCAAAGGCTTATAGGCAAACCTTATCCTTTGGTCATAATATCAAATTATAACAATGGCGCGATTTCTTTTTAAAAAACATCAACCTTCGAACTTATAACATAAAACCCATTTATTCTACCAATCGTGGCATACATTTGATTTAACAAGGGACCACACATCGATATTTTGCCTTTTTACGAATAAAATAAACATATAATAATGCAAAACCGCTAGATCTAAGGCTCTCCAGATTGGACGATCCTCGTGAATATCGCGTTTTTTCAAAGGCCGAAGTTTAACAGATGAAAATTGCGTGATATGGGTGGTATTTGGGTGATGATGTGCCCTTATATTACTGGATCGTGTTTTTTGGGAGTGGTTTTGCTCTGGGCCAAAAGTGGCGCGATGAAGGTGGTTTGGTTTCCCGAAACCCGCTGGTGGTAATTAAACCGCGCTTTGAATCAGGCTTTCACTGTGGTTTAACACTTAACTGCTGGCGTTAAATGACTGCTGGGTCCCACTGATATTACTCTGCCGGTAATGAATAAAGCTCTTTACTTTAAATAACAAAGATTTGTAAAGATTTTTTGTGTATGATATAACCGAGGTTTAACCTTAAACAAAGGTTTCAATACTCTTTATTTCGCGCAGGGCCTGACTATGACTCGCTCCTCTACAGAGCCTTTGTTTCGATATTTATTCAAAACAGAATAAACACATCCAAAGTGCCGAGAATATAAGCTTGAATACACTCAGATCGCTTCCCCAGCGGAGTCGCCAGAAATGTTAGCTCCCGATCTGGACCCCAGTCTGAAAAATGGCAAAACATGGTAACATCTAAACCACGCTTAGCCTTGTAGCTAGCCCTACAAGGTCAGGAGAGGGCTCTCTTTGTAAAAGGATATTCAACAAAGCACAAATATGAAACTAATTTTAGGCTAGGTATAAGAATGGGAAAAGGTTTAATAAATGAATGAATTTTTCAGGGATGTATGGGAACAAAATGGGACAGTTTGAATCTGGGAATTAAATCAGGATATAGGGTATTTCATGGGGCAAGGTCGGCTGAAAATTTCAGCAATTAAATGTAAATAATTATGGGATGGAAAGACTGGTGAGGAGCTGAAAAGGGCATGGAAGATGGATGCCTTTCAAACAGAAGAAAAACACAAAGTATTGAATGATTTCCCAAGGCAGAGCATAAAAATGGATTCCACCTTTCTATCTTGAAAGCATTCAAATAGAAATGTTTATGAATGAATGGAACACATAACAATTTTACATATGAACACAAAGAGAGAACAAATGCTAAAACTCATACCACATGGATCCCACAAATCAGAGCTGCATCACTTTATTAATTCCCTGTCCAAAACTGTTACAATGGAGCACAGAGCGTTATTTTCCACACTATTCCCCTACTTTAGAGTTACAGACTACTTTACAAATGATTTACAATTACATTAAATAGGCTGAAATGTGGGAACATAGATCCACAGAAAGAGGGAGCTGTTTAAAAACTCATAACTAAAATCTGAAGATAGGAAAGAGAACCAACAATCTACCCTAAAGAAGGAACAACCTTACATTTGACTACTTGGGCAGATTCACAGTTACGCGGTTGAATGAAAAATAGGCAATTTGAGGAGAAAACCCCTATTTTTATGGTGATGTAGAAATCATAGCTTCTCGGCCCTTTGACTGTGTCCCACAGTTTTCATTATTTTTCTGAAGAAAACTGACTTTAAAAAATAAGAATGAAATGAAATTATGCCTTGGTGAAAGGAAAACCGATTTCAGATGGAGGGAGCAAAGGGAAATGAGGTGGGGTCCGTGTTACAATCAGAATCAATGTGCAGGAAGGGACGCAACATATAATAAAACATTTTAATATGTTACGCGACGGTGCCATCTCAATCGGCGATCGGAGGAATGGGGAGGATGTTATTTAGAACGAAACCCAAAACTTCTGATGCGATTGGCATGTGGGAAACAGGGATAAAAGATAGGCCAAAGGGATAATGGGATGAAAAGGTAAATAAAATGTCTCGGCACCTTTTTCAAAGGAAAAGATGATTTTACATTTGAAAAAGGGGAGGGCCTTTAAGGTGGGATTGGGCCAAATCGGGATCAGAATCGGGAGAGGGAGTGGGTGTATTGGGATGAGGCAAAACCTCTGATGCGATTTACATAGGTCCGATGGGGGAGAGGCCTATTAAACGAATTAAAACAAATTTGATTTAATAAAGGGTAAGGCCCTTTATTATGAATGGGCGGAGGTTTTATGTGGTGGGCCCGTAAGTCAATCAGAATCGGAGATCGGAACCTCGGGGCGGAGTATAACATAACACAATTCCTCTGATGCGATGGGGATCAGCGATGGGGGCGCGACTTTGTAAAACTAAATAAAAAGAAAATTTATGTTTGAAAAAGGAGAAGGGCCAATTTATTATGAACGAGGCGGAAGATTTAAGTGGTGGGACCAGGGTCAATCAGCATCGGAGATCGGAGGAGGGCGGAGGGAACAATTTTGTGACTACACCGATTGGGATGGTCTGATTGGCTGTGGCCCATCGGATTGAATGATGAGATCGACGGCAGAGGAGTAGTCGGGGGTTTGCAATCGGCAGGGGCTCAATTGGACGAAACAATTTATGAAATCGCCGCCTGCATATGGACCGTCCAATTGAAGGGAGCGATCGACGGTCAGGATGTACATCAGTCAGGTTGCCACCTGAGTTATATAATCGGGAGCCGCTTAATGCAATCGCATTGGAGGTTTTGGAAAAGGGCCAATCGGGGCACACATATAAAATTTCGCGATGCGATGGGAAAGGTAAGGGAATAGAATCGGCGGAGATTATTTATAATAAAAACTTTAACTTTATTATAGTTAAAAGGTATGGAGGGGAAGTGGTTTGGAACGGCAGGGGGGGGTATTTATAACATGAAACTTTGATTTTATTATAAAGTTTCAAGGGCATGAGGGGAAGTGGTTATAATAAATCGCATATGTGTTTATATAAGTCTTTTGCAATGCGATTATGTGATCAGATGGGGAAAAAAGGGTTTATAAGAGAAAATAATAAACTTTAATAAAATAAAGTTTAGGGAAAGGAGGGAAAAAGGGGAAGGGTTAGGTATAGAGGAATTTTTACTTCACTCAGGCATAAATTTCAATCCAAAAGTCAGTTTTGAGAGTGTAATATACCATTGGAAAGCTATTTTCGGGCTCTTTCTGTTGGATCTACTTAGAACATGATTTGACACTGAAAATGTTGTGGAAAACTTCTCCGAAAGGCAGGGTGATGACTTAGAGGAGATAACAACTTCTGAAATGTGGCTTATTACATATGATGACATAAAATGACATAATAAATGATAATAAAGGCAAAGTATCATGTTTTCCCCTCAAAACATGGTTTTGAGGTGAAAATTACATCAAACTGAATAAAACATTTCTTTGATCTTCCCAGTGCTGTGACTTTGAGTTTATTGACTTCCTCATGACCTTGCTGATATTTATTTGACACCTGACTCATTAATTTGACCATGGTGAGGCCATAGAACCTAATGAGACCCATCATATGACGTACTAAAATGACTCATAAAGTGAAAGTAACCCATGACTAAAGACCACAAAGAGGAGAATCAGCAAGTTTCACACGAGGGAAAATTGATGAAAAATCACTGCCATCAATGAATCCATGACCTAGCAGAATGGTAAAAATTTATGGTATGGGACTCCTAATATGCAAATGCAAAAGAGAAATTTTGATCACTGATGGCAGTATGAATAGATTGACACTAACACCTCTAAGCGTTCTACCATTCCTTCAGAAACTATAAATGCAACTTTATTTAGTACCACCTCATATATAATATCCACCACAGTTCATTCCATAGAACCATTCATCCCCAAGCTTCCTCCTTAACCTAAAGTTTCATTCTCATCTTCAAGTGTTCCAAGTACATCTTCTAGTGTTCCATGTACATCTTCTAGCACTTCAAGTTCATCTCCAAGCACTTCAAGTTCATCTGCAAGCACCACTACTTTACCTCCAAATCAAGATAGAATCCTAGCCATGGCAACCAGATGTGCTCCTTTGGTCTTATAGGCCACTTTACATGCCACGCCACAGGATTACCAGAGTAAATTTTTTTAGTTTGATGGTACTGCTCAATATACTGCTTAACAAAATGTAAATAAAATGACTGATTACTTTGAATTACATGAAATTGATGAGGCCGATGTGCAAATGAGATTGTTTGCCCAAACATTAGCAGGAGATGCTAAGAAATGGTTTAAATCTTTGCCTTCTAACCACATTGTTGATTTAGTTGCTTTTCATCAATTGATCATTAATAGATGGGAAAGGAAGAAAAACCCTTTACAGATATTATCTAAATATGAAAACACTAGGAGATCTACTAATGAATATGTTCAAGATTACTGTACTAGGTTAATAACATTTATAATGTAATTCCAGTGAATATCAGACCCCTTATAGACTTGGCCCTAATCAAATTTATTGATGGTTTTGATGATGACATGTCATATCAATTAAGAGAAAGAAACCCTACAACTTTAGAACAGATGTAGAGTGATGCAGTTAGTGTAGAAGCTAACTTATTAGCTAAAAGAGCTAGGATGAGAAATGAAAGAAGAGTGACTATTAAGGAAGAACCATCCACTTCAGACATTAAGATAGATAGTTTAGCTAAAAGTATGGAAAGACTAATGGATAGATTATAAAACATGGAAAGAAAACCTCAGTGGGAAAATCAACAAGGTCCCCAAATTAGAAACCCCAACTTTAGGAAGAATCCTAATACTGGTAAATCAAGAGAAGTAGTACCTGATCAACAGATTAGACCACCTTTCCAAGAAAACTATGATGAGAGTTCATAACAAAATGATGAAGACCAGGACACACAGATAAAATTGATGGGAATAAATGATGAAAATACTGTTTTTCTTACCCAAGAATAACAAGAATTATACATGTTAAAACAATTACATTTAGAATCTGGAGAGTCCTTTGACTATAAACAAGCCTATGAATCTGCTATCTACGAAGTTCATAAGCAATATAGCCTTAGAAGCAAGAAGAACACAAAAGCTCCTACTAAGAAAACAATCCAAACCTAGACTAAGAAAACAGTAGAAGCTCCTGTGACTAAAAATCTACAAATTCTCCCTAGAGAAACCCATAATACTTCTAGCCCAAAGATTGTAGACATCACATATACTGCTACTCAAACATCAACTACTGCTAAAACTTCAACAACTACTCAAACTGTTCCAGACAAGAAAATTGATAGTTAGACAGTGGAAACACAAACTGAATTACCAACTATTGATGAAAAAGACAAAAACACACAAACTACAATTGGTAAAGACGAAATCATTTAGTTAGTCAAAACTAAAATACCATTCAATATTTAAATTGAGATGGCCAAATTGAAATACTAGTTCCTTTAACAGAGTTGGTGAAAAATGATTCATACAAAGCCCAAATCATTGAAACATTGAACATAGGTGAAGGCGAAGATGCTGTTAACCTCAATGATGATCAACGTGAGTTATTATTTGGTCCTGAAGTAAATGGTAAACATCAACAAGGAGGTGTCCCTGCATTCTACATTATCCCTAACATTCATGATAAAATCTTACACAATGCTATGTTGGATTCTGGAGCAGCTCATAACTTAATGCCTAAAGCAGTAATGGAAAAATTGAATTTAGACATCACCAGACCATACAAAGACCTGTTCTCCTTTGATTCTAGTCAAGTTAAATGCCTTGGCCTGATAAAATACCTGTGTATAACTCTTGTCGAGTGCCCAACAAAGAGTATTGTTATGGATAGTGTAGTTGCTATTATGCCTCCTAAATATGGAATGTTGTTATCTCGCTCATGGGGTGCAAAATTACAGGGGTCACTGCAATTAGATATGTCATATGCTACCATTTCTGTATTTGGTTAGCAAAGAAAGCTTTATAGAGAAACTTTGATGAAATACATGGTTAATAGTGCAGAAAAACCACAGACTTATCCTATTTATTCCCTACATTATGATATGGACTCTTTTATCCTATGTAATTCAGACACTAGCAAAGATAAAACCACAGTTGTAGAACAGAAACACAAAGAAAATGACAGTGACAATATAACTCATGAGTCTGTGTGGCATTTAGACTTTGATGGTTATGTAAACATATTAGGAGTAGGATTTGGAGTATGGATTTATAATTTAGAGAATGATCATTCAGAAGGACATGCATTCAAGTTAAATTTCAAATGCACTAATAACATGGCAGAATATGAAGCATTAGTGTGAGGATTGCAAATTGTAAGAAAAATTGGATCCAAGAGAGTTTCTGTAATGGGAGACTCATAAATTATCATAAAACAAATTAAAGGAGAGTATCTTGTTAATAATCCTAGACTTATCCAATACAGAGAAACTATACTAGACTTGATAAATTGTTTTCTTGAAACTGACTTTGTTGTTATTCTAAGAAATCAGAATATGCAGGCACATAGTTTGGCCACTTTTGCCAGCACATGCAAGTTACCTTTTCAGCCAAATCATCAGTATACTACTGAGGTAATACATAGGCCAATCATACATGATAATTTAAAGTATTGGCAAATCTTTTCACAAGACTCACAAATCTATAATTTCATGAATTTTGAGGGAGAGTTTCAAAACTATAATATAGACACAGATTGTACATTAGATTATACCATAAATAACGAGATAGATATAAGTGATGTAGATAAAATAGAACCAACTAAATTCACTAAAGTAGAAATAGAAAAAATAGAAACATTATAAATAGAGGAATTAACCAATGATGAATCATAAGTTTTAAACCTTAAAGATAATATTTTGCCTAAGGGATTAGCCCCATTAGAAGATCTTTTTGACTCCAATGATGTATCTAGAAAACCCAAAATGGGCCTTTAAGGTCAAATATAGAAGAATGCAACATAGGAACAAAAGAAAAACCCAAGCTTATCAAAATATCTAAAGCATTACCTCTAGCTGAAAAGTTGAAGTACATTACTTTGTTTAAAGATTTCCAAGATATCTTTGCCTGGAGTTATGAAGACCTCAAGTCTTATGATACCAGTATTATCCAGCATAAAATACCAATCAAAGAAAATCAGAAGCCCTTTAAACAAAAGCTTAGGAGAATTAACCCTGTTCCTATGCCATTGATAGAGAAATAAGTTAAAAGGATGTATGAGGCTCAAATAATAGCACCCATTAGATATTCTGATTGGGTCTCTAATTTAGTTCCCATTAGAAAGAAAACATGAGAAATCATACTCTGTGTCGATTTCAAAAACTTAAACAAAGTCTCATTAAAGGATAAGTGTCCTCTCCCTAAATGGACCATATTCTACAGAGGGTAGTAGGGTCTTCCAGAATGTCATTACTTGATGGATTTTCTGGATACAACCAAATCCTAGTCCAACTTGAAGATAAAGCAAAGACCGCATTTACCACTCCTTGGGGAACTTTCATGTATTTGAAAATTCCCTTTGGACTGATGAATGCTGGAGCTACATTCCAAAGATCTATGGATATAGCTTTTGGAAATCCATGAATTTTTAGTCATTTATCTAGATGATATCACAATATTTTCCAAAATGGATAATGAATATCTAGATCATTTGAAAATAGTGTTCCTAAAATGTAGAAAATTTGGCATTTCCTTGAATTTTAAAAAGACACTTTTTGGATTAGAAGAAGGTAAAATCCTTGGACACATAATTTCAAAAGAAGGCATTAGAATTGATCCAGCTAGAATAGAAGCAATCTTAAACATCAGTCATCCTAGGAACATCAGATAATTATAAGAATTTATAGGAAAAATATTTTTTCTTAGAAGATTCATCCCTAACTTAGCAGAACTAATTAGGAACTTAAACAACGTGTTAAAGAAGGATTCGACACTTAAGTGGGCAGTAGAGGCTAAGAAATTTTTTGGAGCAGTCAAAGAAGAACTTACAAAAACACCTGTCCTCATAAGTCATAGTTTTAACAAAGATTTGATAATTTTTTCATTTGCTTTAGAACACATCATTGCAACAGTCTTGTTGCAAAAGAATGATGAAGGTTTTGAACAACCCATTGCTTTTTCAGTAAAAACTTAAGAGATGCAACACTAAAATACAATATTATGGAAAAACAAGCACTTGCTTTAGTGAAAGCTATAAAGGTTTTCAGAGTGTACATTCTATACTCCCACATAATTGCATATGTTCCAAATTCAGTTGTAAAGGACATTCTAACTCAGAATGGGCCTAATGGAAAAAGAGGCAAATGGATTGCCACTATACTAGAATATGACATTGAAATCAAGCCTACAAAATTGATCAAAGGCCAAGGTTTAGCCAAACACATAGTTGAATCGAACTATCAGGCCTTAGATATAAATTTCATTGCTACCCTAGATGATCAAGAAGAGATGGCAACTCCACAAATCAGTGAAGATTTCATAGATTCACCCTGGTATGCAGACATTATATTTGTTTTACTCAATCTACAAGCTCCCCCTTGTTTATCTATAGCTAAAAGTAGATTTTTGAAAATGAAAGCATTGAAATATTGTATCTTAGATAATGCTTTATTTGGAAATATCATGGTGGCATTCTATTAAACTGTTTATTAAAAGATGAAGCTAACAAAGTAATGCAGGAATTTCATGCAAGATATTATGGAGAACACCTCTACTAGAAAACAACTGCTAATAAAATTTTGAGGGTAGGTTTTTATTGGCCCACTCTTTTTGCAGATGTCATAAAGTATGTGACCTCATGTCGCAAATGTCAGATATTTGAAGGGAAAAATAAACTCTTACCATTACCCCTCAAACATATCTGAGTAGAAATTACACTTCAACAATGGGGTTTAGACTTCATTGGTGAAATTCACCCACCCTCCTCAGCCCAGCATAAATGGATATTGACAGCTACTAATTACTTTACCAAGTGGATAGAAGCCATCCCTTCTAGACAAGCCACAAAATCTATCATTATCTCATTCTTGAAAACAACATCCTTTCTATATTTGGATGCCCACAAAAGCTCATTACTGATAATGTTGCTGCCTTCAAATCCAATAAATGATAGAATTTTTTAACAAATACCATATCAACCTTGGCCATTCTACTGCCTATTACCCTCAAGATAATGGATTAGCATAATCTTAAAACAAAAGCCTAGTTAATATCATCAAGAAGCTATTAGAAGATAACAAGAAAACCTAGAATAAAAGGTTGGTTAATGCCTTATGGGCAGATAGACTAACTACCAATGAATCTATTGGTACATCTCCCCGTCAATTGGTATATGGGATGGATGTTATTTTTCCATCTTCATTAGGAGTACCAGTAATGAAAATGATTCAAGAGCTGCAAGTAGAACCAAATGACATCCAAAGGAGGATAAATCAAAAAATTCATTTGCAACAAACCAGGGAAGAAGTTTATATCAAATCCCAAGTTATTCAATATAAAATAAAAAAGATATTTGATAAGAAAACTAAAGCAAATGATTTCTTCATAGGTGATCAAGTAATCAAATGGGATTCCAGAAGAGAAGAAAAGGGAAAACATGGAAAAATTGGCTTTCTTTGGAAAGGCCCATACATTATTTATGGTTACAGAGGCAACAAGGCATTTTTCTTGAAAGAGTTAGATGGAATAGATCTACCAGATGGACTAGTCAATGGTAGAATGCTAAAGCATTTTCACCAGATTAACCAGTAGTTCATTTTAATTTGTTCATTGTAAATACCATAGCAAAAGTTTAGATTGGATTGGATGATTATCTTCTAAATTTGAAGCTCGAAGAGCAGGCCCTAAGCTTTGAAAGATATAACATCATATGTTTGAATAAAGGAGATCACAGAAAGCAGTTCCAAGGCAAGCCAATTCAAATTTCCAAGGCCACTGATCAAAAAGTTCTTGACATCTCACCTGGAGATGCCATCTCCAAGTGGAGCCACTGTTAGTGTCCTATAATAATAGGGATCATAATTTTGAATTGACTATGTTAAGTCTTGTAATATTGTACATACCTTTGCTTTCTGCAAATGTTTTCCCATATAAAAAAATGAAAAGAGGGTATGTCCTAAAAGAGAAATCAAAGGACCAAAAGAAAAGAAGATCAAAAAAGGATATAAAATATGAACCCCACAAAAAGAAACAAAAATAAATCCTGAAAGTGTTGCACATTCAAATGCCACTACTCTTACTTTACTTTTGCAAATAAAATTGTGTGCAGCTTGTCTAAAATTCCACAATTCATGATGATCATACAGTTGATTCTTGATTCATTCATGCCTTTAAATTTCATGTCATGATAGTTAGTGAATAAAGATATAACCAAACCATTTAATCTTGGCAGATCAGTAGTTAGGTAAAGAATAAAATTAGCTCATAAGTTTAATATGAGCCATTGGAAGTTATAAGGTTAGAAGTAAAGTTATTTTGCTTATCAAAAGAAAATAAAAGGGTCAATAAGCTCACCCCCGCTCCCTTGCCACGTGGCACTCCCACAGTCTATCGCACCCCCCCCCAATCCTAAAATTGCCTTACCACCTTTTTGTGTGCGATAACTGCCAAACTGCCTCTGTGCCTTACGATGAAACCATCGTTGTTTGAAATAAACCCCCGCACCATTGCAATAAGATCCAATGTTTAAAAACAACAATAAACTTACTGCTTCACTGTTATTTGACTATTGCGGTTTATTTTCGAAAAGAGACCAAAAAGCCTTTGCAGACCAAAATTGAAGACTGTTGCCGCCAGAACCCCTTCCAAGACCAAAACTTCGATTTTCCAAGTAATTCTAAGCACCAGAAACCATTAATTACGCATAGAAAGTAGTAATTGAACAAATCAATGGCTTCCCGGAGCATTATATCCATAAATCCTCCGCAACCACCTGTGGTAGATGTTGACCACACCCCTCTAGCCGATAAAGACTTCAAAATCAATGATATAGTGACTGATTTCAACCTTTTAGAGCTCCACTGTTGGAGCCATGACTAATTTATTGACCAAGCAGATGATATCCATTTGTGGGATTCAAACCTACCCAAATACATATTCCCACAAACCTTTCAGTTCCCAGAACTCATTAGACTCTGCCAGATCAACTATTTTCCCAATGAAAGAGCTTTAGATACCCCAAACCAGGAAATCCTGTTCACAATTATTGCTCAATCCATCAATCAGATGTTACAGATTCAACCACAACCTAATGAATTTCCATTATCCATTGAAACACTTACATAACTCTACTTGAAGCTGGACTTTGCTAAAAGATTCCAAATATTCTAGACTTTCCTTCCTCCATCAGTAGAAACCCCTAAAAGTAATCCTCCATATTCAACTTCCATATTTTTAGAGAGAACCAAATGGATTGTTACCATGTTGTCATGTATTTTAGGGTATTTCACTGATGAACATGTAGATGCATCTATCCTTGGTTTCCTATCATATTTTTCCCAGGTCAGCCTCCAGCTTCAATCTTCAATTTTGCCCAGTATTTGGGAAATGAAATTCACAATAAGCTAGTCAAGCTTCCAAAAGAAGGAGTATTCAAATATTCATCAGTTTTGTTCCATATGTTTATATATTTCCAATCTGAAAGGTTTGTAGCTAACCTCCAAAAACTGGACACAGAGGGTAATCCCCAATCTATTGTCTTTTGGACATCCTTGATCAGAAAGGATTCCACTAAATTCAGCTATAAATATTTCGTTGATTCATTTGTTTACGCAGTATTTAATATGCTAAGCAATAACATTCAGCCTAGAATCAGTGAAGAGATAAATAAAGTGTTACAGTTTTCAGATAAAAGTAAAACAAGAGACTGGCATTTATACCAGAATCATACATAAATTAGAGTGTATGGAACCCACCTTACTCCATACAAGCTTCCCAAATACCTCTCAATGAGGTTATTTTCTTTGGAATACATCAGAAAAATCTTACATTTAGATGAAGTCAATTTACTTTCAGCTAATAAAAATATTCAATTCAAGATTAAGAACCAACTAGGTCCTTTTATTTGCAATATTAGGAATGTTGGTCAGCAAGTAGACAAATATTTACAAGCTTTTAAGTTTAGTAGTAGTTTCAAATGGCAATATAACCCCTTGGGTGTCATAAGTAAGTTAAGAGTCAAATTCAAATTGACCCCTTTTATTCATGAGTCAAAGCCTGAAGTTGAAAAGTATTCCAACCAGTCAGAATGGTTGGAAAATAATTTACAGGATATGGAGAAGCAGATTGATACTAGTTCCATCTTGCTTACTCCAGCCCCATAGGACAAAAATTAAAAGAGGGCAAGAGAGGAAGGCTCATATTCTGCAGAAACCACTTCTGACACTAAATTTAAGCTTATCTATAGGAAGAAGGAAAAAGTGAATCCAGTGATAGAACAGAAAGAAATAGTTGATACAGTTGAAGTCATTGATACAAATATTATTGTCAGAGATGGTGCATCTCCAACAGTTTTAGAAGAAACACAGCTGCCATCAACCTCCAGTGCACAAATCATTCAGAAACAACATAGTGCTGAGGTTTCATAATATAGCAAACCAGTGGAGAAAGAGAAAGATATAATGGAGAAATACAAAGAAATCAAAATTAGGAATGAAGCATTGAAAGCTGTAACTTATGCCCAATACTGGAAACAAACTCCCAATTACCAGAATAGATTGCTATCAGCATTTGACTACAAAACAAGAAAGATGCAAATGACATTTTTACAGCCAACAATGTAGCCCCAAAATCATTAGCAAATTATAAGAAAACAACCTTTGAAGTTCTTGCTAAAGATGTACATCCAATAGATCAGATTGAGTTTCATAAACAAGCAGGAGAAATGATCTATTCCACTATGACACTTAAAACTTTAAGTGTCCAAAAACTACAAAATTATCTAGAAAATATAAGGACATAGTTAAAACTAGAGAAATATTCTTCACAAGCAAAGGATAACACGATAAATTCACTTTAAGAATTGGTAATGGAAGTAGGATATAATCCAAGGGACATCAAAGCAACAAAAGAGCTTATCAAGAAGAAGAATGCAGACATAGCTGCATTAAAGAAACCAGAAGAAGCCACTCAGATAATCAAACTCCTTAATTCCAAAACAAACATTTATTAGAAGAACTTAGGATAAGTGATAGAACATAAACCATTTTAGAGGTGAAGAAAGTGATTTCTAAGAGAAATCCGATGACATAGCTTAAGGACAAATGTCAAACTATGGAGCTTATAGTGAACAGGTTCATGAACAAGTTTGATGTTTTGAGACAAAATGGTCTACCTAATCCATTAGTAATCAATGATAAACTAATTAGGCATGAATATTATGATAAAAATATTAGGGAAGTAGCTAAAGAAAATTCCAACAATTCCTCATTGAAAGGAATTCCCACAGGCAAAGTACTCTTTCAAATATTTGAAAATCTCTTTTACCTCCAGCATGAGGTAAATCATCTTTTTGTAAACAAGCCTACATTTTCCAAGTATATTGCAACCGATAAGATTTACCGGAGAATGGTGAAAATCAAACTTCCAGATGAAGAAACATGGGAAAAATGGTGTGATTTACTGTGACAGATGAAAACAAATACAGGTAAAAGAAAGACAAGTTAAAGAGAAGACAAAGCAGTCAAGTAAAATAATTCACAGGTTAAAGAGAAGTCAGATGAAAGATAGAGTTAAAAGAAAATTCAGATGAAAGATAGAGTTAAAAGAAAAGTCAGATGAAAGACAGATGAAGACAACCAACGTGAAAGATAGCCAGTATCAAAGAAACAAACAACAAACAACAAATCAAATAAAACAGGGACAACTTACAGTCAATTAATAGGTGTCTCTATCTTCTTGGATGAAGATATTTTATTTTCCTTAAATAAATCCTAGTTAGTTGACAGGATATTTTGTATTAAGTTTTGTATAAATAATTCATCAATTCGAAGTATTGAGGGTGGATTCCTGAATATTTCTATAGTTGAATTGATCTACTACCTGAGGGTTTATTGTACCATTTCCAAGTTGAGAGACAGGACAAGTAATAAAGGCATTTCTTTATAGGATTCATGTGTTGAGCTACTTCAGTGAAGTATATTTCAATTGTTGATGTTATTTTCTTTAAGTATTCCATAAACTTGCATGCTTTCGAAATTTAAATGTTAGAATTGGAATTTTACTGCAAAATTTGTTTAATTGCACTCTGCTTTGAACTGTTATACATTTTAATGTTTTCTTCTGATATATGGTTTAGAGAATCCTTAATTGCTCTCTGATCCTGATTGACATCCTTCACGTTCTTTCATTATCTGGTTTTAGGAATCCTTAATTGCTTCTTGATCCCGATTGAAAACCACTTCACCATTCAGCCTTTAAGATATGATTTTGCTCAGCTACCCTGCCCTGAAACACTTCCTTTAGAATTTGATCTTGTTTTGTTTTCTTGATATATTGAATCCATAGCCCAATGGAAAATATAAAGGCACCTATCCATCTAAATCAATAATTCCACCAACAAATCAAAATCAAACCAAATCAATCATACATAAATAGCCTAAAATCAATTAAAAAAACAAATCTAAATCATTAAGAGAGAGCACTCTCTGAGCATTAGGAAGGCTAGGTCCTAATCTCTAAAAGTGGTTGATAGTTACCTCTTATATTTCTTTAGACACACATAACAACCCTTGGCAAATTTTGGAGAGATAACCCGTAGCAACCCAAACGTTGTCGCACATCGCAAGGAATAGCGAACAAAGTTAAGATTTCGCAAGGTAAAGGTTTTAGTGTGCGATGCGAATTGGTGCGGGGAAGAATTAGTGCAAGGCGTCTGCTCTTGCAGAACCCAACGGTCGAGATTGAAGCAACGACCGCACATCGCAAAGTTTAGGTGTTAGCGCTAAGTACCATCACAGGTTAAGTTTAAAATTCTGCGATGCGAAGTAGAGGACACGTGTCAGCGTGACGCATAATCGCAAGTCGCAGTGAATAGAATTTAACATGTTAAGTTAATTTGTATTTTGTGCGAAGTGCGATCGCACGTTGATTGGTCAAGAGCTATGTGTGTCCCTCCTGAAGGAACTCCCGCGAGTTCGAATTTTTGTTTGCTTTGTGTGTTGGTTTGGGGCATATGAAGGTTTAAAACACCATTGTTGAGTCGAAATGTATGTATGTATTAAATCTTAGAAATCACATTATATAGCGTTATTCTGACATACTGCAGAAGATTTGCATCACAGACCCTCCAGTTTCTCCCACAACAAGGCATCCATGCGACTGTGACCTTTTTAAAGCAGTTTTGCGCCGACCTCAGATTCTGAGCCACTTTTTAGGGCTAGGTCTCAATCCATTGCCTAAAACTTCACGAAACTTCCATAAATTATGAATACCATGATGACAAGGTTACTAATTTAGATAGATGTCTTTCGAATTAATCATATCATAATGATTTGGTTGACGTTTCAAACCAACTAATGTGGTTCATCCTCATGTTGTCCTGTGGATGAACCACATTGGTTGGTCCAAAACGTCGACCAAATCATTATGATGTGATTAATTCGACAGACATCTATCTAAATTATGGATCACATAAGTCTTAGATCTAACAAGGTTACTAATGCAAACACCTAAACAAGGACTTGACCTGGCCCCCACTCGCCGTGACAAGGATTTCGTCAAACATATCGTAAACATGTAATCTACAGGTCACAACAACAAATCTGGACATAGGGATCTCATACTTATCCATGAATCATCAAGGAGGACAATATCTCCTCCCAATAGTTGCATTGTTGTCTATTAGGTCATTCATTCATTAACATTTCATATACTAACCAAAACATGATGATAACCATACATAAAGATTTTGATAAAGCATGCTTATAACTAGCATATAACCAACATAATAGCAATGGTAGGAAAACCTTTAATATCTCATAATAACAAGTACATTTACCCATAAAATACAAGAGGAGAAGAGCTCTTACTAACATCTGAAAAATGAAACTAGGTCTGGGACTTCCACGTACCATCGAATCATAGATTGGGTTGAACCAAATCTCTCTTTCATCCAATCATCCTCGTGCCATATTCCAAGCATTAATGTGGGATCTCATGGAATAAACCAAACAAAACCAAACGAGGGCTTCTATAGGCCAAAATGCCTCAACCCTCAACCAGTGATTGCATATCATGGTCAGACATCACTAACCATCACCAGATCAGTCTCTACCCAAGTTTTCCAGGGCTCTAGAGCATTTTTTCCAGGGATCTGGAGCGTTTGTTCCAACCAGGACTTCCAAGACTAGTAACTCAACCCACAATTTTCGTTAGGCTTCCAGGGTGTTTGTCCAACCAAGGCTTATAGGACTAGTAACTCAACCCACCAAGGGCTTCTAGAGTGTTTGTCCAACCAAGGCTTCCAATACTAGTAACTCAACCCAAATTTTTACAGGGCTTCTAGAGTGCTTGTCCAACCAAGGCTTTCAAGAACTAGTAACTCAAACCATGGCTATAAGGAACATGAACACCAAACAGAAAACAAAAGTAAACCCACAACACCATGGCTCTCTACAAAAGGCAAGGCTAGGAAATATCACTTTTAATCCACAAAATCCTCCATACTGATGATAGATCATAACCAAGAAACCACATGCATATGTCATGCATTCCAAAACTAGCAAGGAAATCATACATGCAACTCAGTAGCTGCAGAGCGAATATGTTGTATTTGTTTATCTCGTTGTCCTCTTGCGCTTTCTTACTTTTCCTTTGCCTTCTTGTTCCAAATCCAAAGTATGCCACACTCCTCCAATAGTGCTCCAAGAAAACTACAAGTGTCCAAGAGTATGAGAGAGAATAGAAGAGAGATAGCTCCAAGATAAAAATGACAAAAGGTTACAAAATAGTTATCAAAAGCCTTTTTATTAACGAGGTCTCTATTTTTCTTCAATTTCCATTATTTTCCTTCCTTTTCCTCCTCACATGCAACCTGTGACCTTTCACCTTCCTTTTTTCTTATTTTTTGTTATTTTCATAAATAAATGCCAATAAATGCCACATTGCCTTTCCAAAGTCTTTTCCATTGCCTTTGCTAATTTTCGTAGCCATATATTAATCACCGATGATCCCCATCACTATGTTTTTTCTCAACATTCAGCTTGGAATACGTGTCCCATGACCATGTTATTATTTTTCCTTTATTGACTTTATTACATGAACTTTTAACCCGGGGTTGATACAAACCCCTCCCCCTTAGGGAACACCGTCCTTGATGTTCAATGACACCTACAACCAGAAAAACTGCCGAAAACCAAAATATACTACTTATGGAGCTTTATAACTCAACTCAATTCAATATTTACAATTAACAACCTACTGGAAGCAAACCACATAACCAACTGAAAACCATACTGCTTATTGAAGCTTTTTAACACAACTCGATGCAATATTTACATACATATGCATATACATCTGTTGCACTAAAATTTGTCACCTTGACATTTTGCTATCTGTATGAGCTCATTATCACTCATACTTTCCTCTTTTTCAAGTCTAAAACATCAGTTCCTCATGTTAAGCCTTAAAAATAAGAGAAAAGCTCTCAAAAGTCTCTAAAACTCTGGTATCGCACTTTCTCTTTGTCTTACCTGCGGTCTCGCACCTAATGGTCATGTCTCCTACATACCTGACCGCACTTTCTCTGTGTTAAGAGTGCGGACCCCTGTAAAAGATTAAAAAAGGCGCAAGTAAACTCAAAAATCTCACTTTCAATCATTTCTAGAAGCCTCTGGAAGGAATCTTGCGGTGGCAGAACCGCTCTTTTCAGGTTCATGTATCCCTTGCCTTAAGGAGCTAACCCCTTGATGTGAGGAGATTATCCCTTTGAAGGAGGGCTTTATCCCTTCATAATTGGAACTGTAACCTCCTCTTTTGACTATAAAAATAGGCCTTGGGCAGCCTCAAAGGGAGTTGAAGCTTTAGTGTTATTTGAGGTAAAGTGTTGTTGGAACTTAGACTCCTTTAGCTGAGATTTTATGAGGAAAGATTACATACCTGTATGTATCTCGGTTGGAAGAGTGCAAGACCTGTCAGAGTAGAGGAAATTTCTGCTTCGGACCTCGGGAGGACCTGTTAAACATCAAGGCCGAAAAGGTTGTAAGGTTCTTCTACTATTTCAAAGTTAATACAAATAAGTTCGTTTTTCTCAATAAGCTATCATCTGATTGTTTATTTTATGGATTCCTTGATCACCATAATGAATGTGATTTATGAATATATGCTATGAAGGTGCAATTTGATGTTTGTTTGTTTGTGAATGCAGGTCTTCGAACGTAACTCTTTCGGGTGACTGAAAGAAGACTACTACAAACAAGCGTTGGATCAAGGTAGGATTTTAACACCTTTGTAGCATTTACTTCTAAATTGTTATATATCTAGAGAAAGATAGATTTAATTGTCTGTTTGTTGCTAGACTATATTCTGATACTAGGGAGATCGATCTTGTCCGCAAGATCGATTTATCCGGCCAACAAATTGGCAACTCCACTGGGGAAAGAATTTGATTTTTGGTTTTTCTTTTATTTTGACTTGAGAAAATGGTTTTTTTTTTTTTTTTTGATGTATACTGGCTAGGGTAGCTCAGCTTTACTTTGTTTTCAAAAGTTTTAAGAACTTTTATGTTTTTCTTGAAGTTCTTTAGGGACCTCACTTTGTCTTCACACACAGTGCGGGCATCTCCGCACTTTCCTTGAGTAACTAGTGCAGGACCGCACCTGTTTGCTCTGGAGCCTGCGGACCCTGTCAAATTTTTGAAAAACTTAAGATTTATCCTTCCAGTTTGAGTTTAGATTTAATTTAGGATTCTTAGCATCTACCCAGATCTGTATTTTTCTGTCAAAAAGCCTTGTTTATGAGTTTCTTTCAACAAATTTTTCATCTCATCAATCTTTGTTAAGTTAATTGGGTGTTTTGAGTCTCTTTTTTGAGAAATTATTAATTTGATTTCCTTTGATCATTACTTGGAGGTTTGTCTTAGTCTTTTCACAATTTTGCATCTTTTTGCTTTTGTTTTTGCAAAAAAAATTCCCCCTCATTAAATTGTGAATGAGTGTTAATCGCCTTTGAGTATTTTTATTTTTGATCTTTGGAACTCTCACCCAATTTTCTTTACTTACACTTGATTGCTTCGTAGATTACATTAGAATCATCTTGTGTTTGAGAATTCTCTTGCATAGATCACATTTGCATAATTAGAATTCTCATTTTCAGAATATGAATGAAAAATGTGCATAGATTACATTTGAATACTTTTCAAGTGAATTGCGCATAGATTACAATTGCATAGTTTACATTCTGAAAAATCAATCGTAGATTTAAATCAGTTTCTTTAATTTGAATTTACATGTTTTTATGCTTGTTTTAAAAACACAAAATAAAAAATTGTTTTGAATTGATTAGCATTAGTTTTTTTTTTTTTTTTGATGAAATTAGTGCATTAGAGAATTTGTTATATTTTATCTTATTGATCAATTTTTTGCATTTTTGGAAGTGAATGGAAACTCTTTCCTTACTTTAGTTAGGATTAATCAAATTGAAAAGATTACATTATCATATTCGATTGCATTCAGTTTTGGGTCGGGTCATAACACCATTGGTTTCATATCCATTTACCCTTTGAGTAATAACAACCCAAATAACACAGCGCTTAATTAAAATTCATCTAGTAATTTTTACATTTTTAGGGCTCTTTCCACCAATCTAGCTTAGGCTAGTGTCTTGGAATAGTTTTAGTTAACTCTCCAAGACAGTAAAACAAACAAGTAGTCGATCTTGCGGTAGGAAAAATTCCAATTGTTGCATTTATGCTCTGGGAAGTTCCTCTTAAAGGAGTCAAGCACGAGATCCTATCCGAACTAGTGAGGTAATTAATCCTTCCTCATTGGGAACGATAGAAGATATACATGTATTAAGAATGGTAAACCTTGGATTGACCATTGTCGAGGAGCCTGGGGTCACTTGTCGGTAAACCTTGGATTATGTCAAGGAGCCTTCAAGGGGATTGAGCTTTGTTACTCTGCCCTTGCGTGTGTGTCAGATCATAGACTGTTCCCCCAGGTATATCTGTTTCTGTTGGTAACCTTAGTGGCCATAAACTATAGGATTTTTTCCCAAGGTGACGGTGGAGGGAAGATCCCACTGTACCTGGAGCAGACGTCGACTAGACTCACTTGGACTCTCCAGAGGGTTATCTTCACTCGAGATGTTATAGTGGAGAAACTTGCACCGGTCTGTTTCATTAAGTAGGTTTTCGGGGTAACTGTTCCAATTGCCATTTCTGCATTAAAATTCTACAATGTTGGATTTCATCACCAAATAGTGTTTTTAGTGCGGGAATCTACTGTTTGTGTGTGGGTTGACTCCTATATTTGATAGCGCGTGTTCATTTGTTTGCTTTTAATTTTAGAGACCATAGGTATGATTTGTGAATTTTAATTGTTAGGTGTGAAATGTGAATTGTTAAATTTGTTTTAAATTGTTAATAAAATTCATTGAAGTTGAATATAATGGAAACTACTCCGAAATTTACCAACCAAGGAACCCCTCTTAACGAGAATCCTAGTACTTTTCCTTGGTTTGGAAATGTTGGTCCTCCATATATGGCTACATTGTCATTACCTAGATTTACAATAGGTTTCCCGATATGGTTATTTTCAACTTCGTTGGCCCCGAATACTCGAATTTCTCCACCTCAACCGAATGCTTCACCTCAACAGAGTTCACCATCTCAACATCACCAACCTTCTGTTGACCCTTTACCTTCTTCGCCCAATATTTATTCCTCCATTTCTTCCTCTTTGCTTGGTAAAAGCCTTGATGCTAGTAACCAAGTGGCTAAGAAGAAGAAGAAAGGGAAGAAGAAGAAGAAGAAGAAGCAAGATAAGAAAGAAGTCAACCAACCAACCATGGCTGTAAATGTTAGTAGTGTTGAGGAAACCTCCAACATGCATTGCAAACCCAAATACCCTTGCAGGCTTTGTAAGGGTGACCGCTTCCTTATCAATTGTCCTGGTATTCCAAAGGTCTTGGAAGTATGGTCAGAAAAATCCCATCAACTTACTGTTGACCCATCAACCAGTGATAGCTAGGTTCCTAGGAAAAAGGGTAAAGTTAGGTTTCCTTGTAAGTTATGCAAATGGAATCATCAAACTCACATTTTCCCTCACATGGATGAAGCCTCAAAATTGTTGGAAAACCTTACTGTTCCACAGCAAGAACTTCCAACTAGTTACCATCAAATTTCTCCCAATTGATGGAGTGATTGATCTAATTCCAAGTACGGTCAATCCCACTCTTCCATTGGAGAGTGAAACTCATATCACTCAAGTTGATGATCCATTAGTTGATCAAGTGGTCGACTCAATTTCCCATTTGGTCGATCCCACTCTCCCTTAAGAGAGTGAACTTCATACTGCTTAGGTTCTTCTTGTTACATCAGATTCTTGTACACCAGGGGGCATTTCACTTGTTTCTACAGAACCCCCTCCAAGTACTGAGGTCTTTTCCTTTGATTGGAATAGACTGACAGAACCTCGTCTTCCTTCATCCCTTTCCAAATCATTGTGAAGTTTGGTGGTAGGGACATACACCGCACACAGGTAGATGAAGGTGCTTTTGTTAGTATTTTATCCTCAACTGCTTAGAAAACTTTGGGTTCCACTCAACTTGTGCCTATTACGCAGAATATGAAAGCTTTTAACAGAACCATTAGTGAACCTTTAGGGATCCTTCCTAAGTTTTCTATTACTTTGGAAGGTAAAATTGTTTGTATTGATCTTATGGTAGTTCTAGGCCCCTTGGATTTTAATTTACTCCTTGGGCGAGACTATGTCTATGCAATGAAAGTTGTCGTGTCAACACTCTTTCGCGTGATGTCTTTCCCTCACAATGGAAATATTGTGACTGTAGACCAGATTTCATTCCCTAGTCTTGTTTCGACTACCAATAATCCGATATCCCTGAATGTTCTTCATACTAAAGTGGTATCTACCCCGCCATGGGTTAATTATGTGGAAACTAGTCCCATGTTTTCAGTTACCGATGTAAGCGAGCCTCTCGCTATTTTCTCGACTTCCTATGACTTAGATCCGGTAATTGACATGGAAAAATCTATGGGATTATTTGAACGCAATGTTCTTATCCCCTTTGAGTTCCTTGACATGTGTTCCTTCCAGATAACTATTCTTCCTTCTGATGAAGACCTCTTGGAAGCCATGATCGAGGTGCGTCCCTTGACACGTGTTTCTTCTATTTGGAAGCCATGATCAAGTCACCGAGGATAGTTCCTTTTACTGTGTCAACCTTGTTAAAAAATGAATCAGTGGCATATGAGGAGAGTTCCTTTTACTGTGTCAACCTCGTTAAAAAATGAATCAGTCAGTGTGAGGATAGTTCCTTTTACTGTGTCAACCTCATTAAAAAATGAATCAGTTAGTCGAGAGCATAGTTCTTTTTCTTGTGTCAAGCTCGTTAAAAAAGAATGAAACAAGTTTCCAAGAGGAAAGTTCTTTTCCTGTGTCAACCTCGTTAAAAAATGAAACAAATTCTTACGAGGATAGTTCCTTTTACTGTGTCAACCTCGTTAAAAAATGAATCAGTTGGTCAGAGGATAGTTCATGTTACTGACTCAACCTCGTTAAAGAATGAATTAGGTATGAGGAAATTTCCTTTTACTGTGTCAAACTTGTTAAAAAATTAATCAGTCGGCGATGAGGACAGTTCTTTTCCTGTGTCAACCTCATTAAAAAATGAATCAGTAGGTAGATTGTAGATAGTAGATTAATAGATTAGAAATAAATAGTTTCTGAGGATGGTTCTTGTTACTGAGTCAACCTCGTAAAAAATGAATCAGGTAAGAGGAAAGTTCTTTTCCTGTGTTAACCTCGTTAAAAAATGAATCAGTTGGTTAGAGGATAGTTCCTGTTACTGAGTCAACCTCGTTAAAAAATGAATCAGGTATGAGGAAAGTTCCTTTTATTGTGTCAACCTCGTTAAAAAAATGAAACACGTTGCCATGAGCATAGTTCTTTTCCTGTGTCAATCTCATTAAAAAATTAAACAAATCCTCCCCTAATTGAGTCGAGTCTTTGACTAGATCTCGTAAATGTTAAGTCGTATATTTAGGTTAGTTATTTCAATTTTTACATAATTTTCTTACAATTTTAGGTCAGGTCTTTCATATGATCTTGTAAATGAACCTTCATTCCATCCAGCTATTAATTACCAGTACTCTATTAGTTGAATGAAATGAAGCTGGGGGGGGGACATGTGCTCTAGCAGTTACGCTTGGGGGGCATTCAAACCTATCTGACGCATAGTTTTTCTCTGTTTCAAGCTTTTGTAAAAATGAAACCTATCTTGATTCCATTTCGGTTATTATTTTCAAGACTCATTAAACTCATGAAAATCTCGAGATTATTTTGTTGTCTTTCATTCTTGTAAAACACATAAAAATGCCGAGTTCTTTATGTCTTTTCCTACTCGTAAATTAAATTGAAAGTCGGCCACAGGAGTATATTTTTATCCCTTTTTCGAACTCGTTAAAACTTACGAAAAAAGTGAAAACCATGAGTACATTTTTATCCCTTTTTCGAACTTGTTAAAACTTACGAAAAAGCGAAACCCTTGAGTTTTCTTTTAAGCTCTTTTCAAACTCTCTAAAGATGAAAAGATTGCCGAGTACTTGACTATTCGAACTCATTAAAGGAAATGAACGATCATCCCTTCAGTATAAGTTTACCCCTTTTCCGGACTAAAATGGACTATTTACGAAAAAAGGTATACGTTGACTAATTACAGTCAATAGAGTTCTCTCCCGCATTATTTTATCCTTTTTTGGGCTCGAGAGACTAAATTTACGAAAAAATACACCCATGGAGTTTTCTTAAGTTTTTTTCTTCTGACTCCCTAAAAATGAAAAACACCGAGTTCTCCCATACTTGACTCGTTAAAATTTAACAGTAAAGGACTTGTTCAATTTTAAACAGGAACGAACCACTCCTTCTTAGGGTTTGAATTTTAAACTAAGTTGGATTCATCCAAAGGATGAGCTTATAAACAAGCAAATTTTATCCTCCTCAAGCTTGTCAAAAATAAAGAGGTACTTGCCAGAATGGTGGGGGAAAAGAGAGAAAAACAAACATGTTTGTTACATTTTGATTATTCGAAAACCGTTAACCACTCTTGAACACGACACTTTTGTTCACTTGGGTTGGGAAAATCCTTTACCTAACAGTTAATCAAACCATATTGAAAGTCTTCAATCGGTTTCTGGGTATTAGCTTTGGGTCAATTGTCACCAAGCCATCTGCAGTGTCGTTATGTGTTCAAGAGGACAGTTCAAACAAACCATTCATCTGCAAAATATTTGTTTTCCATTTTGACCATCCCTGAGTCAGTCCTTGCCAATATATTTCTTCAAAACTTGATCTATGATTTCGTGTTGTGGGCTTTCCTACGACGGATCACTTTCTATCGACGAAAACTCATTATCTAGGAAGTCGATCTAGAAATCGTCAGTACCTTGAAATTTGCATGCCTCAATGGCAGGTTTCTCACCTTCGACGACAGGTTGCATCATTGACCTTCAATCGAATGATTCCGTGACATGTTCGACTTTAGCTCATTCATTCACATTTCATGGATTGTACTAATTACTTTGAGGGCCATTAACATTACTGGTGGTTACTCTCACACTTGTTAACAATTCACATCATTGACCGGTAATCAAGTGGTTTCTACCATGTTCGACTTAGACACATTCATTCACATGGATAGAATCGTACTAGTTCGAGAAGCAGGAAATCAATACCCTAGATCTAGTTTCTACCATCCAGGCTGTGAGGAATTTTGTTATTCATTTATACAGTGGACTATTCATAAACAGATGGCTGCGTCCATACTGTGTCTACGCATGTCTATACTGTTGATGTATTGAAAAATCATTCCTGTATTAGAACAGTTTAAGTTAGTTTTCTAGTTAGTTTTAATCTGAGTATGGGAATGCCTACATCAGCGATGATATGTCTACATACATATATTTTGCATTGAATGTTTTTACAGGTTCTGACTGGGGTGTCCATAGGATGATCCTTGAAATGAAAAATTACTTCACTCTTCATACATGACAGACTTTATCTTCATCTATTACAAACTTCACACTTTATGGGGCAATTTGTTGCACTGAAAATTGTCACCTTGACATTCTGCTATCTATATGAGATCATTATCACTCATACTTTCCTCCTTTGCAAGTCTAAAACATCAGTTCCTCATTTCAAACCTTAAAAATAAGAGAAAAGCTCTCAAAAGTCTCTAAAACTTTGGTATCGCACTTTCTCTTTGTCTTACCTGCGGTCCCGCACCTAATGGTCATGTCTTCTGCATACCTAACCACATTTTCTTTGTGTTAAGAGTGCGGACCCCTGTAAAAGATTAAAAAAGGTGTAAGTAAACTCAAATAGCTCACTTTCAATCATTTCTAGAAGCCTATGGAATGAATCTTGCGGTGGAAGAACCGCTCTTTTCAGGTTCATGTATCCCTTGCCTTAAGGAGCTAACCCCTTGATGTGAGGAGATTATCCCTTTGAAGGAGGACTTTATCCCTTCATAATTGGAACTGTAACCTCCTCTTTTGACTATAAAAAGAGGCCTTGGGCAGCCTCAAAGGGAGTTGAAGCTTTAGTTTTATTTGAGGTAAAGTGTTGTTGGAACTTAGACTCCTTTAGCTGAGATTTTATAAGGAAAGATTACATACCTGTATGTATCTCGGTCGGAAGAGTGCAAGACCTGTCAGAGTAGAGGAAATTCCTACTTTGGACCGCGGGAGGACCTGTTCAACATCAAGGCTGAAAACGTTGTAAGTTTCTTCTACTATTTCAAAGTTAATACAAATAAGTTTGTTTTTCTCAATAAGCTGTCATCTAATTGTTTATTTTATGGATTCCTTGATCACTATAATGGATATTATTTATGAATACATGCTATGCAGGTGCTATTTTATGTTTGTTTGCTTGTGAATGCAGGTCTTCGAACGTAACTCTTTCGGGTGACTGAAAGAAGACTACTACAAACAAGCGTTGGATCAAGGTAGGATTTTAACACCTTTGTAGCATTTAATTCTAAATCATTATATATCTAGAGAAATATAGATTTAATTGTCTGTTTGTTGCTAGACTATCTTTTGATACTAGGGAGATCGATCTTGTCCGCAAGATCGATTTATCCGGCCAACAACATCGACATGACCAAAACTCAACATCAAAACATATTCCAAAACTACTTTTCCTCGACCAACAAACAAGGAAGGATACATTACCCACATTTGATCATCCATCTCCCATGTAGCTTCATCGGGCCCAAAGTGCTTCCACTGCACTTTAACCTGCTTGATTTCTCGGTTCCGAAGCATGAACATCTTTCTTTGCAAAATGCACTGAGGTTATGGTTGGAATTCTCCTTCTGGATCTAGCTACAATACAAACCAATCAATCACATGATCAAAATCCTTAACATACTTCTTAAGAAATGCCACATGGAAAATGCCATGGAATTTCATTGTCAGAGGCTGTGCAAGTCGGCAGGCCACTGGTCCAATCCTATCAAGGATCTCAAAAGGCCCACAAGAGGTGTCAGCTTTTCTCATGTCCCAATCCTCAAGGATCTCTTCTTGGCCTTGATGCGCAAGCACACATGTTCCCCAACCTAAAAATTCCTTAAATACCTTGTGTTGACCTACATAAATATTTTGTTTATCCTGTGTTATCTTTAAATTTTGTTTGATAACTTGCATTTCCTGTTCCATATCTGCCAACATGTCTTGTCCAATTAATACCCGTTAACATGATCACTCCAAGTGATGGGAGTGTTACAACTCTGCCCATAGAGTGCCTCAAATAGACTCATCCTCAAAGACTCCTAATACCCATTGTTGTAGGCAAACTCAACCAGAGGTAGATACACTTCCCACTTTCGTTGTTGACGCATCGCATACATCCTCGACATGTCCTCCAAAATCCTGTTGACCCTCTATGTTTTTCCATCTATTTGCGGATGATAAGTTGTACTAAATTCCAAATCTGTTCCCAAACCTGCAAAAAACTCTTTCCATAACCTATAAGTGAACTTAGCATCCCTATCCAACACAATCTTCTTTGACACACGATGCAACCTCACTATTGAGATTTTGTGTTTTTGGGGTAGCATCAGTTGTACTCTATCTCCCAAATTTTGAGGAAGGACAAGACTACAATTGATCTACAAGACCTAGAAATGGATTTGGGAAATTTCATCTGGTTTAGGAGATATTAAATTAATTAATTATTTTAATGTATTTCCTAAGTTAAAACCTAGGGATTTAAATAATTAAAGTGAATTTAATTAAATATGTGATGAAATTGTCTTAAGTCACATGATCAAGCTTTCTTTTAATCTTAGCCATTGATTCAAGATCTGATCATCATCGTTGATTTTTCAACGATAAAAGTATAAAGGAAAGGCTTGGGGTCATTTGTAAAGACACACAGAGGCAAAGCACTAAAGCTAAGCTGAGATTCTAGGGCAGGGTTTTCTAAGAATACTCAAAAGTGTTTCAGCTGCTGAGAGGGGGATTTAGGCCAAGGGGATGATCTGATCCCGAGGTCTAGACTACACAAGAGGCAAAGATCAGCTCAAGGACAACATAGAAGAAGAGAGTAGCAGCAGTAGCAAGGACAACATAGTCTCTCCAAGGACAGCGTGATTTTCAGTAGGAAACCCTTTGGGGTTACACAGAGACCCTTCAGGGGTAGCGTAGTGACTGTGTCACCCAGTTGGGGTAAAGCAGTCTCTTCTGAAGCAACGCTGAGGGTTTGAGGGGCTTTAGAGGCTGACATAGAGGCTTTCAGGGGCAGCGTTGGGGTTTCTAGGCCTTAATCTTGGCTGAGTTCTGTAAATATCGTTTGAGGGTGTGGATCACTCACTCTTTTGGCCCTAGATCAGCTAGTGAGATGTAGATCTAGTATTTTCTCTGTCGGGATTTCCAAATCTAGAACCCAGATTTGTGTATTCAGAAATATTCTTAATAATAAGACCCTCCAGTAGCCAAAGATCAGTTTTCTCGCATTGGGTTTTTCCGGGGACTATTTTTCTAGAAATAACTGTGTCACTTTGTCAATGTGTGCATGAAATTGTTATAGATCTGGATTGGTAGGGATCCGTTATGTGTTTTTCTTCAATTTTAACTTGAATTTATTTAGTTAATAACTTGTTTAAGTAGGAGGAGCATAACCATATTAACAATAATAATTTCTACATAAAGTGTAAAGATTCAAAAATTTCTACATGGTATCGAAGCAATTCTAGATTTAGGAGGGTCACCGACAGAAGAGACTGAAGGTTATAGCTGCAGAAAGCAACTGGAAAAGCAACAGAAACGCAGATATGAAGGGACAACGCAGTTTTCAGAGGCAGATTCACTCAGAGGGAAGGGTGACGCTGTGTCCTAGCAAGCCCACGCAATTACTGCGCAGAGGCAGCTTAGAAACAACGCTTGTTTGGTATGAAGCCAACCAGTGTGATTCAGATCTGAATCTGTCAGATCCAAAAAAGGCTACAGAAAATCTGCAAAAATTCAGAAGGGGTTGGTGGCATTAAATTTCTAAAGATTTCAGTATTTTAGCCTTAGCACAAGTGACAAAGAGAGGGAGGAGATCAATTTCTCAGAGAGTTTCTAACCAAAGGAAACTTACAATTTGATCAGAGGATCAAAGAAGAAGTTGAATCATAGTTTATTTGGTAGATTTCCAAGGAGGGAAATCAGTTGTCAGAGGGAGCAAGAGGTGCATGTTTCACCAAGGGCCTTAGATCCATTTATCTAGCAAAGGGAAAAGGAAGTTCTGACACATTCTGAGCAGATGGCTCCTCATGGACTGCGTGATCAGGATAGGCTGGATGGCCTCTCAAACTTTTCAGTTTGGAAGGCAAGGATCCCGATAGTCCTTGAGGCATACAATCATAGAGACCATGCAGAGCAAACTCTGGCCACACCGATAGATACAGATCTCCTTTGGAAGCATAAGGAAGTTGTTGGGCATGCTAAGCGGCTGATTATGGATGGTATCAAGGACCATATTGTACCACACGTAGCTGAGAAGAAGACAACTAATGAGATGTGGAAGGCCTTGACTTCCCTATATGAGGGAAAGTTTGTCCAAAGAAATATGTTGTTGGAGACTCAGATGAGGTCATTCATGATGACTAAGGGAGAAGACATGGAGCATTTCCTCTTCAGATTGCAGTTAATCAGGGATTGTCTTACTACAATGGGTGCAATAGTGGATGATGTTGTGATAGTCAGGACTGCCCTCAACGCAGTCACACATGAGCGTGAAACCTTTTTCGAAAGTATCTTGGGCAGAGCGGAGCTCCCAGATCGGGACAACTTGTGGTCAATTTTGCGTCAAGAAGAACTCCAAAGATTCACAAAGAGGCAGCACAACCCTGCATTGAGCAAAGTGAAGAAGGAATATGATGAAGATGCAGCCTTGGCATCAAAGAAGCAGCCAAAGAAGAAGAAGGATATTTCAAAGATCAAGTGCTTCCAGTGTGGTGAAATGGGACATTTTTCCAACAATTGTCCTAAGAAGAAAATGGACAAGGAAGCATCTTCTTCCAAAGCAATTGTGGCAGATGATGGGTCAGGAGATGATGCAACCATGAGTACTCATGAACCATGGAGGTGGGGTGACATGGATATGTAGAGGAGCTACATAGAAGGTAGGAGGGATCCTTAAGCAGCTCATCTCTTGGATAAAAAAGCGAGCTATGGTAGCCTTAAGACAGTATCTGGAGAAGTGGAGTAGTAGGTGCATAGATCACAGATGAGGTAGAGGCAGAGGTAGATCTGAAGACGGGGAGGCGTAGCGCAGAGAAAAGCAGTAGCAGCGTAGAAGTAGTAGCAGCGCAGAGGCTGATGTGACTTCAACAACGCAGTGTAGTACTGTTTATGCAGTGCAGAGCTGCAGCAGCGCAGAGAGCTTCAGAGGGACATCGCAGTGCAACAACAACGTGATAGATTTCAGCACAAGGAGATGATGTGAATTCAGTAGTGTATAGGGAGTCTGATTATGTAGGCAGAGTTGTAGTTTTACATCGTTCTTTAGATGCCAGCACAAATCTGTAGCCTATGGAGCTTTAGTGATGAGGATGCAACCCGTTTGAATTGTTTGTCAAATATTGGGAAGGAGATTCAGTTTTTTCTCTCAACAACTGAAGTTGCAGTGCAACAGATCAGCAATGGCAGTGCTATGAGCAACACAGATGCAACATATTGAGAGGGAGCTACAATACAAAGGTTGCAGTGGCAGTGGCAGAGTCATGGACAACAGTACAGAATGGCAGCAACAATGCAGAGTTGAGTGGCAGGATGCTAAGCTTCAGCAACACAGAACCAGTGCCCAAAATCATGTAATGCATAAGTGTGAAGTGTTACTAGAGCACACCCTTGATGCTAAGAAGGAGTGTTGAGATTTTGTGTATTTGGGGTGGCATCAATTGTGCTTTAAGTCCCAAATTTTGATGAAGGACTAGAGTACACTTGATCTACAAGACCCATAAATGGATTTGGGAAATTTCATCTGGTTTAGGAGATATTAAATTAATTAATTATTTTAAGTGTATTTCTTAAGTTAAAACTTAGGGAACTGAAATAATTAAAGTGAATTTAATTAAACATGTGATTAAATTGTCTTAAGTCACACGGATCAAGATTTATTTTAATCTTAGCCATTGATTCAATATTTGATCATGGCCGTTGATTTGTCAACGAGAAAAGTATAAAGGAAAGGCTTGGGGTCATTTGTAAAGACACATAGAGGCAAAGCACTGAAGCTAAGTTGAAATTCTAAGGTATGGTTTGCTAAGAATACCCATAAGTGTTTCAACTGCAGAGAGGGGAATTCAGGCCAAGGGGATGATCTGATCCCGGTGTCTAGACTACACAAGAGGCAGAGATCAGCTCAAGGACAACGCATAAGAAGAGAGAAGCAATAGCAACAAGGACAACACAATCCCTCCAAGGACAATGTGATTTTTAGCAGGAAACCCTCTGGGGTTACGCAGAGACCCTTCAGGGGCAGCATAGTGATTGCGTCACCTAGTTAGGGTAACGCAGTCTCTTCCAGAGCAACGCTGAGGGTTTGAGGGGCTTTAGAGGCTGACATAGAGGCTTTCAGGGGCATCGTTGGGGTTTCTAGGCCCTAATCTTGGCTGAGTTCTGTAAATCCCGTTTGAGGGTGTGGATCAATGACTATTTTGGCCCTAGATCAGCCAATGAGCTGTAGATATAGTATTTTCTCTATCGGGATTTCCAGATTTGGAACCCATAATTGTGTATTCAGAAATATTCTTAATAATAAGACCCTCCAGTAGCCAGAGACCAGTTTTCCCGCTTTAGGTTTTTCCGATGACTATTTTTCTAGAAATAATTGTGTCACTTTGTCAATGTGTGCATGAACTTGTTCTAGATTTGGATTGGTAGAGATCTGTTATGTTTTTGCTTCGATTTTAACTTGAATTTATTCATTTAATAACTTTTCTAAGTAGGAGGAGCATAACCAGATTAGCAGTAATAATTTATGCATAAAGTGTAAAGATTCAAAAATTTCTACACTCGCCACATCTCTAATGAATACCTGTGCCACATCACTAGCTGAATATATAGACTTCACTGGGATGAACTGTGCTACCTTTGTCAATCTGTCCACCACAACCATGACATATTCATTTTGTCTATATATCTTCGGCAAACCTGTGATAAAATCCATATAAATCACCTCCCATTTCCACTCTAGAATCGGAGTCGGTTGTAGTAGAGCACCTGGATGCTTACACTTTGCCTTTACATGTTTATAATATAAGCATCTAGCCACAAAATCTGCCACTTCCTTCTTTAGATTTGGCCAATAATAAAAATTCTTCACTGTTGTCAATGTTTTCTAGATATCCTTGATGACTTGAATATGACTTAGCGTGAAATTCCCTTAAGGTAAGCTTCCTAAGCTCATTGTTGTTAGGCACATAGATCTTGTCCCTAAATCTGACCAATCCATCCATTGTGAGATGATAGTCCACACCTTGATCATTTGTACCTTGTTGTAACCTGTGCCTAATATCCCTATACCTAGTATCCTTCTGACTTGCCTACAAGATCTGATCCTATAAACATGTCCCATTTGAGCTCATAGTTGCTATATGACTTACATGTATTTGTCTACTAAGAGCATCTGCAACCATGTTCTCTTTACCCTTAAGATACCTGATCTTGAAGTCAAACTCACTAATCACGGCCATCCATCTAACTTGCCTTGCATTTAGATTTAGTTGGTCAAATAAGTATTTCAATCCATTATGACCACTCATATAGATTAATTGTATGCCAAGAAGATAGTGTCTCCACATCTTCAAAGCATGGATGATCGCTACCAACTCAAGATCATGTGTAACATAATTATACTCGTGCTCATTTAATTTCCTTGATTCATAGCATACATTTGTCCTTCCTGCATAAGGACTCCACCAAGTCCTCTCTTGCAAGCATATGTACATACCATGAACTTTTTATCCAAATTTGTGATCTTTAAAACTAGAGCATTGATGCGGGGAGCATTAGAGCGAAGGAAAATACTTTGTAATTATTAAAACTTAGGAGTTTTTAAGTTTTAGAAGAGCTAGATTTTTATGGATGATTTGAGTGGGTTTTTAGTATTTTTAATTAAATATTGTAAATAATTGAGAATATGAGAGAATTTGGTCAGTTGAGGATGTAAAGGGATGAGAGATTTTTCTAAATATTAATTTAGAAATTAGTTTCATTAATTATGGGTGAGAGAGGATCCTTAGGGATTCAAGAGTGATTTTAGGATTTTTTGAGATATTTGGGGGTTTGTTGAGTGATTAAAGGGATGAGAACCAAAATTGGTTCTATTAAATTTGTATAAATTATCAAGCCTCAAAGGCATTGAAAAATCAGAGAGAGAGAGAGTGAATAGAGAAATAGAGTGGAGAGCAGAGGTTTCTCCTTAGAAGCCTTCGGGCAGATTGCAAAAGGGCCAATGTTTGGAAATCAGGCCAAAGAAGGAGATTGTTATGTAAGTGTGTGTGTATTAATACATAATTTTATTTTCTGAAGTTTATGCCCTTATTGAATTTGTGTTCAATATATGAAGAGATGATTCGATTCTTTTTTCTTGAGTTTTATATTGTGGAGGAATTAAATTTAATTCTCTCTGCGTTTCAATGATAAAGATCGATGGGATATATGACCCATGTTGTTGAAGTTGCATATGGGGGAAAAGTGATTCGATGTGCTTGAATTTACATCGGCTTTGTATGAAAACTGTAATACATAATCATTGAACGTAGGAGGTACTGAATCTTGACGTGAATGGTTATTTTCCAATGTATTGGGTGCGCAGTTTTGTGTTGAAACCAGTGAATACGGTGTTGTTCCTTTGGATTTCGTTTGTTATAAATTTAAGCTGTGTCAAAAGCCTGTGGAATCGATAGTGAATCGATTGCATTTATCGCTATTGATTTAGGGCGTTGAAGCCACAAGACATAATCCTGTGCAGAATTGAATTCTATATAGAGATTGACAGAATTAACGGATGTTGATTCTTTGTTGAAACCCATATCGAATTTATATTAATCACTGTTGACATTTTCTTAATGGAAATCGAGAGTTCTGATTCTGGTTCATGTTGGAGGAATAATGGTTCTGGTTGAATGGAATTCTATCATTAAATTGTTGAAGATTGATTTGTATTTGATCTATGCTATTTAAATTGTTGAAGGAATGATTCGATTTGGAAAAATAGATATCGATTTTGTGCTACAGACTCAGCACGTGGAAATCGATGAACTTCGGTCTTTTTAATAAAGGTTACAAATGATCTCAATGTTTATTATTTAATATGATCAAATGTGTGTTTTCTGAAATCAATATCAGTAAAGACAGTGTTTGCAGGAGCGACAGTGTTGAATTGAGAGACAGTGTTTGCAGGAGCAGATTAAACGTAAAAGCAACAAGAGTTCTGAGCTGAATAGAATTCCATTAATCGACTTATTGATTAATCCGAGCCATCAGGTTGCATACAAAGAAGGATGATCGATTTAAAATGGTGTGAGGGTTTTTACCCAGTTGAATATCTGATTGCATTGCACAGCATAATATTGAGGTAACCAGCGTATTAAGAGGAGGGAGTGAATTTGAATCCGTTGGAAAATACATCTTAGAGGAAGCAGCGATCGAAACTTAGTTCGATTGCATCTAGTCAAAGATCTAATTGGTAGCACAGAAGTTAAAGGTGAGATAGCACAGAAGTTAATTGGAGACTGAAGTTTGAATGATGAATGATGCGTCCATCGTTAGATGAAAAGGTATGAAAGTTGCTGTGGTCCAACTTTGTATTGGCGATTTGGAGGTTTAATTAAAGTCGAACTGTGATTATGGACTCAATATTAAATTATGTTGATATTTGAAATTTCTCCAAAAAGTCTAACATATATATTTAGATATGGGAATTTAAGCTGTGGGCAAAAAAAATGATGAGTTTTTAACTCTGTGATGAAAGGGAAGCTTATATTGGAATTTGCTTGAAATTCAATGGTCAATTAAAAAAAATCATATGGTGGGGTATTCCAATGGTTCTATAATCATGGTTGTTTAGTTTTATAACCATAGCTTCCGCATGAGTTGAAATTGCCAGTGAGTGGATTGATTTGGCTTGGAGTGGGAATTGCATTTTTATATGCATAGTCAATGCTGAGATTCTGGGTTTGCAGGGTTTCCCTATCCGGCATTGTCAACAAATGCTTCAATTTCTCGAAGCTAGTTGCACATTCTTTTATCCATTCAAATTTATTACCTTTCCTTTGCAACGATTTAATATGACAAGAAATTTGTGAGAAGTTCTTGATGAACCTCTTGTAATAACCTGCTAACCCCATAAATGACCTTACCTCATCCAAATTCCTAGGAGTTTTCCATTCCATGATAAATTTTATCCTTTCCACTTCAATTGTTATGCCTTCCTAGGAGACATCATGCCCTAAGTAATATACCTATGTCTGAAATAAACTGGATTTGATAAGCTTGGTATACAAATGAGGCTCTCTTAGCAATCTCAAGACTGCTGCTAAATGTTCGACATGCTCTTCCTCATTCTCGAATATATTAATATATCATTAATGAATACAACAACAAACTTATCCGAGATAAGGATGCAACAACTATTCATCAAGCACATAAAAGTATCTAGAGCATTAATCAAACTGAAAGGAACTCCAACAAACTCATAATGCCCATACCTGGTCCGAGAATTTGTCTTGTAAATTTCCTCTTCTTTGATGTGTACTTGATGGTACCTTGATCTCAAATCAATCTTCGAGAACACTATTTATCCCTTCAACTGATCAAACAAGTCATCAATCCTCAACAACGAATACCTGTTCTTGATTGTCACCTAGTTCAACCACATGTAATCAATGCATAGCTTGAGAGTACCATCCTTTATCTTCAAAAACAATACCGGTGCACTCCACGACGACACACTTGGCCTAATGTACCCCTTTTCAAGCATTTCCTTCAATTGCAAATTCAATTCCACTAACTTTGGAGTGCCCATCATGTATGGTGCCTTTGATGTTTGTGTTTCCCTTGGTACCAACTCAATAGAAAAGTCCACTTCCTTGTGGGGTGACAACTCTGAAATATCTGCAGAAAACACATCCTGAAAATGCTATAGAACCGGGTAACTATTCAATACCTCTGCATCCTCAACATCCTTATCTTTATCACTAGAAATATTACTGCAAATAACACACACCCTTTCATGTGACTGCGCTTTGTCAGCATAGTTGTAACTATTTTAACTGATGTAGCTTTCTTCTTACCCCGCAAGATTATTTATTCCCCAATGTCATCCAAGCACTCAATAGCCTTATCATTATAATCCACCTTGGTCCTGTGAAGATAAATCCAATCCATACCGAAAAACATATTATATGATCCCAATGGAAGCACATTCAAATGTGCTTACGTAGGTATGCCATTCAGTTCAAATTCACAAGCTCTTACCTAGTGATGAACTCTTTTCTTTGTACATGTAGCCAATTGCACTAACCAAGACTCTGCATGCACTTATTTATTCAAACCACACTTATCCACCACATCAGGATTAACATATCAATAATAGATGCCTCATGATATGTCTGCATGTTATCCAATGTTGCATAAATCCGAGGAATACTCTTTCCAACATCCCCCATTGTCTATGCCTCCTTAGCACTGTATATCTGTGGTCTACCACCCTGATATTGTGGACAATATCGCCTGCAATGATCCTTGCCACAAGTCCAACACTGTAAAGGCTTCCAACCTGGAGCCTTGTTCTGCTCCTCATGCTGAAATTCCTATCCTCTGGCAGATGCATTGAACTTCTTAGGTGGCGATGCATTCTATTTATTACCTATGTCCCAAGGTCTTGTTCGCTTCTTATCCCATTTTCCTTTATTATTATCATTACCTTTCGAATCTTGATGAGTCTCATATATGCGCTTTGATTGCTTATAACAATACTTTAGCTTCGTGATGGCTTTCTCCAATGATCTAGGCTCGTCGAACTCAATCATGTCTTTGAATGCTACTGACAACCCATTGATGAATCTCTGAATCTTCACTTTCTCCTCCTTCAGATAAGGCACATACATCAATAAATCCAAGAATATGTTAGCATACTCCTCATCGGTCATAGATCCCATCTTTAGTTCATAGAATTCCTTTGCCCTGTCATGATAGTATCTCTTTGATAGATATTTATTCTTTAAACTCACTCCAAGTCAACTCCTCTTCTTGAATACCTCTGACATTCTTTACATCTTCCCACGAGATGTTTGTTTTACCTTTATGATTGAATGTAGTTATTCTAGCCTTCATGTTCGCTGAATAATCATGCAATCTAAAGAACTTATTCATTCCAAGCAACCAAGATTTTTCATCTATGACTTCTTCATTTCTCCATCCAATGTAGGCGGCTTTTATTTCTTGAACTCATCCGAAAAATATCCCCTGCCATTCCTCCTGTGAGGATGATAGCGATGATGACCATGATACTTGTCTAAACCATGAGTGGAATAAGGCCCATGTTCACTGCCTTGTCTATCTGGTGTATCAAATAATCTTCCATCTCGAACTATATCATCTCTATCCAACCGGTGCCAACCATGTGACCTGCTACCATATGCTCCATTAGTCCCATCCTCCTATCCATGACTGATTCTAAGCGGTCCATGTCTCTACAAATCTGACAAGCTCTAAAGAATAATTGCATTGACCTCTGCTTGTTTCTCTTGTTCCCTAGCAAGTCTCTCTCGTGATTGAATGCTTATGTCATTATCTACTTTTCAAATCCTTATTTATGCCTTTAAACTTCTCAAAGTATCTGCTATGTGAGGGGAGTACTCATTACCATGATGCTCATCTAATCTATAGGGAGAATCTCGTGAATGTAGTTTACAATTATCCTATCCATGTTTGTTCTTATCTTCCTACAAGTATATCATGTCAGCTAAACCAAAACATAAACATAACTAATGTACCTCAGTGTAGTTTAGGGGAGGATGTCTCATCTACAAGATCAATTAGATTAGCACAATACATGTATAATCATAATCATAATAGTATATAGACACAATCTCAATCATCATCCAGTTACCATGCAAGATGCCACAACTACAACACCAACTCGACACAATGCATGAATAACAACATATGTAAAACACGCACGCAAACACAATACACACAAACATTGACATGCATTAATGACGAACACATTCTGACAACAACACCATCAACTTTTGCATGACATCAAAATGATAACCATGACCACCACCACGCATACGCAATAAGCACATAGACCATAAGCATAAGGACACATATTCAATCGACACATACGTATGACAACACATTCATCTAAGGATAAAGGAAACCAAACATCACCCAAGGAGAACAAAACCATGCTCTGCTACCACCCTGTAATCGCTTCCTCCCACATTTACCCAAGCTAATCAGTCCACCGACGTAAACATGTGACGAAGAGTTACTATGATATGAATCAAATTCCCAAGTACAGTTAAGGAAGTGGAACTGACATGACAAGACCAATATAACCTTCAACAAATGCTACAAAACCTTCAGGATCCAACCAACCCTTCCAAGTGACCAACCCCTGAGACAACTTATTGTTTTACTAAACTAGAGCCCCATTTGCACTAATGACAAGGCATGTATATGATTGAGACCTTCCAGTCGCTCCCACAACAAGGCATCCATGCGACTGTGCCCTTTTCAGGTAGTTCTGTGCCAGCGACCCCAGATTCTGACCCACTTTTTTAGGGCTAGGTCTCATACTACTAGCCAAAACTTCATAAAACTTCAAGAAATGATGAATAACATAATGACAATATTACTAATGAAAAACCTGAGCAAGGAATTGACCTAGCTCCCACTAGCTATGATAGGAATTTCGTCAAACATATCACAAACATGTAATCTACATGTAATAACAACATATCTAGGCATAAGGATCTCATAATTATCTACGAATCGTCAAGGATCCATACATCAAGACTATCATAAAACATGCTTATAAACACTATATAACCAGTAGAATAAAAATGATATAACAACCATTAAGATATCATAATAACAAGTACATTTACCCATCAAATACAAGAGGAGAAGAACTCTTATTAACATATTCAAAATGCAACCAGGTCTGTGACTTCTATGTATCACTTGACCATAGATCGGGTTGAACCAAATCTCTCTTTCATCCAATCACCTCTGTGCCATATTCCAAGCATGAATGTGGGATCTCATGGAATAAACCAAACAAAACCAAACCAGGGCTTCCAGAAGCCAAACTGCTTCAACTCTCAACCAGTTATTCCATCTCACAATCATACATCACTAACCATCACCTGATCAGTCTCTACCCAAACTATCCAAGGCTCAAGGGTGTTTGTTCCAACCAAGGCTTCCAAGACTATAACTCAACCCATAACTGTCGTCGAGCTTCCAGAGTGTTTGTCCAACCAAGGCTTCCAGGACTAGTAACTCAACCCACCAAAGGCTTCTAGATAATTTGTTCAACCAAGGCTTCCAGGACTAGTAACTCAACCCACCAAAGGCTTCCAGAGCATTCGTCCAACCAAGGCTTCCAGGGCTAGTAACTCAACCCACCAAAGGCTTCTAGAGCATTCTTCCAACCAAGGCTTTCAAGACTAGTAACTCAACCCACCAAAGGCTTTCAAAGAATTTGTCCAACCAAGGCTTTCAGGACTAGTAACTCAACCCACCAAAGGCTTCAAAAGCATTTTTCCAACCAAGGCTTCTAGGACTAGTAGCTCAACCAATGTTGTTACAGGGCTTCCAGAACGTTTGTCCAACCAAGGCTTCCAAGAACTAGTAACTCAAAACACATCCATAAGGAACATGAACACCAATCAAAAAACAAAAGTAAACGCACAACACCATGACTATACAGGAAATGGTAAGTCTAGGAAAAACCATTGTCAATCTAGGTAATGCTCCATGCCAACGTCAGATCATAACCAAGAAACCACATGCATGCCAAAACTAGCAAGGAAATAATACATGCAACTCGATACCTGCAAAGCAAATCCATTGTAGTTGTTGATCCTGATGTCCTCTTATGCTTTCCTGCTTTTCTTTTTCCTTCTTGTTCCAAATCCCAAGTATGTCACACTCCTCCAAGAGTGCTCCAAGAAAACTCTAAGTGTCCAAGAGTATGAGAGAGAATAGAAGAGAGAGAGCTCCAAGCTAAAACTGACAAAAGGTTACAAATTGATCCTCAAAAGCCTTTTTATTAATGAGGGTTCTATTTTTCTTCAATCTCCATTATTTTCCTTCATTTTTCTCCTCACATGCAACATGTGATCATTCACCTTCATTTTATCCTATTTTCCATTATTTCCATAAATAAATGTCAATAAATGCCACTCTGCCTTTCCAAATCCTTTGTCATTGTCTTTGCCAATTTCCATGGCCATTTATTAATCACCAGTGATCCCCGTCACTTTGGTTTTTCCCAACATTCAACTTGGAATACATGTCCAATGACCATGGTCTTATTTTTTCTTTATTAACTTTATTACATAGAGTTTTAACCTAGAGTTATTATAGTTTATCGGTTAAATAAAATGTAGCGCATTGAATAAGTGAGGTGTGTCATATTTATAGTGTAGTTGCTTGGAATATGCCCTTGAATATACTATCCTAAAAGAAACTCAAGTAGCACCTTGCAAGAAATGTATAGAAGTTATCATCTAGGAAGACTGAGAAATAAGACTTACATGAAAGTTCCCCAGAAAATACTCTCCCGGAAGAAATAAGCAAGATGGAGTTGGATTTATTTCCAAGAAAAGTACACGTGGAATAATATTTATTTCAAAAAAATAATTCTTGGAAGAAACTTTCCCCGAAAAAAATCTTACTGAGAGAGAATAAGCTAGGCGCTTGTTCATAAGTTCCAAGGAACATACATCTGAGGATCTGAGATTTGTTTCTTGTGATATTTAATTTAGTTAAGTTTTAGGATATGACGGTTCTTGTCCATAAAGCATTGCGATCAACTCTTTATGATTTAATAAAAGGTAATTAAAAATCAATTTTATACTAATCATTTTCTGCCTTAAGATGGAAAGAAAGAAAGAAAGAAAGAATTTTTAATGTCCACGAGGCTAAAAATAGCCTATGGGATAGATTGCTTCTCTATCTGACTCTTGTATTCAGCCCTTTTCCTGTGAAGTTTTACAATGACCACTCTCAACTTATCGACAAACTCTTCGCTGAATAGCTTATCCCAAGAATTAGCTGCCAGAATACCTGCATATTTTTCCCTGGTGTCTTTGAAGGCCTCACATTTTAGAATGAAATGTTTTTCTGTTTCCATTTTTCCGGAGGAGCAAAAAATACATACTCTTTCTTCCCACATTTCTTTTGGCCTTTTCCAGCGCCTTGTTTCACAACGGAGTTGATGAGAATTAGTTCTTAATTGAGCAATAAGAATTTTAGATCTCCAAGAAATATTAGCCCCTATGTATGCCTTTTGTTGATGGTTATGGTGAAACACTTTTTTCCTTTTATTCCTACAATTTAATGGAATGTGAATTTTATTTTATCTTTTCTTTATTATTATTATTATTATTATTTTTTCCTTAATTAAACAACAAAATGAACTCTATGTATAAAATCCTATAAGCAAGGAATTGTTGAATTTACATTGGTTTCTTTCTCCTCTTTATTTAATCTTAAGCTAAATTTTCCATTCAAGAGTTATCATAAAGTTGGTCATGATCTTCGATGATGTTATTTTACGAATGTAGAGACACAATGTGGGGTGGGAACTAACCGCCTTGATTGTTGAAGGCATAACTATTCACATCAATTCGTTTGTTTAAAAGATTTTTATTTCAAGGAAAATAAGTGAATTACATAAAGAAGTCGATGAAGTACATGCAGAGACAAACCACGATCGAAACTTATTTTCTAAAAAATTAAAAAGTTTAAGTTTAGTTTTTTTTTTTTGTGTTTTTTTTTTCTTCTTCGAAATTAATATTATAAGTTAATTAAATTAATTTTAAAAATATTTTAATTTGAATTTGATTAAAAAATTAAAAAGTTTAAGTTTAGTGTTTTTTTTTCTTCGAAATTAATATTATAAGTTAATTAAATTAATTTTAAGAATATTTTAATTAATTTTTTTTTTTTTTTACATTTGGATTGGTTGAATGAGTTTGGGTCTTATTGTATAATGATGCTAGTGTATCAACAATTGTCGGTTCATAAATGTGGTTCACTTTCCAACTTTAAATATCACATGGTTAACTTCAAATCATTTCGTTGGGTCATTTCCATCTTTTTCCATAGACTATTCTTTGTTTTAGTGAAGCTGTAGACAACTCCTTTCCGTGTTGTAGGGTTGAACTCCAACACTTCCAACATGAGATGAATTGAGAATACAATGGCCAGAGAACAAGAAAGCAAAACATGAAGGTCCCGTCGGTCCAGCGCATCATTACTCCTCGGGAAGGCCAAAGAATATTAGCAAGAGGGTAGGATGCCATTGCCTCCCACCCATATCTAGTTATAATGAAAGAAAGAAAGAAAGTATTTTGAACGTCCACCAAGCTAAAAATAGCATATGGGACAGATTGCTTTTCCATCTAGCTCTTGTATTCGGCGCTTTTCCTGTTAAGTTTTACAATAACCGCTCCCAGCTTCTCGACAAACTCTTCGCTGAATATATTATCCCAAGAACTAGCTGCCAAAATACTTGCATAATTTTCTCTGCTGTCTTTGAAGGCCTCGCATTCTAAAATGAAAGGTTTTTTTTGTTTCCACTTTTCCGGAAGAGCAAAAAATACATACTCTTTTCTCCCACATTTATTTTGGCATTTTCCAGCGCCCTGTTTCACAACAGAGTTGATGGGTATTAGTCCTTAATTGAGCAATAAGAATTTTAGATCTCCAAGAAATATTGGCCTCTATGTATGCCTTTTGCTGATGATTATAAGTGGGGTTAAACTCTTCAATGTAATACTTATTCTTTCTCCCTAGCTCTTTCTCCCAAGTACATTTGTGGAACTTCTCCATAACAAAAGTTTTTATCTCTTTATTGTTTGTAGGACACATGTTCAAGCAAATACCTCATTTACTAAACCATTTATTATTTTTCTGCATCCAAGTCTTCTTTCTTTTGCACAATTTGTCACTAAACACAACCTTAGGCAGTCTACCCTCTTCCATTTGCTCATTTTTTTTCAAATACCTTATGACTCGCACCATAGCAATTGCTTCAATATGAGTAGCCCCTATTTCACTTAACAGGATAGCATAAGAAATTGCACTCTTAATTTTGAATTTGTTTGTAATCAAATGCTTCCGAATTTTCTCCATTTTTTTCAACTGCATCTCGATTGTGCTGCTGGCCCACAATTCACAACCGAATCACCAAAATCACTAAAAGCCCAAAAAGAATTAGAGTGGTTTTCCAGTCCCACAACTCTTCTTCTCTACACATGTTTTGAAGAGCCTAAAATGCTTTCCAACCCCCTAATGTAAATCATAAAAAGCCAAAACTCACTCGCTGAGAGAGCAAGTCCGATTATACGGGTGAATAGTAATTTTTCTCTCTCGAAATAAATCATAAATTTCATAAGGCGAGATTTTTGCTTGTGATCTTGAAAGAAAACACGGCTGTATTAAATCCTAGTGGCCAAAAATACGATATGTATTAATTCGTATTGGCTTGACATAACTCCAGCATTGATACTATTTATCATCTACTGAACTCTCTTGGCGTAGCTCCAACAACGTTAATTCATCAGGTAGCATTTAATAAATTTGATCTTTTAAATATTTAATAAATTAAAAAAAATTAAAATTACAATAAATTATAATTATTCGTAATTTTCTATCATCAAAATATAAATATGTAGTTAAATGTAATAATTCTACTATTAAAATATGGAAATATATCCATATAATAAAATGAAATACATTACATTATATATATATATAATTATCAAATTTTATAAAAATAATTTATTTTATTTATCAATTACACATATATTTAAAAAAATAATTTTCAAATTTTATAAAAATAATTTATTCTATTTATCAATCTCTCACACACACATATATAATTTTATATTTTGTAAATAATTATGACTATGCAAAACATAATATTAATATTGATAGAAAGAAACAATTTCATTCATGTATGGCACAAAGGAGATTGGTGATTGCTAGACAAATCCATTCAAAGGGATTTTTTGCTAGCTTAACCACAAAACTTGACTGCAAGAGTGTAAACAAATTGAACTTGTAACCTCTCAATAACAAAAATATTTTAACAACAAAAACTTGACCATTAAATAATCCTATGGACTCTAATCATCTTATTCATCTCATTACATTCATTATTGTTTGAGTCAATAAGCCAGTGATATCTAAAATTTCTTTGTGGCAAAGTCCAATAATTAAACTAAGTGACATAAACGCTAACTATACGGCCTTGTTGTATCTGTCAACTTGGGAGTTCTTAAAAGTGCTCTTATCAAATTTATTACTCCTCTAAACTTTCAAGACATCAAATACCAAACTCTTACTTACATTCTTGATTTTTGTATAGTTGGAATTAATGGAGAAATCCATAGTTAGGTTGTTGTTATCATAAATATAGGATTGAGATTCTAATCATAGATTTCATATCCTGATATCGAGGGAGTGGTTGAAACCATCCCATGAGTGTGAAAGCCTATATAATTTAGGCTCATCTGATTCAATGATCAGAGTGTGTGTATGTGTGTATGTGTGTATACACTCTCCAGGTTCTTACCTGGAGAGCTATTTGATCAATAGCTAATTTTATCATGGTATCATAGCTTCAGGTCGAAGCTGAATGGACCTGTGCTGTATAGAGTCTGAGTGGAGGCCGTGAAGGCGAATCGGGGCTCAGTAAGGCGGAGTCCTTCTGTTGATAAGCACCGTGGACGATTTGCGTGGAGGCCAGGCAGAGAAGAGCCATGGGCTGTGGTCGATTTCCATTTGGATTGCTGGCATCGTTCAAATTGTTGACACTGCACGTTGGATTGCTGGCATCGTTCACTGCAAGATCACTTCAGAGGGGGATGCTGTTCTTCAACAATAGCGTCAGTAATTGAAGATTATTTGCTGCTGTTTTTCACATTAATGCTGGGGATCGTATCACTGTCATAGGAGAGAGGTGATCTTTTATTTATTTATTTTTTGCTGCTGAAAGAATTGCTAATTATTAATTCCATAAATCCATTTGAGCGAAAGCGTTGATATCGCTCTGCATAGTGTTCTTATCGATTCCCATGGAATTGAGAACTACATGCCAAACTGTTGTAGAAGGCTGCGTGATTCTGTTAATTAGGGCGAATGTCAAATGAGCTGTGTATAGAAGTCGGGGGACCCACGGACGAAGAATGGAGCATGAGCAGAGGGCAGGGAATGTTGTTTAAAAAAAAAAAAACCAACAGCAAATCTTACAACAAAACGGAATGAGATGAATTGAAGGGATTACGTTTTTGTTTCCTTTGGCGTCATTTTCCAGCTTATAAAGTTTTTTTTTTTTTTTTTTTTCTATAAGTCTAGCTCCATTTCTTCAAGGTTTTGCAAGCTATTGACATTTCAACAGTGGAGAAAATCAATTTTCGAGCATTTACGGCTCCTCTGGCCAGCAACAGATTCGTTGTCTTGCATATGTTGATGTTGCGGTTGCAGTGAGGGATGTTATATGTGTTCCTTTGCTTAGCAACTGCATACTAGTGTTGGAGCTATCCTGATGACTGTCTGCAAGAATTGGTGTTACGCCCTCCAATGCATTAATTTCTGTGTCCTTGGATGGATCGATTATTGCGTCCTCTGGTGCCTTGGAGTGTTGGCACGTGGAGCCAGAATCGATCTATTTCTTTTAATTGTTGGAAGTATCTTGATAGCGTTGTTAGTTTGTTGAGAGGTCATTTGTTGCTTGTCACAGAGGGTGAGGCACTAAGCACACTGCGTGTATGTAAAAACCAGATCTGAGTTCTCTTTTAAAGAGGCGCAGGGAGGATTCCCGCCTGCGTGGAAACGGGGTTGTTGGAGCTCGTAAGAGGACCGAGTGGAGTCGAATTCTGGAAGCAAGACAAAACCAAATAAGCTGGACCTTTTAACAACATGTCTATATTTTTAGATATTTTTTATTTTGATGATGATGATGATGATATTCTCATGTTTGCATTTGGTGGCTTTAGCATGAGTAGTATTTTTAAGTCTGGATTTTTTTTTTTTTTATTTATTTATTTATTTTTTTATTTTTTTATTTTTCCCATAAAAACAATGTGGTTTTGTTGATGACCACGAGAAATAAGAGGCACAATCTGTTGTGCAAGATCCTGATATTGAAGAGTCACAAGTTGATCTTCAGGAAGGATGTAAAGATGAACAAAGTGTTGAAGATCAATTCGACGAGCCACATGAAGCTGATGCAGGAGCATCAGAATTAGCCAGCAATGTGAAGATTTGATCACATGTTGTGGCTAAACAGGGTGAAATTCACTGACTGTTGGTCAAATTCAGTTTTACTGAGGAGGTTGGACTTCTCAAATAATTTGTTAGAATTTATTATTGTAATAAATGTGAGATTGTCTTATTTTAGATTTGGAGATAGAGTGTTAATATAGGTGTGCATGAAAGCTAAGAGATAGAAGATTGCTGATTAGATTTCTAGAAATAGAAGATTTCTGTTAGATCTTTAAAAAAAATAAGAAATTGTGTTAGCTATTGTTAGAAGAATTAGTTAATAAGGAAAGGAGTAAAATGTTGATGAGAGAGATTCTTTTAGAGAGGCTTGGAGTGGAGCGAGAGCTCAGAGGGTGGGAAGAATTGTGTTTTTTTGTAACAGTGTGTAACAATGGTCATTTCCTCGTATAATTTGGCTTAAAGCGAGACTCTGTTCTACTGTTTGCTGTGAATAAAATTAATGTTGTGTGACTCTTTGTATAACGAGCCCGTGAAGCTTGAACACTAGTTTTTTTTTAAATGTAATTGCTTGTGATGGTGGTATCCTGTGTTTTTATTTTAAACTGTAAAAAATTCCTGCGATTAAAGCAAACCTGGCATTGTTGAGTCCGTGAGTGAAAGTTTGTTAACACAGAGAATTGGCGCAAGAAAAACACTTAGTGGAACCTTTGTGCGGATTTAAAAAATATATTGGTTGATTGTATGAGTTATCGGGTCCGTGTAACATCGCATCGAGACCGGAGAGGCATTCCATATCGCATCATATAATAATAGACCTAGACGTCAAATGTTATAAACTGGTTTGAAGTGGGATCGGGTCCGGTGATCATCACAAAGACTACGGAAGGCGACTTTGAACCATTGCGACATAGCGATATCCAATTTCCGATTAATTTCGCATCGGAGTTGTGGAAGCTGCGACTGTTGGGTAATGACATCAATCAGTGCGATTTGTGATCACCGATTGATATCGCATCGGCGTACATTGGAGTGTGGAGTGCATCGAAGTTTGAACATTGATATCACATCGGAGCGTGGTGAATGCAAACCTTGTTGCACATTGTAAATCACCGATTTGTGAATTGATCCGAATCGTCGGATCAACCAGATCTGAGGTTGCGACAATATATATGAAATGCTATAAAGGGCGTTCAAAAACTATTTTAAAAGGGTTTTAACAGTTATATTGGAACGCGAAGATAAAATAAATATCTTGCGCCTATTCAAATATTTTTGGTTCTGATAGGAACAAGAGCAGGTGAAGACTGTAAGGTCCATTATGGAATTATTCGAATCCATTGTTTCCGCTGCGTCAATTTTTGGTATCAGAGCAGAAGAAAGGGGTGTTTGCAGCGAAGATGCCACCAAGAAGAGGAATTGGTCGAGGAAGACCATAACCAAATGCAATTTTGTTAGAAGAAGTGCGAAATTTGCGTGCACGAATGGAGACAATGGAGACAGCCCAAAGGAGAGCACCTGATGATGGTGCCGAGAGTTATTCAGAAGAATCTAATGCAGATGTGGAAGAAGTAGAAGACGACAATGAAACTGCCAAAGTCCTCAAGATGCTGGCAAAGGTTGGAAACAAACCCAAGATGGAGATTCCTATGTATGAAGGGAGTCTGAATGCAGAGAAGCTTATGGATTGGATCAGATCCATAGATCAGTACTTTGACTTTGAAGAGGTTGAAAAGAATAAGAAGGTGAAGTTTGCTGTCACTAGATTGAAGGGTCATGCAGCCATCTGGTGGGATGAGGTACATACATCAAGAACGAGGAAAGGGAAATCTAAGATCAAGCAATGGGATAAAATGGTAAGTAAATTGAAAGCCAAGTTTTTTCCTAAAGACTATCATTTGAATCTTTTTAATCAAATGGAAAATCTGAAGCAGAAAGGAATGTCTGTTAAGGAGTATACATAAGAATTCTATAGATTAAGTATCAGAACAGGGCATGTAGAATATGATTTGGAGAAAATAGCTAGATATGTAAACGGGTTAAGGTATGAAATACAAGATGAGATTAGTCTGTTAAGTCTGAAAACTGTTGAGGACGCCTATCAAGCAAGTCTGAAGGCAGAAGAGAAAATATTGAGGAGACAGAGTCAAAGGAACAGAGGAAAAAGCTTAGCGAGAGGTAGAGGAGCTGCCAGATCCAGAGGAACACAACATCAGCATGAAACAGGAAGTTCAAGTGGCAGATCACCATAGAGGGGTGAATTTAGTAGAGGAAGATTCGCTCCCAGAGGAAGAGGGCGAGGAAGAATAGAGTGATTGAGAGTGAAGTTTGGACAACAAGTCTGCAAGCCTACGGGTTTTTGTAAAAGGGCCATCGATTTGAAAATCTGGCCATGGATGTAGAGGATTTTTGTAATTAATTACATTTGATTATAAGGGATTTGTTTTGGAATTTTTGTGTGAATTATATATATATGTTCTTGGTTAAATTCCGTTTAAAGAATGTTTGAATTTCTGTGAATAAGCATATGTAGAGAGGGTCGATTTTAAACTAATATGGATTCATGCTTAAATTGAATCTGCATTTTTGAAGAAGACGCAGATCGATCATCCTGGAGGAGGACTGGATCAAATATCAATCAAGATTGGGATTGATATGTCGGCTTTGGAAGTCGATTGCATGGAGGGCGCACTCGCTTTGGTGAAAATCTAAATGGACTGTTGTGTTAGAATGCAGGGTTAAAGTTTGAAATCTGTTGAGCTGTGAAAAAAAAACTAATAACCAAGCCAACGCTTGCGTTGCAATTTACTTGGAAGCCATATTTTGGTTCATTTTGTGGGTTTGTGTAGGTGTTATATGTATTTGAAACCAAACACTGTGAGGTTAAATGAAATCGAATGCTAAGGTTGAATTACAGATTGTATAGAATATATACAGCATTGAAATGTTGTAGTCTCAACGTGAGAAAGCATAGTTGAAAGGCGTTAATGGAACACATATAGTGGTGAATGCATAATTTAATGGAACGTTGTTCACATTAATGTTACATTAGAATTGATAAATAAATCAACACATGAGTTGAGTTTTGAATTAAAATCCGGTTAAATTGAGTTGAAAATTATATGCTACAGCGTTAAATGTTGAGCGGAATGGTAAATGCATTGAAAAGTCGATTAAGAGGAATGACATGTTTCACGATTGAAATTTTTGAATTTTGGAACAAGTTGAAGCGAATTTAAGGGCACACACTGCATACAGGTGCGATGATGCGTACCACAAGTATAGAGAAATTGCCGAGGATTCGATTGGTGAATCAATCTCGAGTTTTATAGAAACCTGAATCATAGCGCGTGGAGATTATGCAAGGATCAAAACCAGCGTTATGAGTTAATAGGTCGTGTTGCATAATAAAGGTTGAATCACATTGCCAGTGATCAATTGGGAAGGTAAGTTAATTGCCAGGTCCAAGTTTTAATATCTGGTTTGGTTTGTTGATGATTGCCCAAAATCGAATGTTTGTGAGGAATAAAATGTTAAATGGCATTCAGTTCGGTCAACATAAGGCGTTGACTATATTTAAATCAAAGTCGATTTTGATTAGAAGGCGATTGGTATGTTGAGCTAAGTCGAATTGTTATGTCAAGTATAAATATTTGACATGAGGGGTTATTAAGTGCAGGCATAATAATTATATGCGATGGTCATTATTTAAACAGGGTTTAATATTGGCATTGGGTTTGTCAAGATTGAATTTATGTATGGTAATTTCTTCAAAGAGTTGAAGTGACTTGAGACAGCATATCTGAATGAGATTTCGGATTGGTTGATAATTCAAATTATTGGGTTTTGTTGAAATCCTTGGTTGAGGTTTGAATGGTATTTAAATGATATGTGTTCTGCATGAAGTTTCAAAATTGGGATTGTATTAAAGTTTGGGTTTGATTGCATGAAAGAATTGACTTGAAGTATGGTTTTCATAAACCATTAAAAGTTGTGAACAGATGTTTTTAAGCTTCCGTGAATGATAGTTATGAAATTTCCCGGACTCGGAGTCTTATCTGGGCATTTATTGGAGATGCATTTTTATATGCATGAGAATGGGAAAGATTTTGGGTAAAGCAGGGTTACCTGCATCATTTTTGGTATTAGAGCTTTGGGACTTGGGAAAACAGGAATCCAGGAGTGCAAGTGCTGAAGATTTTGTTGAAAAAATGCAGACGCTACAAGAAGAAGTCAAAGGTAAATTGTAGGAAAGCAGCAATAGATACAAACAGAGAGCAGATCTGAAAAGAAGAGAAAAAGAGTTTCAAGTAGGAGATTTGGTCATGGCATATTTGAGGAAAGAGAGATTTCCTACAAAAACTTATAACAAAATGAAAATGAAGAAGATAGGACCTTGTAAAATTAAAAAGAAATTTTCAGCAAATGCATATGAGATCGAGTTGCCGGAAGGGATCGGAATATCCCCCATTTTTAATGTTGCATACTTATATCCATTCAGAGAGGCAGAGACCGAGTTGCAAAATGAAGCCACAGGAGATGAAGTTCAAACTGTAGTTTGGGAGGAACATGTACCAAAAGCATCCAAGAAAGAATTTGAGGTTATATTGGATCAAAGAATATCCAAGAAAACTCGAGGGCAGACATATTTCCAATATCTGGTCAAGTGGAAGGAACAACCAATGGAAGATTCCAGTTGGTTGACAGCAGCGGAACTACAGAAATACGGAGTAAGCCCTGAAAATCTGAAGGAAAAATCTTTTCTTCCCCGGAAGTCTGATGCAGGAGCATCAGAATTAGCCAGCAATGTGAATATTTGTTCACATGTTGTGGCTAAACAGGGTGAAATTCACTGACTGTTGGTCAAATTCAGTTTTACTGAGGAGGTTGGACTTCTCAAATAATTTGTTAGAATTTATTATTGTAATAAATGTGAGATTGTCTTATTTTAGATTTGGAGATAGAGTGTTAATATAGGTGTGCACGAAAGCTAAGAGATAGAAGATTGCTGATTAGATGTCTAGAAATAGAAGATTTCCGTTAGATCTTTAAAAAAAAAAGAAATTGTTTTAGCTATTGTTAGAAGAATTAGTTAATAAGGAAATGAGTAAAATGTTGACGAGAGAGATTCTTTTAGAGAGGCTTGGAGTGGAGCGAGAGCTCAGAGGGTGGGAAGAATTGTGTTTTTTTTGTAACAGCGTGTAACAGTGGTCATTTCCTCGTATAAATTGGCTTAAAGCGAGACTCTGTTCTACTGTTTGCTGTGAATAAAATTAAAGTTGTGTGACTCTTTGTATAACGAGCCCGTGAAGCTTGAACACTGGTTTTTTTTTAATGTAATTTCTTGTGATGGTGGTATCCTATGTTTTTATTTTAAATTGTAAAAAATCCCTGTGATTAAAGCAAACCTGGCATTGTTGAGTCCGTGAGCGAAAGTTTGTTAACACAGAGAATTGGCGCAGGAAAAACACTTAGTGGAACCTTTGCGCGGATTTAAAAAATATATTGGTTGATTGTATGAGTTATCGATTTTGTGTAACATCGCATCGGGATCAGAGAGGCATTCCATATCGCATCATATAATAATAGACCCGGACGCGAAATGTTATAAACTGGTTTGAAGTGGGATCGGGTCCGGTGGTCATCGCAAAGACTACGGAAGGCGACTTTGAACCATTGCGACATAGAGATTTCCGATTTCTGATTAATTTCACATCGGAGTTGTGGAAGCTGCGACGGTTGGGTAATGACATCAATCAGTGCGATTTGCGATCGCCGATTGATATCGCATCGACGTACATTGGAGTGTGGAATGCATCGGATTTTGAACATTGATATCGCATCGGAGCATGGTGAATGCAAACCTTGTTGCACATTGTAAATCACCGATTTGCAAATTGATCTGAACCGTCGGATCAACCAGATCTGAGGTTGCGGCAATATATATGAAATGCTATAAAGGGCGTTCAAAAACTGTTTTAAAAGGGTTTTAACAGTTATATTGGAATGCGATTCAAAAACTCAGAGAGGAAACAATTCTATTTATGTTGTAGTAGATAGATTTTCTAAAAAAACGAAAATCTGTTGAGCTGTGATTTATGTTGTAGTAGATAGATTTCTAAAAAAATGATTCTATTTATGTTGTAGTAGATAGATTTCTAAAAAGTTTGAAATCTGTTGAGCTGTGAAAAAAAAACTAATAACCAAGCCAGCGCTTGCGTTGCAATTTACTTGGAAGCCGTATTTTGGTTCATTTTGTGGGTTTGTGTAGGTGTTATATGTATTTGAAACCAAACACTGTGAGGTTAAATTAAATTGAATGATGAGGTTGAATTACAGATTGTATAGAATATATACAGCATTGAAATGCTATAGTCTCAACGTGAGAAAGCATAGTTGAAAGGCGTTAATGGAACGCATATAGTGGTGAATGCATAACCTTGTTGCACATTGTAAATCACCGATTTGCGAATTGATCAGAACCGTCAGATCAACCAGATCTGAGGTTGCGGCAATATATATGAAATGCTATAAAGGGCATTCAAAAACTATTTTAAAAGGGTTTTAACAGTTATATTGGAATGCGAAGATAAAATAAATATCTTGCGCCTATTCAAATATTTTTGGTTCCGATAGGAACAAGAGCGGGTGAAGACTGTAAGGTCCATTGTGGATTTATTCGAATCCATTGTTGCCGCTGCGTCAGAAGCTGATTGCGAAGACGTGGCAGAAGAAGACAGTGCTGGAGAGAATTTAAAATGTGATAATCTCATCAATATTTATGTGTGTGCAGATGACAACATTGCTGAAATTTACATGCGTGACACCAGAAATGGTGAGAGAAAACAATTTCCTATTAAGCCTGTCATAATTTTCAAAAGGGCAAGGATAAGCGTTCAAGCTTTCCATCACTGGGGAAGAAATGAGGCAAAGATACATCAATATCTCATGACAAAGAAAGTGAAGATGAAGCCTCATCCACAAATGAACAAATATGGTCTCAGAAGCATAAAGACCAAGATGAAAACTCTGTTATCAAGTTTTTTATGTTTTTTTATTGTAAGCCTAGCTGAGACTAGACCAACAGGTGTATGTTATTGTTTAGTATCCTTTCTCCTTTAAGGGGGAGTGTTGGAATTAATGGAGAAATCCATAGTTAGGTTGTTGTTATCATAAAGATAGGTTTGAGATTCTAATCATAGATCTCATATCCTGATATTAAGGGAGTGGTTGAAACCATCCCGTGAGTGTGAAAGCCTATATAATTTAGGCTCATCTGATTCAATGATCAGAGTGTGTGTATGTGTGTATACACTCTCCATGTTCTTACTTGGAGAGCTATTTGATAAATAGCTAATTTTATCATGTACAATCACATTAATCTTGACAAATGCTGATATTAATGGTGTGTAGAGTTGGGAAATGAAAGAATTCTTCAATTGTGGTCCATTAGAGTTTACACGAATATATTCTTGAAATTTCCTAGCAAGTTATGTCCCACTCGAAAGTGTACGAAATCCTTTGTTTATGATGACCAAAAGTGAGGATATTAGACGTTCTGGAAAGTGGTATTATGATTTGTTGGTCTGTTGGTTTATTTGCGAGAACATTGCATGAGGATCGAAACTGGGTTAGGGAGGTCTCCATAGAATGAGTTGAATCCACCTGCAAGTCATTGATGAGATTGGTGTTGTTCAATTATACATTTATGCTCCAATGCACATAGTCCATAATGGGATCAAGTCCGGAAATTGCACAGTCTTGCAGTTCTGTTTTATGAACTACCATGGCTAACGGGACATCAATATGATTACACAATAAAAGTGAAACAGAGTAAACCAATCACAATTGAAATAAATAAAATTAAAATATTTTAAAAAATAAATTAATTTTGTTTGGTAATGTGAACCTCATATATTGTGATTTAATTTTTAGTCAAAGTAAAAATTAATTGGTAGTCAATGTTGAATCAAATGTGTATATCACGTGCTCACGACAAGGAGAATAAGAAACGTTACAAATCAATTCAATATTATGTAATAATAATGAATAAATATGCAAGGGAAAAATAATTTACTACATGTTAATATCTTAGAAAACTAACAAGATTATAAATAAACATCATTCTAATGGATAAGAGTATTATATATTAATCCTCGATGGGGGTGAGTAACGGCGACAAGATTGTTCCCGTGGAAAAGTGTTACGGTGAAGGATGAGCACGTGGAGCCGGAGGGAGGGGTGGGCCTCACAGCTGCCCAAAACTACCCGGAGTACGCAAGCATTAAAGGAGGATAGTGGGAAACGTAACTTTGCCTTCAGTAAAGAGGAAGGTGGTGGATGTGTATTAGATATGGAGGGTCGCAAGGGTCTTCGAGAAACATTTCATTGTGAAGAGTTTTCAGGTGTTGGTGCATATGGAGCCGGGAGAGGAGGCAGAGGCCACAAGAGGTATACGAGTTGGGTTAGGGGTCGTTGAAGGAGGAGGTGTTTCCACCCATATCTGTGGATAATCAGAGTGGCATACTGGCGAATTGTGCTTGGGACGAGAGAACTTGACAACAGGAAGAACCATGTAGTGAAGTTAACAGGTTGGGTCTGCGGCTCCGTCTGTCTAGACGAGGGTGGAATCAATGAGGGATGAGCATGCTTAACCCTGTGGCGGAGTGAGGATATAGTTTTGCACCTCACAGATCGGATTTTTGTGCCTTGGACAACAAGGCGGTGTCTCTGGCAGGGAAATTTATACTCAGGTTGGATTGTGGTGAGAAATTTCTTCATAAACCGGGAAAGTTTGGAGTTGGGGGAGGGGGTCTCGGACATTGCGATTTCTATGCGTGAAAATAAACTAATAGACAGGCGTCCAAGAATGGTGCAGTCAAGTAGTTCAACATGAATTCGACTTCACGCTCGGGGAAATCCTCTGCCCAAGGGCCTTCCAAGCACGACACCATCCAAGACTTGGCTCATGTTTCTTCTTGGGAACGAAGGCGGGGTTGTGGAGGCAAGGAATGTTGAGGGTCTAGGCCAAGGAAACCATGGAAGCAGGGGTGGTGGTGTTCGCGAAGAGAGAAGCGTAGGGTCCACTAGCCGTGGGGGGAGGAGAGGAGGTACAATCAGAAGTCAGATTCATCGTACATCACCTGCTCGACAATGGGGAGGTCTGGCGTGACGAAGGGGTGTTGGGCGTCAGGGGCCGGTGCGTCAGGGGCGTCGAGGACTACATCTGAATTTATGCTCAGGTTGTTATCACGAGGTGCTCCAATCTATATAGGACCAACTTGAGAATAGAGAGTGCATCCACCATGAGGAGCATGTCGAATTAATCGCCACCCTGAACAAGATGCATTATTTTCAAATTAATACCAGGGAGCGTACAATGGTTGTATGGCGTAGCGATAATTTTCTCTCTGAGAAGGTTGAAAAACTAGAGACGTGGATGGCGCACTTTGAGGGGCATGTCCACTGCTCCTTTCGCCCTCCACCTCCTCCTGGTACAACTCCGGACAACCCAACCTCCATTACCTTTGATGATTAGCATGATTGTCGGTGTTTTATATGTATTGTCTGTTTACTAGGGCCTTTGGCACATGAAATTTTGGAGTGTGTTTCTCTTTGTGTTTCTATTAATTTGTCATTTTCTCTTAACAGTAGTCAACAAACCTGGTTGGGGTGAGACTACCTGCATTTTTGCCTACATGTACTATTTTTTGATAACATGAATTGAAAATTTGACTTACAATTTTTATTATTATATATTAATATATGTTTATTGAATCTTGTTACTACAAAACTTTATAGTTTTAAGGATGTTCGGTGAAAAAGTATAATTTAGGTCATCATAAATTTTGGACATATTCAATTTAATGAGCACTTTATATAATATATGTTGTTAAAAAAATGAATGATCTTGTGGTTAACATTTACACTCTCTAATTAATGTTACAAAACTTATTAGTCCTTGTGTCGCCACAAACTATAGCATTTTTCTCGCAGTCAAATTGCATTGACTGTGTATTATTTTGTTGTTCTTTTACAATTTTAACCAAAGTTACGGGAAAATGTTGAGTTATTCTATTTTTGCGGGAATTCACAATTATTTTTCTAATTTTATGGAAATATTATATCTAATTTCCGATTGGCTTGGCAAGTATCGATGGGACATAATTCTTGTGGTGGAGAGTATTTTATTTTTTATTTATTTTTATATTTGTCAGTGCTTGAAAATTGATATAAAAATTAAAAAAACTAATTTCATGAGTGGCCATTCCGTTGATGAATGCTTCGGCATTAGTGCTCTGACATTAACACTGAAACTATTATGGCACTGCCCTTCCCATGATAACATAATTGACGTAGTTGTAGGTCCTTTGCGTGGGGTAGGGAGGGGAGGCGGGTAGTGCTACAAAAGTCGTTATGCGGAGATACTTCTACAAATTTCTAGATCGTATATAGTATAAATGTTTATGTAGGATGTGGTATGTGTGGGGAAACAAGCAATATTATTATGTTTCATTGTTCAAAATTTTTACTGTGTGAACCACAAAGTATGTGCATAGGGAATTGTTTAACTATTGATGTCACGTTGAGCAAAGATACTTTTACAAATTTGAAAATAATATATATGAGTGGTAGAGCAGTTGCATAGAGCATTTGATTTTATAGGTATGAATCTTTGTGAAATGATTAGTATTGTTGATTTCCATTGTGCGGGGTGGTGCATAAGGAATTGTTAAACTATTAATGTTAATCTATGGGATTTTATTGCGCTGAGTGGATAATTGGGCTATGTTGGAGGTATATGTGTTTTGTATTAACGATAAAAAATCTAGAAAACGAGGTAGGTGTGGGAGAATGGGGGATGTTGTTGATTTGCCTTTGTTTTCCTTGGAAGAAGCAACAACAAAAGTGACCTCAATAACGCTGAAAATAATAACAGTGTATGTATGTATGCCAACCATGGAGGTTTTGGGTGGAGTTTTTTTCCCCGCACAATAAACTCCTTGTACCCAATAAAACAAAAACAAATGACATCGATAACTTGTGCAGAGCTTTCACTATGCGAAAATTTCCACACAAGCAAAGCTTCGCACAAAAGAGGAAATGAGATTACCAACCACATAAGATTAATAAGATTAATTAATTATATTATCATTAATTAATTTCTATAATATACTAAAGCTTTTATGGCCCACCATTATTTATTAATTCATATATAGTGTGGAATATACTAACGTGGTTGAATGAGAAGGGCAAATCTCTTTCGCACAAGAGAATTAAAATTAATGCGGTTGTGTGTTGTATTGTTAGCATTATTACTTTTGCTTTGCAGGGACAATGTGTTATTGCGCTGAGGATTGATGTTAGAATTGAATCTTTACGCACGTTGAGGTGCATGTGGAAATCAATGTTAAACTATTAATGTCAATATGTTTGTATTATTATGTTTCATTGTGCAGAGCTTTGACTGTACGAAAGATGGGGCACGTTTGTCGATTTCCCAAACAAATCTTATACTTTTACACATGTCCTGGTCGTATGTTTACGGAGGATGGGGTATGTGCAGGAAAGTGGGGATGGGGAATATTTTTATGTTTCGCTGTGTGGAGATTTTACTGTGCAGAGTACGAATTATGTGCAGGGAAGAAATTGCGTAGGACAGAGTATTTGTATTATATTGGAAGAATATGTGTTTTACAATGGCGATTTAAAAGAAGAAGAAGAAGAAGAAGAGGAGGGGGAGGGAGGGGGGGGGGTTGTGAGTGCTCTCACTATGTTATTTCCCTGAACAGGGTGTGTGTGAGACATTTCATTGTGCAAAAATTTCACTATGCGGAATGATTAATATTAATGTTGGAATCACTTGAGCGCGCGCGCAACCCACCAAAAACCTAAATTTGCTCTCCTCTTTGTGGCTAGCGGCCCTCTGCAGGCTACACGCCCTGCTCACAGCGGGGCCTCCTGCCTCTGCCACTGCTTGGTTGGGTCCTCCAAGACTTTGCTTCGTTTGCGAGTGCCCCTGCGCTACGCCTACCCAAAAAAAAACAATTTTAATGTTGGAAAAGGGGGGGGGGGGGGGGGGGGGGGTTTGTGAGTGCTCTCACTGTGTTATTGCCCTGAACAGGGTGTGTGCGAGACATTTAATTTTGCAAAAATTTCACTATGCAGAATGATTAATATTAATGTTGTAAAATATTTTGGTAATAATCACATCAAGAACATTTTGTCGATGCGTTTCAAACCATCTAGTGTGTTGTTCATCATCTAGTAAAGAGTTAAAATATTTTGTTATGAATAAATTCCACAAACGTACTTGTGAGAAACAAAAGTATTATATTGAAGAGTTTAATTCCACTCATAATAATTAACAAAAAGCGTACATAGGGGTCAATATTTCTTGGAGAGCCAAAATTCTTATTTCTAAATTAGGGACTAATTCTCGTCAACTTTGTTGTGAAACAGGACATTGTAAAAGGCCAAAAGAAGTGTGGGAGGAAATAATATGTATTTTTTTCTCTTCCGGAAAAGTGGAAATAGAAGAACATTTCATTTTAGAGTGTGAGGCCTTCAAAAACAACAAGGAAAGTTATACAGATATTTTGGCAGCTAGCTTTTGGGATAATCTATTCAGCGAGGGGTTTTTCGAGAAGCTAGGAGCGTTTATTGCAAAACTTCACAGGAAAAGGGCCGAATACAAGACCCAGATAGAGAAACAATCTGTCCCATAGGCTATCTTTGGCCTCTTGGACGTTAAAATAACTTCTTCTTCTTCTTCTTTAGGACAAGATGGATAATCATATCATGGCATCAGATTAAATAGGGATAACGATGTAGAGAACAAATAAAATTGACTGTTGAAATATAATCCTTAGTTTTGACTAAATGTTAATAAAGAATTTATTTATTTATTTTTTTAATGAATTTAACCATTAGAAAATAATTGTTAATTTAACCAAGAATTGATAATGGAGTTATCTTTAATGCGACTTTTTGGAGTTTCCACAGTGCTGGAATCAGGCAGAAAATTTTGAGGTGAAATCTTGATTTTTTGTTGTTTAAAATGTTTTTTTTACTGTATATATGGATTCAACGCCCTGAAAAACCCCTAGGGAACTTCTCTTGTGCAAGGGTTACCCATCAAGCTTGTGATTTCAATGAATTCTTGCCGGATTTTAAAGAAATTAGACTTGAAAAATCCACTAGAAAAACTTCCAAAAAGTCTCACTAAAGAGAACTCGAATGATAATTAATCAAATTTATTTATTTATTTTTATTTTTATTTTTATTTATTTATTATTATTATTTTTTTAATTAATTTATTTTTTAAAATTTAAATAAATTATAAATTAAATAAAAAAATCTTATTTATTTAGTCAAACTTAAATAATCAAAATAATACATAAAAATTATAAATTAAATAAATATGTCTAAAAATAAATAAATTAATATTTGGTCAAAATTAAATAATCAAGATTTTTTTGCTGCGCGCGCAACCATGGCCGCCCTACTGTTGCCCTAGCCGCACCAGGCCGATGCCCTCCTCCTCCGAGCAATCTTCATCGTTATGGATCATGGAGGCGGCCCCGAGGCTTCTCCTCCCTCGCCCTCCGAGCTTGAAGCATTCAGAACTCTTGTAGCAGCCGCTGGCAAACGTCCGTCTTCCGGTTCTCAGCAGAAGTTTGTCAAAAAATCGGCAAACATTCCCACGGTGTCTTTGCCCGTGGAAGAAACTTGCAGAACAACGTTGAATCTAGCCGAAAGAGGCCTCATCGTCCAGTTCACAGGGCTATGGGCTTCCCCGAAAGTAGTTGAAGAATGGGTTAAACGGAACTGGATACCTCTGGTCACGGAAGGCATTAAAAGTCACTTCGTTGGCAAAGGATTCTTTGTTTTTGTGTTTGATAACGCGGAAGAAAGAAGTTTGATATTCAGAAACGGGCCATACTTCATGGGCCCTCAAGGTCTCTATCTGAATAAATGGTCGCCAGACTTTGATCCAGCCCAAGACGTGCCTACAACTGTGCCTGTTTGGGTGCGTCTCCCACACCTTCCCCTTCATTGTTGGAACCAGAGCTCGCTGCAGTCCATTGACAATGCCCTAAGCAGATACATAGATCAAGCGCCGAGGAAGGATCAATTCTCCTGCACCCGAATATGTGTAGAAGTCGACTTAGAAATTGGATTGCCTGAAGCCATTAAACTCTCGGTTGCGGATTGGACTCATATCCAGGAGATTGACTACGAGCAGCTCCCATTCAAATGCCGACACTGCCACGATACGGGCACTTCGCAAGATATTGCAAGAAAAAAAACAAGGAGACAACAGAGAAAGAAAAAGGAGAAAAATGGAAACAAGTAAAGAAATCAGCAAACAACAGGCAGAACAATAAAAAAAAGGCAAAGAGACAGAGAACAAATCAGGGCAAGAAATTGTAAGCATTCAAATCACAGGAAGCAAGGAAACCATCAGCATCGAGGCAGATAAAAATCCATTTGAATCTTTCAAATCACATCCAGACCCCCCAAAGGCAGAGCGGGACGGTCTTCCTCAGCTGAACAACATCGACACTCCAGAACCAGGTAACACTTCAAACCCGTCCCCAGGAAATACTTCTTCCCCTTCATATGCAGATATAATTAAAAAAGAAGAAGAAGAACTCAGAAATCGCGGGCTCTTCGGATGATGAGACCTTTGAGAGGCCATCAAAGAGAGCCGGGAGGAAATCAAATAAGGAAACCAGGGAAGAAGAATCTGAAAGACAAAAAACCCTTGGTAGTCAAGCCACCATTGAGATGACTCTCGGAAGGTATACTAGACCAAGGGCTCCTAAGGGAGGTGGACCCACCCCAACTAGTTGTAAATGATGCAGTTGGTCTCTTGGAAGCAAATCTTGGCTCTTTCGATAGATACAGGCCAATTTCACTTTGTAATGCATCCTACAAGATAATGGCTAAACTTCTGGTGAATAGAATCAAACCTCTCCTGCAAAAGCTAATTTCTCCAGCTCAAGGGGGATTTGTGAAAGGAAGACATATTCTGGACAATGTCATCCAAGTCCAGGAAGCCCTGCATTCCAGCCATTCTCGCAAAGAACAAGGTATGCTTATTAAATTGGATATGTGCAATGCTTTTGATAGAGTTAATCACTCCTTCCTGTACAGGGTTCTCTCCTCCTTTGGGTTCAGCCAGGACTTCATCAATCTCATTAAAGCCTGTTTAGAAAAGACATGGATTGCCCCCATGGTAAATGGAAGGCTGACAAATTTATTTTTAGCCATGAGGGGATTGAGGCAGGGCTGTCCGCTATCCCCATTTCTCTACATTATGATGGTTGATTCCTTGAGCAGAAAGTTGACTATGGAAAAGCAAAATGGCAGCATACCTGGAATTAGAATAGCGAAAGGTATAGACCCGGTGAATCATGCGCTATTTGCCGATGATTCGCTTCTACTCGGGGGAGCCTCAACAAGAATTGCAAACTCCTTCAGAAACATCCTTTAGAAATTTTGCAGCATCTCGAGAGCACTTATAAGTGAGAGGAAAAGCGTAGTCTATGGTTGGAACTTAGAGCACCACGCAATCGAGAAAATTGCAAATGAATTGGGCTTCACAAGGTACGCAGATTGGGACAAAATTAAATACTTGGGCCTCCCAATTACGCTGGGCTTCAACAAAAATCAACTTTGGGAGGAAGTTATCTCAAAATTCAAGAAGAAGATCACTGCGTGCGGAGGCTTTTGTCTCACCACCGGAGGCAAACTCACGCTTATCAAAGCAGTTCTCACAACTCTGCCCACTTACTAGGCTTCTTTGATGTTGGCTCCAAAATTAATCACAGATCAGATCTCTAGATTAATGCGCAATTTCTTGTGGAAAGGTGGCCGTGGAAATAACAGAAGATTCCATTTAATTAGTTGGGATACTGTGAAGTGTCCTCTCGCTGAAGGAGGCTTGCAAATCCGTGACCCATTGCACGCTAATTTGGCTTTGGGCTGCAAATTATTATGGCAGCTCTTCGCTGAGCCTAACCATCCAGTCAGCCAGATTTTTAAGATCAAATACCTCAAGAACCAGCCATTAAAAACCATTATAGTGGAGAATTGTCCCAAAGGAACGCAGGCCTGGAAGCTGTATAGTAGAGGCATCGAATTTTTCAGAACTTACCTGTACAAAATTCCCGGGAACGGTAAAAACACCAAGCTTTGGAGAGACAGTGTAATGGGACATCCCCCTCTTGCAGAAGCTAATGAAATCTCTGAGTTAAGAGACCGGTTATATGCAAAAGGAATCAGGAAAATCGAAGACATATCGGATTGGGACAACAATGGAAACTGGTAGAGTTGGATTTTTCCTAGAATCCCAGTGCATTTAAATTCTCAGTTAGATGCTCTCAAAGATGCAATTTCTGACTTTGCTCCGGTGCATTCAGATGAAGAAGACTCTTGGGGTTGGGGAAAGACCGGGGTTTACACAGCAAGTCAAGGATACCTTCAGATGCAAAGCAAAAAGGATTTTCCTTATCCGGAGTCTGTGTGGAAACAAATTTGGGACAACTTCAGCATCCCCAAAATCAATTTCTTCTTTTGGACCTTGTTCCATAATAAAATTCTGACAGGGAAAATTTGTGCAAAAGGAACATTGCTGGTCCTCACCGTTGTGTCCTCTAAAAAAGTGCTTTGGAAACCTCATCCCACATGTTTATTGAATGCAAGTTTGCGAAGGTCTGGTCCATTTTCCTGGTTGGACTGAATGCGCATCCCCCATCCCAAAGCTCGATCGACACCATGTTCTCCTCATGGAAATCTAGCTATCCATACAATATTTTCAGTAAATCTTTATGGCATAGGGTGTGGATAGCTGCCCCAAAGTATGTTTGCTGGAAGCTTTTGTTAGCCCGAAATGAAATCATCTTCAACAACAAAGAATTGACAACAACAAAAGTGGTGGAACAGGCCAAGAACCTCCTATTAGAAACTCTGAATCACACTCAAATCAAAGATGACAACACTCTCCGAATTGAATAAAGAACGTGGTTGGATGCTTACACCTGCAAGGCCAGGCCCCCAGCAAACATACGACCAATCTACAAGGAAAGATGGCAGATTTGAGACCTATAGGACAGATTTCATTAGTGGTGGAAATCTCAGGGCAAGTGCACTATTTTTTTTTATGGAGCCTCAAAAGGAAATCCAGGGAGGTCAGGAGCAGGAGGGGCGATCTTCTTTCCGAACGGGAACAAAGAAGATTTCAATTGGGGTCTTGGTCTGAAAACCAACAACCAAGCAGAAATTCTCAGTCTTTTGAAAGCCTGCCAAATAGCTAGAAAAGAAAACCCAAGTGAAATCTTAGTTTTTGGAGACTCAGAAGTGTTGATAAAAGCAATAGTAAGCAAGAAAGGGCTCAAGGACCCAGTGCTTAATAAACAGTTAGCAAGAGTGAACAGAATTTTGAAGAATTTTTCCTCGGTTCAAACTTTCCACATCCTCAGAGGACTAAATAAGGAAGCAGATAGATTGGAAAACATAGGCTGCACGCTACAAAACGGAATGATTAGTATAAATGAAGAAGCACTGATAAAGACAATCATCCCCTAAGTGGTTAATTGTGTCCATGATTGTAATGGTTGTTTAGGCTTTGCCCAACCAACTTTTTATCAATAAACATAACCGTTTCAGTTAAAAAAAAATAAAAAAATTAAATAATCAAAATAATATATTTAAGTAATCTAAAACATTAAGGTCCAAAAATGAATGGACCAAGATCAAATGAATGAAAATAAATAAATAAATAAATAAATAATTAATAATGTATCTATTATTTTCCTAATGCTAATCAAACACAAAAGTGAATGTTCATGGCCCTTTAAGGTTCGTTTGTAAGATATAATTCCAAGATACCTCTCATATGATATTCAAAAGTTAATCTTAGATGTTGACATCCCATATTATAAAACATACTCATCTAAGCTTATTGTTATTGCATTCTTGGCATATCTAGAACATCTTTAGCTTGTTTGAGTTATATGACTAATTTATGATGACATCTTCCCTTTTCATTCTCACTTTCATGCATCTATCGTTCCATTAATGAGTGTTGTAAACAACATCCCATGCCCACTAATGCTAATGGCATTCAAGGCATCATTACAAGATTGGCATCATTACAAGATTTGATGGACTCCATGCCCTTGAAATCTCTTAATCTCCAAACCTATACAGTCTTATTCCATGAAGAAAAATATAGAAGGTAATCATCCAACCCTATGGTCAAGCAATATATTGCATAAAATGTAAACCATGGGATTTTGTGATGTTGTTTAACTTTTCCAAAACTACTTGTTTAAAAATTATTCTTGAGATGGTCTCTCATGGCTAGCATTGTGGTCGATAATTTTTAAGACAATAATGCCTTCTTAAGTGATCTGAAGGGAGGTGTATTAGTGAATGCTATGCTAAGTACCTTTTTCAGATTTTAAACATGTTTGCTTCTTATGTGCATAGATTTGAGTTGAACAACAGACTACTTCAATAGTTTCTTTTAAGTGTCTTTCAACAGTGTAATTCCATGAACAAATTGTAAAGCATGAAACCCTAAAACACTTGAAAATAAATATGCATAAAAACAAAAGACAAAAACCAATGATGAAGGAGTTCACCCCTCCTAGGCTACATCTCATGGCCCGTCAACATGACTAGACCTCTCTTGTATTTGTTGCCAAAAGTACATATCAGTTTGCTGCCAATAACATGTGGCTATTACCCCTTCAAGGTAATGTTCTCATGCAAAGAACTCTCAAAATATGAGCAACACAACATATCTCCTAAAGAGATGACATACTTTCACCGGTGAGAGATAGAAGCCCCCACATCCCCACATACACCCTTCAATTCCACACTGAAGAATACAATTAAAAACTTCATGAATAAAGAATTCAAACCAGAGCTGAACCATGTTGGTCACAGCTGTTGCAAAATTGTTTCAGGAATTGGGAAAACCCCTACAATGTTTCCTCCTTTCTCAACAACTTCCAAAATTGCTTCAAACATCCGATTGATCCATACACCTTACTTGTCAAACCTACAACATGAACCTGAATATGTGATCAAATTAGTAAACCTAGGTTACCAATGGATTCACAGCATCCGAAAACCCCTAAGTAGCCTCTTCTGGCTCTTCAAATGGTATTCAAGTGAAGCAGATATGGCCTCTCTCTTCTGGTGGCCCTGGACATATTTAATATTCAAGCTGGAAAAATCACTTCCAGAAGTGCTCCCTTGCCTCTAAAACCTGCACCAATGAGTCAGGAATTCTTGAAAATGGCTATCTAGCCTCTTCATGTGCTCAATTTGGTCAAAAACTGCCTAAGTTATGACTTCTTCTAGTTTCTCCTAGGAAAACTTCTCTAAAACTGGAGCAACTCCAGTTAACTCCGCCAAAAATGGAGATCCTGCCGAAATTGGTAGACTCCACCAACTTAAACTACATGGATAAAATCGGGTTAATTAATGGATAAGCGGGAGTTAAGTATGGGTTAGGAGATAATAGCACGTTTATTTGGAGCGCTGCCTGTGGTCGTAGAGGTAGGTTATATGGGCTGGGGATGGCCCTGGCCTTACCCTTGCCATGCATTACATTCAAACTTAACTATAAGTTCCGCACTTTACATATTAAGTTACAACGTATGGTCTATTGGTTTGCGTTGTTGTTGCTGCCGGGGTATTCGCAAAGTCGACCTCGACCTCCACCCGTCCGCCATATATAATTTTTCCACTATATATATATATATATATATATATATATATATATATATATATATATATATAATGCATTTCGACCATTACATAATACCATTTGGACCTTTGGGAGGGAGCATGTGGCGGCCCCTGGCTGCACCACGTGCCCTCTTCCCAGTTGTGCGTTTCCAAAACCCAATAACATTGCAAAAAATCACTAACTTAGAAACCAATCATGAAGTGACACTTGCCATAGTGTCATTGGACAAATTGAAGGAATATTCAAGGAATATATATATATATATATATATATATATATATATATATATATATATATATATATATATTTTTTTTTTTTTTTTTTTTTTTTTTTTTTTAATTTTTTTTAAAATTTTTATTTTTATTTTTTATTATATATATATATATATATTTTAATTTTTTTTTAATTTTTTTTTTTAATTTTTATTTATTTATTTTTTTCTGACTAGGCTGCCTAGTCATCATTCTGTCAATTCTGCACAAATTTTAACTATTTGTAAAAACAAAGAGCAAGCTATAACTTTCACATATGGAGTCGGTTTTTGATGAAACGAAGTGCATCAGAATCAGGGAAACGACACCTATACGGTCGTTCAGGTTTCGAGTGATTCTGAGAAATTTGATTTTTGAGCTTAAATTTGAGCTCTTGATCATTAAGTGATACCATATTTGAGTCTCATTATCCATGTGGCCATTATGCATCTATTTCTTACCACCCCAAAAGACTTACAAATGCATTTTCGCAATAGACAATTTTCACATCAACCAAGCCAAAAAAAAAATTGTATCAAGCAGTTGCATATCATATTTCTCTATACCATTGTACACAATGTTGCACCCGAAGGTTGCAGTGAATATTATGACATTATTACTTGGTGTCCCTATGATGAAGTGGGACAAAATATTACTGAAACAAGGACTTCTTCATTTATGGATGACTCTGCGAATAGAAAATGTGATCGAAGCGAATTTGACAATAGAGTATACTTGGGGCATTCCCATTGATACGTATGATGGGGCAAAAGTAATCATTTCCGTTTTTTCGGCTCACTCAATCATTAAGCAGACAATTATAAGATGTTTAGAATGCTCAAGGGGTGAAAAGGCACACTGACTAGGTGGTTGTAATGGTTGTCACATGTAGATCATTGGAAATCCCAATTAATAAAAGTTGAGAAAAATAGTTGAGTTATTGTTCATACGAAAATTCTAGTGGCTTGCTAATTTGAATGTGTGGCTCAATGCAGTGACCTTGTGGAATTTTAAAATAATAATTTTTTATGCCGAAGGCTTTTTTTTTTTTTTAAGGGAGCGGTACTCTCCGAGCTTTCCTCGTTTTTCCAAAGCGTATAGAAATACACTACGTGTGTGAAATGAGGTTGCGAGTGTGTCGCTAGACTAGGCAGAGCGGAGAGGAATGAGTAGTGGTGGTGCCAATATGACCAACCACTCACGACATCGCAAAACATCGTGACAAATCTTATTTCTTTGTATATAGACCATTTAATGCTGTGTGGTAGATATTGCCTACCATTAGATTTAAATGAATTTAAGTCTAATGGTGAATAATATCTGTCCCACTGCATTAAATGGCCTATAGACAAGAAAATAAGGCTCACAGCCGCAAAGCTCTGTCGTTGCCGGGTCATCTGCCATTGCTAGAGGTCCACCCATTTTCCATTGTAATGATTATTGTTCTCATTTTTGGTAGCAGCATATATTTTGACGAGAGCATCCCAGTCAGGAATGGCGTGAGGTCCCCTTGTAGTGGGGGAGCTGAGTCGAGGCATAACTGGTGCAATATTGGAGGTTCCAATAGGTGGAATACCACGACCAAAACCCCCCAGTTCCAACATTTCCGTCACCGCCAAGAATATTTTTCAATGAAGGGATGAGATAGAAATCCTGATAAGAGGGGTTGGGGCTTGGAAACGAGGACAAAGCCGGGTTGGCCTCCGCACTCATTGTGATCCCTAGAGGGGCGTTTTAACTCAAACTTGTTAATTACCTTTCACAACAATTTCAATCTGAGCATTGAACAGAGGATGATATCTTATGCTCTTCTAATGAAAAACAAGATGTAATCGTCAATTTGGTAATTAATGCTACTATGAAAAGTGCCCCCCGTTCGAATTAAATTGGAATATAAATATGGTAAACACAAAAATATAACAATGTCAATAGGAGATGGCACATTCTAGTATTTCATATGACTGTAAAAGATTTGAATGAACAAGAATGGATTTTTTGGGGGAAAGTATTATGATGGTTTGAATTCGATGATACAAGAAATTGGATCAAACTTTGATAATATTTCTGAGGATATAGATTCATTCTAGCAAGCTAGAAGGTCCTCAAACCTTAACCATACCAAATTGACAACCATGTGATTAACCAAGTAAGGAAATTCATCAATATTCTATGAAAATTTATTCTGGTTAATATAAAAGTGTAAAGAAATTATATCTATCTTTTCCATTGGCTCCTCGAAAGCTACAAAAAGCAGGCTAGGTCAATAAGGGGAGACGTAGAAACCCTTTGACATATAGGATGATCACCAGGCACACAGTTGTTGAGAATATTTGGAGGCCCGTTATACATGTGGGCGAAGTCGATGAATTGTTGTGTCATGTCGGAGCAGTGAGGGGAAAGGATTCAACCTCTAACTGTGGAGGGGTTGGATCCTATTCATCCAACGAGAGGCTTTCATAAATAACATTCATAAAAGAAGTAGCAACGATCGCTGCAAGACTAGAGGCTACATGCGCATCCAAGGCGTTTCCTCCCTCGACTTGTCCCTGCACGCTTGACCTAAACAGAGACACTCCAGTGTTGAAATATTAATTTCAACTGCTGCAGCAGAAGGACGGATGCGACAGTGTTGTTTTTTTTGGGAGATTGTTTGCACGCTATCACCGGGATTTATGAAGCCTGAATTTTTTGTTTAATGGCTCTGCAATAGCCGGCCTTTACATTGAATATTTTGGTGGCTTGGCCACACAACAACAGGTCCTGAAACAAGTCTATTCTCACCACAAAAACCCCACCAACCAAACAGTAGCAACAATCTTGTTTTACCGGAAGTTTTTGTTTAATTCAAAAGGGACATGTGGAGAAACCACATTGGATCGCGTAAGTTTGGTGCCTACGTCACCACCTTCAAAACCGAACCTAAAAAGCTTTATAAAACACGCCCTAAATTTTTTCGCATCACATTTGGGCCTGACGTCATCGGGGAAAAGTGTGATGCAATTTTTCATGAAATCCGGCTTATAAATTGGTTGGAGTCCGTGGGTCCCATCTCTCGGCCAATAAGATTGCTATCGCGTAGAGTTTTGAACCTGGTGACGTCATATGATTTGTAATGCAATTTTTCATTGCAATTCAGTTTAATGAGTTTGAAGTCCAGGCTCATTGACCGTTCAAAGCATGGGTTTAAAGTTTGTGCGGGGTCCACATTATAAGATCTTCAATCTTATGTTTTATTGTTTTATGTTTTGTTTTAAAACACCGTGCGATGAACTAAGTGTTAATTCTTAGTAATATTCATAATGAATGTAAATGATTATTATAAACTTTGTAAAGTTTATAATAAACATATGATTAATAGTTTTATTTTTTTTTGATGTGTGCCATATAAAAGTAAAAATAGCCCGAAGGCTATGTACAGTAAGACAACATAGAGACTGTGTATTTTTTTTACTGTGTGTGAAGCCCGAAGAAAAAAAAAAACAAAACAGAGTTTTGAAGAGCACATAGTGTATATTTTTTTTGTAAGAGAGACAAAGTGTTCTCAAGCACTGCGTTTGTAGCAGTCACTTTGTAATCCCTCAGAAGAGGAAGATCAATTTTCTTTTTGTAATAGATTTCTACAGTTAATGGAATAGAAAGCTTTTATGCAATCTCTGTCTGGCAGTGAATAATTTTTTTTTAATTCTCTGTGTTTGAAGGAGAGTATAATTCTCTCTGTGTTTGTTATGGAATTCTCATAAATTCCAAAATGGTATCGGAGCTTATCCAAGCTCTTTGAAGGTGTCAAAGAAGCCGAAGGAAGAAGGATTTGTTGTAGCATTTCACCAACAGAACTCCAACAAGCCAAGCAAAAGTAAAGTCCAGGTATTTTTCAAAAAAACAGAGTTGTTGTTTTGTTTAAAAGAGCAGTCCTCAGAAATAGAGTTTTGTCCTTTAAAGAAGGAAAGACAATTTATTTAGAAAAACACAGTCAAATTTATTTCAAAGTTTAGTCTATAAGAAATGGCTGGACCAAGCACTGGTATGAGTATTGGAAATACTTAGCTTCCCCAATTTAATGGAAATAACTATGATTATTGGGCCATTACCATGAGAGCCCTGTTTTCCTCACAAGACTTATGGGAATTTGTAGAAGATGGTTTTGATGAACCAGTTGATGAGCAGGTCTTTAATGCCTTAACACAGACAGAGAAGGATTTTTTGAAGAGCAATAGAAATAAGGACTCTAAGGCCCTCTTCTATCTCTATCAAGCAGTACATAAGAGTGTGTTTCCAAGGATAGCAGCAACTAAAAGATCCAAGGATGCATGGGACACTCTGAAGATAGCCTATCAAGGTATGGAGAAAGTGAAGACAACAAAACTACAATTGCTGAGGAGAGATTTTGAAACTCTCTGTATGAAAGAGTTTGATAACATAGACTCATTCTTCACATATGTGATTGGGATGGTAAATTAGATAAGGTCTCATGGAGAGACACTTGAAGAAAGAAGGATAGTGGAGAAATTTTTGAGGAGCCTACCCTCAAGGTTTGATGTTATTGTTACCACCATTGAAGAGACAAAGGATCTCTCAAAGTTCACAGTAGATGAACTTCATGCATCACTGATGACTCATGAAAAGAGATTGGGAAGTTCAATAAACCTATCTCTATAGCATGCCTTCAAGACCCAGATGCCTTTTGGAAGAGGAAGAGGTCAAGGCAGAGGAAGAGGAATAGGCAGAAGGCAAAACAGAGAAGGGAGAAACAACTCTACACATTCACATGGAAGGAGCAACATTCAAAATAAAAGCCACGGCCAAAGCAGTAGCCAACAAGGTGGACACCAACATGCTCAAGGAAAAAGGTATGACAAATCAAATGTCCAATGTCATTATTGCAAAAAATATGGGCACTATGCCAATGAGTGTAGGAAAAAGTAAAATGACATGAATAATAGGCAGAATGCTAATGTAGCAAGAGAAGAAAAGAACCCAAAGAATGTGCTGTTAACATGTAATGTAGCACAAGATAGACATGATGATGTATGGTTCTTAGATTCGGGCTGCAGTAATCACATGACTGGAAACATAGCAATGTTTGACAATCTTGATGAAGAAGTTAACTCAAAAATAACAATAGGAACAGATACTAAGATTTCTGTCAAGGGAAAAGGCAGAGTTAGTATCCGTGCAAGAAATGGTGAGCAGAAATTTGTGCTAGACAAGTACTATGTTCCTGGCTCGAAGTGTAATCTTTTGAGCATTGGGCAGCTCATAAACAAAGGTTACAATGTATTTTTTAAAAATGATGTGTGCACAATAATGGAAATACCTCCAAGCAAGAAGATTATTGCTGAAATACAAATGACCAACAATAGAATGTTTCCACTCAAACTCAATACAGATTTGAAGGTGTTGTGGTAAAACACAACCCCCCCATATTTGACTTGTTCACTTCAAATAATGGGGACCCTTTCTATAAATTTTTAGCTAAACGCCTTTTAGGATTTTTATTTATTTGATTATCCTACGCGATTGTTAATTTTTTCATTTTCTTTGTATTCTTGTTTTGATTGCTTTGTTAAAATCGATTTTTAATAAGCTTCCCTTTGATGTTTGTTTTACCTCATTTGGTCAACTGGTTTGAAAATGGTACTCCTTTTAAGTCCCATCATTTATCTAATCTGGATTAAAAATGTTATTTTTATTTATTTTCGGAGTGGCTGTAGTTTAGAAAAATTCATAACTAAACTAAACATCATTAAAATAAATCAAAAAATAAAATAAAATAAAAAATATTTTTATACATTAAATTTTAAGATTAATTAAATTTATTATTATAATAAATTATAATTAATTTAATTAAAATTAAAACTTAATATATAAAAATAAATTAATATATATATATATATATATATATAATAAAAATAACAATTTCCCATCGCATATCACAATGTTGGTTCTATCGCAAGTTTTATAAAATGCACATTTGAAAACCTCGACGAACTCATAACATGCGATGGATGCGATGAGTTTTATTTGCAATATTACAAATCATTTTTTTTAATGTGATGGGTTCTCTTAAGTCTCTCATACGTTGACTTTTAGTTTAACATTATATCTATAGTGTTAGTAATATCTTAGTTTTATGTTAAATGTTAAAGTGTAGTATTAATATTAGTATTTAGTGGTAGTGCTATTTTAAAATTCATATTTTCATTTGTTAGTTTAAGTTAGGATAATGTAGTTTTAGATTAGTTTTAAAACATTAACATTAAGTTAATATTATAATGGTAGGTTAGTTTATATATATATTTTAATAATATTTAGTATTTAATGTAATTAATATATAATATATAATTAATTAAATTAAATTAAAATTTAATATTAAAAAATATATATAAAAATAAAAAAATAAAATTTACATCGCATATCGCAATATCGCAATATTGGATCCATCGCAATTTTTATAACATGCACATTTGAATGCGATGTGTTAAAAGTTTTTAATATAAAGTTTTTTGTTTTACCCCTTATGCCTCCCGTACCTCCACTTCACTCACCCTCACGTCACCCTCACCTCACACTCCACTCACCAGACCCCTCCACAAACTCACATGGATGAATTAATGGGTATGGATTGATTTCAATGGTTTGTAAATTAATTTTTATATTTTTATATTATAATAATTATATTATAATTATAATGTTTATTATAATTTTAATATAATTTGAATTATAATACTAATTATATTTAAATTAACTTTTTCAAATCATGTGTATATTAATTTAATTTTGTAAATTAATTAATTTTTAAATTAGATGATAATTAATTAGAATTAATTGTTAGTTAGTTAATAATTAATTTAGAATTAATTGTTAGATAATTAGAATCTAATTTAGGATTAAATTTCTAATTAAAAATTCTGATTTTTAGCCCAGCAACAGAATTTCCAGAATTATGCCAGTTTTGACTCATCAACTTTGGAGGCTCATAGATTAAGTTATACTTGACCAAATGAGGCCCAGGATGGCTCATTGGACAGATAAAATCAAGGAGAACATTTCTGAGGAGGTTCCACTAATAGATTTGGTCATTAATTGGGTCAAAAATCATGCAGAAGATCAAACTCCGAATTTCTAAAACAAAATCAATTCTCTGAGTTATTTTATGCATTTTCATTTGTCCTAAGTCTCTTCTGATTGCAGATTCGCTCATCAATAATATCTTTGGCCAATTAAAACATCCCAGGCATCAATAGAGAGTTTATATTTTATTTTCAATTATTTATTTAAATAGAATTTGATTGGATTTATTTTAATGCCAGAAATTGTATTTTGATTTTATTGTTGCATCTTAATTTATTTTGATTTCTTTTTGCAGGAAAACAATAGAAGAGATATGAAGAAAAGATCTTAATCAATGAGAATGCTCCAGCAATTAAAAGATTGGAATTTTTGAGCAAATAAAAGTGATTGGGCAGATTTTCTTCAACAAACTTTCATCTCAAAAATTCCTTTGCAAATATTATAAATAACAGTTTGCAGAATGGAATTAAGGGCGACTCTCCTCTGCAATTTTGGAATTCTAAAAGCACTTTTGTAATAGGGATTTAGAGTTGTAGGTGGGAGGAGTGGAATCTCAGATTTGGGGATTATTGAGGTTTTTCTTTTACATCCTGAGTTATGTATAATGAACGGAGTTTGCACTATTGTAGCTTTGCTTTTGAAAGCAGAAGCTTATGCATTGTAAAGGACTATTAGAGACCGGAGCTGGAGAAATGGATTCAATAAATTGGTATTTTGAATACTATTATTTTAAATGCTGGTTTTATTTTATGATAACAAGAATGGTGTCAATTTACTTACATATTTGTGCACTTTTGTCGGTATGGGTAATTTGCTTCTATTTTATGTTGTTATTTATCTCTGCTCTTATGGGTTGAATTCTGATTTCTGAGTAACTATTTACTCATAAATCTGTCTTTTAGTATTGGATTAATAAATAGTGATATGTTGTGAACTTCTTCCGCATATTATTGTTTAATAATTCAAGTTACTGATTAAATGATCAATACCATTTTGTGAACTATTTCATGAGTGTTGTTGATTGATTATTTCAGTTAAAAGGTCTCAATAGGATGTGTTTTGCTATCCATAATGTCAGTTAATTGAACTATTTCATTAACTTGATATTCATTATAAACAAGACATATTTCAATCCCAATATTTTAAATACCTGCTCTTGGTTGGGTTAGATCTATATTTGCCTAACTGAGATAGGATTAAGATAGTTCATTTTGCTTGTATCTTAGAATAAGTTTGCATTTAGATTAATTTCTACATTCTTTTAAGTCCTTTTTCCAAATAGGCAAACTTTAGTAGTGGATTGGCTAAGCCCTAAATCAGCTTAAGGATCACTTTCTTGCCTGATCAACAAGAAGGTTGATCTGATGTCTCTTTTCCATTGGTGAATGAAAGTCATATTTTAAAGCCATTGGAGATCGAGAGAAGGTAACTGGACCTAGTTGAACCAGTTGGACCACCATTCCAAACGGAAAATGAGCTGCTTTAAGGTCCGGAACGGGTGGTCATCCCCCATGTTGTTGCAGCGATTTTCGAGGCTTCAGCATTTTGGCGCTAGAAGGAGGGCTTGAAACTTGTTGTCTGTTGGAGTCTTTTCAATTTTAACATTTTATTTAATCATGATGGCTCCTCTTAAACTTCCAATTTGGAGTTGTATTCATGGACGTGTATCTTCCAATACTCCTCCCGGAGTGGTAAGACTCTTGTCTCACGTAAAGTTTAATGGTGAGAGAAATTCTTCTGCTTTTAATCATGCCCTTCAATTTATTCAAAATGTTTCAAATTATGATTTTCAAGGAATTGATGAAGGCATCTTATGCAGACTTTTTACTCTCACATTTGCGGCTAAAGCCATAAACTGGTGTAGAACTCTTCCGGTTGCCTCAATTCACAGCTGGGATCAATTTGTTACAATTTTCATTTGTAAATTTGACCGCTATGATTATGATCAGGTATGTGATGAAATTGAATATCTACGAAATGAAAATGAGTCTGTTAGAGATTTTAATATTCGATTTCATTTGAATTGTTTAAAATTTAATGTCAAAGATGAACCTATGAAAGAAGAATCACTAGATTGGTTTGAACATAATTATTCTCTTTCTCCTATTCCCGATCCATATGGAATTAGTTCAAGCTTTGTTCCATCCCCTTCCAATATAGATGTGAAACCCAATTTGGGTGTGCAAATAAATTGTGATGAAGAGGTTTCACAAAGTTTGGAAAATATTTCTAATCAAATGCAAGAAGACAACAAAAATTTTGGAGAAAGAATTGCATTGGAATCAGAGAGTTACTCTCTATTAAATTCAGAAAATCAGATTGCCAATCAGCAAGTGCAAACAACATTCAAAGTAAATAATAGCATGCAAACTGCTATACAAATTTCTGAATATTTTCATGATGAGCAAATGCTGAAATCAGAGCAGCAAAGCAATCTTCTTCAAAAAAGCATGAGTACGCAAAGGAATGATTTAGAATCTGAAATTTACAATGAGCATAATGTACAAGAATTCTCAAACAGAAACATTTTTAAATGCATTATTTCAAATGTTGGCAATATGATGCAGAGTGTTGTCCTTGATGGCAACCCACTGAATGAAGATGAAGACATGAGACTATTGACATGTGTTGTCCTTGATGGAAAACCACCTGATGAACTTGGTAAATGATGTAAATCTGATGTGATATGATGTTTGTTGACAATATGATGCTGAGTGTTGTCCTTGAAAGGAAACTCACTTGATGAAGATAATGGCAACTTACTTGATGAAGTTGTGCTTGATAGAATATGTCTTGATGAATTAAATATGATGTATCTACAGTGTGTACAGAAGGCAATGAAGAAAGGAATTCAGCATGTGCTAAATCTATGGTGAAAAGAGTATGTCTCAAGGCATACGCGGGTATGTCTAGGAGAAGTCTCGTATGCACGCGGGAAACAACGTGCCAAGTCGCGTATGGGAAAAAGCGCTCAAAAAGTTCAAAACCAGGGGTAACCACCATGGTATTGACCCATTGTATTGGGTAATCATTCGTCTAAATGACCCCATCCAGGAATACCATCGGAAGTAATGTAGTTTTGGGCTCATGGTATTGTCTTGGCCCATGGTATTGAAAAAAGGGGCTCATGGTATTGAAAAAGGATAAACCTATATAAGGAGAACAAATTCATTATGCATAATATGAGTGTGAGAGCAAGATGTCTGAGCTTGAATGATTACTTCTCTGTGAAGTATATATGTATGGAAAGGGTAAAGGTTTGATGATAGATCTGAATCGATGATGCACTTATGAAGCGGGATCTCTAGATCTGAAATGTACTTGTATTTGCTAGATCTGTTTATGGAGTAATTAGATCTGTGATGAGGCGAACATCTGTCTGAAGTAAAGGGTTGAATCTGAACTGAATATCTGATCTGAAGAAGTATGCAGCTCTATAATGGTTGAAAATCCATACGCTAGTTCGCCGAAGAGGAAGCGCGTATATACGCGGCTTTGCTGAAGAGAAAGCGCGTATGCGCAATGAAAATAGATCTGTAATATGTACAGAAGTATACGTTGGTTTATGTGAACAGAAGCATGTATATACGCGACATCAGTGAAAGGAAAGCGCGTATGCAAACTAGGGTTTGTTGAAGTCTGTGGTAAGAAATGTCTGATCTGTTCTACTGGTTTACTGATATCTGTCAGTGAGTTATATGTATCTGTTTCATGGTTGACTATGCTTAAAAGTATGGAAAGGGTCCAGTCTAAAAATATGATGAAACCTGGCCTACAAGTGGTGTCCTAAAAGAAGCTTTGGATCCAGTGTGAAAATTGATGAAACATGGTCCATAGAGGTGCTGAGGGTTGTAGCCTTTAGTCAGGGGGTTGTAGCTCCCTTCCAAGTGAGGCTGGTAAATGAGAGCAGGGGGTCGTAGCTCCCTTCCAGGAGAGGCTGGTAAATGAGTCAGGGGGTTGGAGCTCCCTTCGAGGAGAGGCTGGTAAATGAGCGCAGGTGGGTGCCTGCGTGCTGGTAGGAGTCTGCACCAGCACATATGTTGTAAGATGTTTTCTCTATAATAAAATATTGAAGGCTGAGCAACTGCAGCGGTGGTTTTCTTCCGACTTGGGTTTCCACCTAAAAATTCCGGTGTTCATGTGTGATGCTTTGTGTGATGGTTTATTCTGTTGTTACTACACATGTTTACTGTTAACTTAACATCATATGATTGAATAGTGCAAAGAACTAAGTTAATAAATATCTGCATTTTTAGATCTCTGCTAATACGTGAGTTGCATGAAGGATATCCGCGTATATACGCGTGTTTATTAAAGGAAAGTAGCGTATGGGTTTTAGAGAGTGAAAAAGTAATTTTTTTTGAATATGCAGTAAATACTGATTCACCCCCCCTCTCAGTATTTTTCCCAACAATTGGTATCAGAGGGGGTCCTTCTGAATAAGCTTCATCGCTTGAAGGAGATCCGTCGCAATGGGAAGTCAAGAAGGAGTAATGTCTATAAAGCCACCTCTGTTCAATGGAAGCAATCTGATATTCTGGAAGGTACGAAAAAAAGCATATCTGCAAAGTCTTGGTGCAGATGTATGGGCAATCGTGGAAGAAGGTTATCAATACCCGGCAAGTATTCCTACTGATGCAGCAGAAAGGAAGAAGTATGAAATCAATGCCAAAGCAGTTGAATGTATTATTAGGACGCATGTTCGAATCAGAATTTACAAATTAATGCGTCTACATTCACAAAGAAAATGGGACAAGATCATTCCGAGCTATGAAGGAGATACAAAGGTAAAAAGTGCAAAACTCCAAACTCTCAGAATTGAATATGAAAATTTAAGGGTGCATAGTGATGAAAGTATTGCCAGTTTCTTTCTTCATCTAGATGATATTGTAAATCGAATGAGAAATTTGGGTGAAACCATAATCGATACTACTCCGGTGGAAAAAGTCTTAAGATCCTTGACTTCAAAATTTGACTCTAAAGTTTCAGCTATTGAAGAAAGGCAAGATCTGCAAACTCTTACTATTGTTCAATTACATGGTATTCTGACTGCTTTTGAAATGAGACAAGGAGGTCCTTCTCAATTAAGAGAAGCTGCTTTTAAGGTATCTGCAAAAGGAAAAGAAAAGGAAGTTGTCAAAGAATCCAGCTATATATCCGAAGAAGAAGAAGCAAATTTCGTGAGAAAACTCCAACTAGGTACTGGAAGATTCAAAGGTAAGCTTCCCTTTAAATGTTTTGAGTGTGGAAAAGTTGGTCACTATGCTGCAAAATGCCCTTATAAAGAAAAACATGGTAAAGGGAAACAATTTGAAAAGAGGAAGAGTTATTATGCAAATGAAGATGATGATGAAGTGTCCAGTGAAGATGAAGAAGATTCTGACCATGATCTGAAAGTGCTCATGGCAAAGAAGCAAAAGAAGAAGGCTACTCGAAGCAAGGAGATGTCTCAGAAAACCTGTATAGCAAAAATTGAAGAAGATGAATCTGATAGTGATTTGGGTCCTTGTAATCTTCTTTGTGCAAGCAATGGTGTAGAAAGTGAAAGTAAAGTTGTGGATCTAGAACAAGCTATCAAGATCAAAGTTGAAGAACATCAAAAGGAAATTGATAAGAAAGATTCTATCTACAAAGAGATGATCTCACAAATGAAAGATCAAATAGAGATGCTGAATGGACAGGTGGACAAGTATCAAAGGTTTCATACTTATGCATCCAATCGAATTAAAGAACTAGAAGCAGAAATCAACAATCTAAATGCAGATCTCGAAGTATCAAGCAAGAAGAATGAAGGACTTGAAGCTGCAATCATCTCTCTGCAAGCAGATCTTGAAGCATCAAGTAAGAAGAATGAGGAACCTCTACAACCATTTGAAATGAAAGGCCTTGAAGCAGAAATCATCTCTCTCAAAGAAGATCTGGAAAAATCAAATAAGAAGAATGAAGACCTGCAACAAATATGTGAAGAGAACGAGAATTGGTTGAAAGAAGAGGTTCTAAATCTGAAGGATCAAGCAGAAGATGGAAGAAGGAAAGAAGAAAGCATGACAAAGCAATGTCAAGCCTTGGAGGTTGAGGTAAACATTCTCAAAGGTAAATTAGAAGAAAAAGTTAAACTTTTGAGGTTTCAAGATAGTACTAATATTTTGGACAATATTCTGAGTAATCAAAGGTCTCCTGCTATCAAACTTGGTCTTGGTTTTCATGAAACTGTTAAAGGAGAATCTAGCTCATAAGGAAGTGCTAAAAATTCAGAGGATGGCAATGCAAAACCTGAAGTGTTGAAAGAGACAAAAGGTCAACCAACAATGATGAAATCTCAAAGGAAATCAGTCAATAATGTTGAATGCTTTAAATGTCATAATTATGGGCATGTTGCAGCAAATTGCAGGAGCAGATCATTTCAGCCTCAAACAAACAGTTTCTACATAGAAAGGTACTCTGGTTTCTTCAAGGGATATTGTTTTTCATGTAACAAGTATGGACATAAAGCAGCTGATTGTAAAAGGAGGAAGATTAGAAATTCTCATTATGATTCTTATGCTTATTTCTCTGGACACATGAGATGTTATTCTTGTAACAAGTATGGACATGTAGAAAAAGAATGCAGGTTGAACAGATATGAGAAATTGGATAACTTCCAGCACACAAATAGAAAGTTCAAACAAATCTGGAAAAAGATGGAGGACCGATTAGAAACGTAGGGAATTTTGACCCTACTGCAGTCATCCGCTTCTGAAGCTTACTTCTCTGATTGACTGCAGGAATGATGTGGGATACATTATGAGATTTAGTAATGTATCGTCACAGGGGGAGCAATGTATGATGTCTCTCATGATTGATTTGATTATTCTGGTTATATGTGTTTCTGACAGAGCATCTGATATGAAGAAGACAGGTACAGGAAGTACAAGTTCAGGGGGAGATGAAGGAATGTGAAAAATTTATATGCTTCACTTTCCATACGCGGGTTATATGAACAAAAGTTGCGTATACACACGAGTTACAGCAGACACAATCGCGTATATACGCGAGTTCATGCACAGAAAACCGCGTATGTCTGATTGCTGACAATTTTCTGTTTGGAGTCAGCTCTTTTCAGCACAGCTGTAGTGCTGTTTGGTATCTCTGATACTGTTTGGTATCTCTGGTGGTGTTCTAGTTCTCATAATTCTATTTCTAATGTTTTGATAAAGATGCCTTGATGATTTGTTGAAAGTGTTCAGGATGCACAAACTAAGGGGGAGCCTTAGTCATATGGAAAGGTTGCTTGGATGCACAGATTCAGGGGGAGCATTAGCTTTGCTGAGTATAATGCACTGTTGGCATTATGATGGTTCTGAAATATGTTCTTGTTCTTGAAGTATTTCTGATGTTGGTCATAAATAGTCATTTTTGTAATTTGATGAAAAGGTCTTGTTGAGACTCATGATGTAAAATTATAATATTCAGTCATGTAAGGACTTGTCAAATTTGTAAACCTACTTGGTTGGGTAGCTGAGTCAAATTTTGTAAACCCACTTGGTTGGGTACTTGAGTCTTATATGTAAATCCACTTGGTTGGATATTTGATGTAAGTATGAGTCTTTGGTGATAGGAAGTTCATAGAGTCATGTACTCCATTGGAAATTATGTTTGAAGATTCAGCATGAACTCAGGGGGAGCTTGGTCACTTTAGTATATATCAGATCTGTAGAACACTTCTTCCACATGAGGAGAAAATAGGGAGAGTATGTTGGTTTTTGATCCGCCCTTTGCCCTTGATGTCAAAGGGGAAGAGTGACATGGTGTTTGAATGAAGAGATGAATGAAGAGAAAGAATGGTGTCAAAAATGGAGAAAGTGACATGGTGTCATTGTATTCTTAATATACCTATCTGTTGTGGTAACCAAACACCATCGTGGTTGCCATAAAGTTGAAAGGGGGAGATTGTTGGCAATATGATGCAGAGTGTTGTCCTTGATGGCAACCCACTGAATGAAGATGAAGACATGAGATTGTTGACATGTGTTGTCCTTGATGGAAAACCACCTGATGAAGTTATTCTTGACCTGATGGACTTGGTAAATGATGTAAATATGATATGAAATGATATGATGCTAAGTGTTGTCCTTGAATGGCAACCCACTTGATGAAGCTGATGACAACTTACTTGATGAAGTTGTGCTTAATAGAATATGTTCTTGATGAAGTAAATCTGATGTATCTACAGTGAGTACAGAAGGAAATGAAGAAAGGAATTCAGCATGTGCTAAATCTATGGTGAAAAGAGTATGTCTCAATGCATACGCGGATATGTCTAGGAGAAGTCGCGTATGCACGCGGGAAACAACGTGCGAAGTCGCGTATGGGAAAAAGCACTCAAAAAGTGCAAAACCAGGGGTAACCACCATGGTATTAACCCATTGTATTGGGTAATGATTCGTCTAAATGACCCCGTCCAGGAATACCATCGGATGTAATGTGGTTTTGGCTCATGGTATTGAAAAAGGCTCATGGTATTGAAAAAGGGTAAAACCCATATAAAGAGAAGAAATTCATCAGTAACCGTAGAGTGGGTGCAAGATGTCCGAGCTTGAATGAATACTTCTCTGTGAAGTATATCTGTATGAAAAGGGTAAAGGTTTGATGATAGATCTGAATCTATGATGCACCTATGAAGAAATGATGAAGCGGGATATCTAGATCTGAAATGTACTTGTATTTGATAGATCTGTTTATGGAGTAATTAGATCTGTGATGAGGCGAACATCTGTCTGAAGTAAAGGGTTGAATCTAAACTGAATATCTGATCTGAAGAAGTATGCAGCTCTGTAATGGTTGAAGATTCATACGCTAGTTCGCCGAAAAGGAAGCGCGTATATACGCGGCTTCGCTGAAGAAAAAGCGCGTATGCGCAATGAAAATAGATCTATAACATGTACAGAGGTATACGCTGGTTTATGTGAACGGAAGCGCGTATATACGCGACATCAGTGAAAGAAAAGCGCGTATGCAAACTAGGGTTTGCTGAAGTCTGTGGTAAGAAATGTCTGATCTGTTCTGCTGGTTTACTGATATCTGTCAGTAAGTTATATGTATCTATTTCATGGTTGACTGTGCTTAAAAGTATGGAAAGGGTCCAGTCTGAAAATATGATGAAATGTGGCCTGCAAGTGGTGTCCTAAAGGAAGCTTTGGATCCAATGTGAAAATTGATGAAATGTGGTCCATAGAGGTGCTGAGGGTTGTAGCCTTCAGTCAGGGGGTTGTAGCTCCCTTCCAGGAGAGGCTGGTAAACGAGATCAGGGGGTCGTAGCTCCCTTCCAGGAGAGGCTGGTAAACGAGTTAGGGGGTTGGAGCTCCCTTCCAGGAGAGGCTGGTAAACGAGCGCAGGTGGGTGCCTGCGTGCTGGTCAAGTCTGCGCCAGCACATATGTTGTAAGATGTTTTCTCTATAATAAAATTTTGAAGGCTGAGCAACTGCAGCGGTGGTTTTCTCCCGATTTGGGTTTCCACCTAAAAATCCTGGTGTTCATGTGTGATGCTTTGTGTGATGGTTTATTCTGTTGTTACTGCACATGTTTACTGATAACTTAACATCAGATGAATGAATATTGCAAAGAACTAAGTTAACAAATACCTGCATATTTAGATCTCTGCTAATACGCGAGTTGCATGAAGGATATCCGCGTATATACGCGTGTTTATTAAAGGAAAGTGGCGTATGGGTTTTAGAGAGTGAAAAAGTAAAAAGTTTTGAATATGCAGTAAATATTGATTCACCCCCCCCCCCCCTCTCAGTATTTTTCCCAACATCAGATTCACATTTTTCCCTTTACCCTGATATTTTTAATGATGGTATTTTTTCCCCTCTTGGTGTTAATGATATTTCAGAAAATACAGAGGATGGTATAAATGAATTACCAATAAGTTTTTATCAAGATAGAGAAACAATTATTGATCACTCTTTTGGCATTAATGAACATGAAATTCTTGTTCCTCCTTGTTTTGATATATTGGATAAGATTGAAGGGAAATCTAAAGAATCTTGTGAAGTCATTTATGATAATTACTCTGACATTGAAGATGTTGATTTTTCTCGAGAAAATCGTCATCAGAAACTTCAAATAACATCTGAGAATGAGGAACATTTCAATTTAGAAATTATTCCAACTAATCCTCACTCTAAAGCAGATAATCATCTTCATGATTTCACTATTCGAGAAAATATTCCAATTTATGATTCATATCATGATCAAGTTTTCATTCCTGTTCATAATCATAAATTTCTTTCTAATTCACAAGTTGGAATTCGAAATTACTCAAATTCCATAATTCTGGCCAATCCTTGTGAAAAAGATATTATTTCAAAACGATCCCAATTGTGGTGTAACATTAGTTGTACAAATAGTGATTTCATTTTATTTTTGTTTCCTCACTTATTTTGTATTAAATCAGATTTATTTTCATATTTTATTTTTCAGATTTTTGATACATTACGCTGGCATATTGAGCACTTTATTATCAAACATTCAATTGATACTTTGCCCTGTTGGAAAATTGAAGTTTTATATTATAATCAAAAGCATCAAAAGCTATTTCAATTTCAATTTCAATCAGTGCTAATGTTTTATCAAAAACTTCTGTCTTCTCAAAGGAAATATCAGCAAGAGAATGTATTTTTAGAAGTCTGCCAACAATCCAATTTAATTAATAATTTTCCATTTCATTTGAAAGATTTCTATCCATTTTCATTAATTCATTTGAAAAATATTTGGAAAATTTTCCTTCATGGAAGATTGTCAATAGCTTAATATTTACACATAACACTAACAGTTTCTTCCAGGCCTTTGAATCTAAAAGCTCATATCCACAATCTGGCCTTTCATCTCCTCTTTTGAACATTTCCCAATTATTAATAAAAATCCATCCAGATTTCTATGATCCAATTAGTATTCAATTGGAAAGAAAATTTCATGAGAAGGAGATTTTAGATAAGCTTCTAACAATAGTTGTACATTCTGATTTCAGGTTTAATTTTCTTAGTTCAATTAGATTTGTATTTTTATTACTAACATTTGAATTGTACATACATGCAGGGATTAAAATGAGAAAATGGTTACATTGGAAATATGACTATACCTAGTCATTTTTCAAGTATATGGTTAGAATAGGAGTAGAGTTAATGTAGTTAATTTATTTTCAACAGTTTTGTAGATTAAAAATAAAACAAAGCAATCAACCATTTTCATACATGTTCAGTGAAAACATTTTCTCCCAATCATAAAATTTTAATTGTTGCTTTTCTTTTTAAATTTCTTACAGCAATACCTCTACTCTGTCTATTCTGAATAATGACTTGATTAAATTCAATTAAGGTTCCACTAGTTGGCACCAATCGCCTCAAAGCCACTTTTCTTAATTTCAGGATTTCCTTCTAAGATTTTCTTTTGAAATTTATATGATAAAGGTTTTGAGGATATAAAAGCTTCATGATCTCATTATCCCATGAAATGTATGACTGTCTATGACAAGCTTAATTCTGACTCAATCATTATTATTCAGTCTAACTTTTCGTGGTAATCATATGAAGTTCATATTATCTTTCTCGAAATTTGCTAAACTGACCTTAAGGATGCCCATTTTGCTGTGTGCACACATTCAAATCTGTTTTGACATTTTTTCACAATTAGTGGCTTTATTCCATTCGAACATTTGGTTTATTATCTGATGTTGTAATACACATCATATTAATTTACTAAAGGCATTATTGAACAGTCGCTATAACAATACATATTTTTCTCAAGTTAATTCGGAATGAACAGAGGTAATAAATTATTGTTTCAATTCAAAAGGGAAGACTATTTTCATATTTATTTCTAGTAAATTTTATATTTCTTGAACATGAACAAGAAGATTTTATTTAGGTTGATTGCTCACTCCTATTTAGAATAAATGATGAGATGATTTTGAACAAAGGCAAAATTTTGATAAATCGAAGAAAAAATTTGAAGATTCATGAGGTAAAAAACTACAGAGAATTTCCTTCCAAGTACGCATTCACAAGTTCAATCTCATCTATTATTAATTTCTCCTTTTCTTAGTTCATTTTTTATTTTTGTTTTGTTTTATTTGTAGGTTTTCATTTGTTTTCAAAACTTGAAGTAAGCAGCAAAACCATTTCAAATTTGTAACAGGTTCAGGGAAATTTTATTTTGAGATTCATTAGAATTTGAACATTTTTAATTTTGCTTTCAACTATCAAAAAGCCCAATTGAAATTTCAAGCAACATCATAGGATTCAACTTGATTTTCATATTGCTGATACTTCAGTGAAAATGTTTGCAATACTACCATCCCACTTGTCTTCGTCAATAATTTCATTCCAATACCACATCATCCACTTCACAACCATTTGTAGCGAAATATTTCATTGGAAGTAGCTTTTAGCATTTTTGATAACAAATTGTTCATAAAATAGCTCCGATGTATTACATCGCTCATATGTCATATCACATATCAGAGGTTTGCAGTTGAATATACTTACATTATCATGAATCGTCAATCTCCGATAAACGACTTTACCATATTGCGATGACCACATAATTTCAGACCGGATATGAAATTCAAATCAAGTTTATAAAATATCGCATCCATTCAATCGCAAATAATGGTAGGAGCATAAATTTAAAAGGGTCGATGCCTCAGATCCGATATGTTATTAAATTTTCATCATAAAGTTATCGGGTCCACTATTCATCGCATATCGACATCGCAAGAATCATATTGTATTACATCGGGTACCAAAACATTCACCAATCGCCGATTAGCATCGCCAATTAGAAATCGCCGATATCGCAATCACTTCATCGCATTTTTATTTACGCTCACATCACAATTCAGAATTTGCGATGTGCGATGTGCGATATGGGAAGCACAATGTCAATATTCCCTGATCCTCAATATAATATATCTTTAATGATGTGATCGCTTCATTTCATTGCACATGTTCTCATTACATGTTTTCATATCGGCAATTTGCCATTGCAATCTCTGATGTGATAGCTTTCAATACATGTCTCTGAGCCATTAACATTTAATCGATATATGACATAGCAACAAAGGTGAAGTCTTGCAAATTAAAATTGAAGTATGGTGAAGAAACATGTGATGCGAGTCATCCAATACGGCGATGTGTTATTTTAAAAGCGAGCTTGGATAACCACTATGGTAAGAAAGCTGTTAATGACAAATTTACAACATATTCAAATCATTTTGATTTCTCATATATTTCAATTTTAAATATATAATTCCATAATTAAAAAGAAGTTCAAGACATCGCTGTCTTCACATTTAAATTTTATTATCTTGGATGTGGTCTTGATTCTGGAAAATTTATAAAATCATGGAGTTTATATGAAATTTATAATATTTTGAGAAACAGTCATTACTGCAAATTTTCATTCTCATTTATGATGCATTTGTTTTCCCTCGAACATTAAGCATTCCATTTTTTTTTATTTTACTGCTTGCTTTAGTTTAGATAAAATAAATAATGATTTTGGGTTATAGAATTTTGGTTAGTTTGACTTCTTCAAGTTTTTAATGTTAATTAAAATAAGAAGTCAGCTAGTTTGGAGAAACTGATACCTTTCAAGTAAAATAAAAAACAATTATCCAATGGTAAGATTCATGTACCCACTTTCATTAATTTCCAGTTCATTACTTTAAATTTCAGTTTTGATTTTCTGATATATAAATCTGTTCTGCAACTCTTCATAAAAGCTTCCAATTCTCTGCCAGATCATATTTTCGAAGTCCATACTCTTCTCCTGGCTTAATTTCAAGAAGCAGCGATAATCTTCGTTGAAACAGCTACGCTAGGAAATTTCTGAACCTTTAATCTGTTTCTTTAAGCATTCCTTTTTATTAGAAAATGATTAAGATGATGCTTGGAAACAAAAAGATTGATATCAGACAGAAAGTATTCATTGTCAATGCTATCTAAAAAGCCTAAAACACTTACAACCCTGCAAGGTATGATTTTTCTAAATCTCGACATAAGAAGGATTGATGACACGATTATTTCTTTTTTCATATTGTTGAGACATTGGTATAAACATTCTTGTTTGAGTTTATCTTGCGAAACTTGAGTTTTCCTTTCCACTTTTAAATTTCTCATTTTTATTTTTGTTTGTTAGTTTCTTTCTTATTTTAGCATAAGAATTCTTTTCCTTTGATTCTCAGTTTTGATTTTGGTGACTTTGCCATGATTTATATGGAAGGCCTTTTTGTTACCTAACTATGGTTGGCATACACGGAGGAAAAAATTGTTAATAGTCATCTATTAACTTTTTCTTAAATCTCTTAGTACAGTTTGATTTTATTATTATAAAGGTAAACATACTTAAGGAAGAGATTACCAATTTAGAGAAGTTGACAAAGTATCATAAAATCTGGAGAAATTTCTTTTTCATCAAAATTGTAATCATTTTGAGATTTTAATATTTTATTAAGATCTTTCAAAGTTTTATTATCAATCAAGATAAGTTATTTTTAACTAAGTAAAGACACTTTATAGCAAAGCACCTTTTAACTCTAAAATTGTCATTCTTAACTCTTAAGGAGTCAATGATTCTCCCTGTCCCAAAGAGTCTTATTTTTCTAGAGTATAATCCAGAGATATATTTAAACTTAAAAGATAAGAGGTCTCATCATCAGCCTGCTTACCATGATCATCGGGGAAAAATAGGCTGACATTACCAACACTGCTAAATAAACCAGGGTAATGGCTTATGATTGCAAACAATTATAAGACAAGGGGTCTCATCACGAGCCAACTTGTTCAGTCCAACTATAACTAGTGAATGGCATTGTCAACTATCTGGCTACCAAACCAGGACAATGGATTTTAAGATTTATAATAAAAATAAAAAATAAAAAATAAAATAATATAAATGGATTTATCTCTAGGTCAATAATTCTTAAAAAGATGGGACTCTGAATCATTGATGATTAAAAGGTAACCCTGTCGAGACTATAGATGTTTGCTGGCAACAGTGGCTCTACCTGTGACGAATGAGTATATTTTAAAAGCTAAGTTGTAAAGTGACCCCTGCTTTATCTTTGCAACTAATTAAGGATTGATATAGAGTTTTGAAATATTTTAATTTATGAGGAATTTTAAGAAAAATTACAGTTAGATGATGCTTTCTTTTATTCAGACTAATGAACCTAGTCAAGCATTTCAAGCATAATTATCTCTTCTTTAATTAATTTTACTTTGATTTTAGGGAAATCTTATTCATATAAAACAAAGATAACTGGTTCTTCTCCCGTGTGTCTCCATTGTTGTGGTAAAACACAACCCCCCCATTTTTGACTTGTTCACTTCAAATAATGGGGACCCTTTCTATAAATTTTTGGCTAAACGCCTTTTAGGATTTTTATTTATTTGATTATCCTACGCGATTGTTAATTTTTTTATTTTCTTTGTATTCTTGTTTTGATTGCTTTGTTAAAATTGATTTTTAATAAGCTTCCCATTGATGCTTGTTTTACCTCATTTGGTCAACTGGTTTGAAAATGGTACTCCTTTAAAGTCCCATCATTTATCTAATCTGGGTTAAAAATGTTATTTTTATTTATTTTCGGAGTGGCTGTAGTTTAGAAAAATTCATAACTAAACTAAACATCATTAAAATAAAAAATAAAATAAAATAAAATAAAAATTATTTTTATACATTAAATTTTAAGATTAATTAAATTTATTATTATAATAAATTATAATTAATTTAATTAAAATTAAAACATAATATATAAAAATAAATTAATATATATATATATATATATATATATATATATATATATATATATATATATAAAATAAAAATAAAAATTTCCCATCGCATATCGCAATGTTGGTTCTATCGCAAGTTTTATAAAATGCACATTTGAAAACCCCGACAAACTCATAACATGCGATGTATGCGATGCGATGAGTTTTATTTGCAATATTACAAATCATTTTTTTTGATGTGATGGGTTCTCTCAAGTCTCTCATACGTTGACTTTTAGTTTAACATTATATCTATAGTGTTAGTAATATCTTAGTTTTATGTTAAATGTTAAAGTGTAGTATTAATATTAGTATTTAGTGGTAGTGCTATTTTAAAGTTCATATTTTCATTTGTTAGTTTAAGTTAGGATAATGTAGTTTTAGATTAGTTTTAAAACGTTAACATTAAGTTAATATTATAATGGTAGGTTAGTTTATATATATATTTTTAATAATATTTAGTATTTAATGTAATTAATATATAATATATAATTAATTTAATTAAATTAAAATTTAATATTAAAAAATACATATAAAAATAAAAAAATAAAATTTACATCCAATATCGCAATATCGGATCCATCGCAATTTTTATAACATGCACATTTGACAAAATGCGATATGCGATAAGGCGATATGCGATGTGTTAAAAGTTTTTAATATAAAGTTTTTTGTTTTACCCCTTATGCCTTCCGTACCTCCACCTCACTCACCCTCACCTCACACTCCACTCACTAGACCCCTCCACAAACTCACATGGATGAATTAATGGGTATGGATTGATTTCAATGGTTTGTAAATTAATTTTTATATTTTTATATTATAATTATAATGTTTATTATAATTTTAATATAATTTGAATTATAATATTAATTATATTTAAATTAACTTTTTCAAATCATGTGTATATTAATTTAATTTTGTAACTTAATTAATTTCTAAATTAGATGATAATTAATTAGAGTTAATGGTTAGTTAGTTAATAATTAATTTAGAATTAATTATTAGATAATTAGAATCTAATTTAAGATTAAATTTCTAATTAAAAATTCTGATTTTTAGCCCAGCAACAAAATTTCCAGAATTATGCCAGTTTTGACTCATCAACTTTAGAGGCTCATAGATTAAGTTATACTTGACCAAATGAGGCCTAGGATGGCTCATTGGAAAGATAAAATCAAAGAGAACATTTTTGAGGAGGTTCCACTAATAGATTTGGTCACTAATTGGGTCAAAAATCATGCAGAAGATCAAGCTCCGAATTTCTAAAACAAAATCAATTCTCTGAGTTATTTTCTACATTTTCATTTGTCCTAAGCCTCTTCTAATTGCAAATTCGCTCATCAATAATATCTTTGGCCAATTAAAACATCCCAGGCATGAATAGAGAGTTTATATTTTATTTTCAATTATTTATTTAAATAGAATTTGATTGGATTTGTTTTAATGCCAGAAATGGTATTTTGATTTTATTGTTGCATCTTAATTTATTTTGATTTCTTTTTGCAGGAAAACAGTAGAAGAGATATGAAGAAAATATCTTAATCAATGAGAATGCTCCAGCAATTAAAAAATTGGAATGTTTGAGCAAATAAAAGTGATTGTACAGATTTTCTTCAACAAACTTTCATCTCAAGAATTCCTTTGCAAATATTATAAATAATGTATCGTAGAATGGAATTAAGGGCAACTCTCCTCTGCACTCGGGAATTCTAAAAGTACACTTTGTAATAGGATTTAGAGTTGTAGGTGGAGGAGTGTAGTCCTCATCCTGGGATTATGGAGGTTTTTCTTTTACATTCTGAGTTATGTATAATGAACAGAGTTTGCACTATTGTAGCTTTGCTTTTGAAAGCAGAAACTTAGGCATTGTAAAGGACTATTAGAGACCGGAGCTGGAGAAATGGATTCAATAAATTGGTATTTCGAATACTATTATTTTAAATGCTGGTTTTATTTTATGATAACATGGATGGTGTCAATTTAATTACATATTTGTGCACTTTTGTTGGTATGGGTAATTTGCTTCTATTTTATGTTGTTATTTATCTCGTCTTTTGATGAATTTCGATTTCGATAAATAAAATACTCATAAATCTGTTTTAGTATTGATTAATAAATAGATATGTTGTGAACTTCTTCCGCATATTATTGTTTAATAATTCAAGTTACCGATTAAATGATCAATACCATTTTGTGAACTACTTCCTGAGTGTTGTTGATTGATTATTTCAGTTAAAAGGTCTCAATAGGATGTGTTTTTCTATCCATAATGTCAGTTAATTGAACTATTTCATTAACTTGATATTCATTATAAACAAGACATATTTCAATCCCAATATTTTAAATATCTGCTCTTGGTTGGGTTAGATCTATATCTGCCTAATTGAGATAGGATTAAGATAGTTCATTTTGCTTGTATCTTAGAATAAGTTTGCATTTAGATTAATTTCTACATTCTTTTAAGTCCTTTTTCTAAAGAGGCAAACTTTAGTAGTGGATTGGCTAAGCCCTAAATCAGCTTAAGGATCACTTTCTTGCCTGATCAACAAGAAGGTTGATCTGATGTCTCTTTTCCATTGGTGAATGAAAGTCATATTTTAAAGCCATTGCAGATCGAGAGAAGGTAACTGGACCTAGTTGAACCAGTCGGAACCACCATTCCAAACGGAAAAGGAGCTGCTTTAAGGTCCGGATCGGGTGGTCATCCCCCATGTTGTTGCAGCGATTTTCGAGGCTTCAACAGAAGGGAAAAGAAAAAAAATGTAGCAGTTGTAACTCAAGAGGTCTTTCAGAAGGAAGTGAAAGATGAGAATTGGTTATGGCACTTGAGATTTGGACATCTCAATTTCGGAGGTATAAATTTGATGCACATAAAAGGAATGGTATGAGGATTACCATTTATTGAGAAACCAGACAACCTATGTGAAGGTTGCATCTTGGGAAAACAACACAGAGAAAATTTTCCATCAGGAAAGAGCATAAGGGCGAAAGCACCCTTAGAAATTATTCATTCAGATTTATGTGGGCCGATGCAAACAACATCAGTTTCAGGCAGCAATTACATGCTAACCTTCATTGATGATTTCACAAGGAAAGTATGGGTTTATTTCTTGAAATATAAAAGTGAAGTCTTTGAAAATTTTTGCCATTTTAAAGCTCTAGTAGAAAAACAGAGTGGGCAACATATCAAAGTTCTTAGAACTGATAGAGGAGGTGAGTACATCTCAAAAGAATTTATGCATTTTTGCAGAGAAAATGGCATACATAAACAATTTACTACAAGATACACACCGCAACAAAATGATGTTGCTGAAAGGAAGAATCGAACCATAATGGAAATGGTGAGAAGTATGCTAAAGGTAAAACACTTGCCAAATGAGTATTGGCCAGAAGCTACAAATTATGCTGTGTATATTTTAAATAGATGCCCAACAAAAGCTGTAATGAACAGAGTTCTAGAAGAAGTGTGGAGTGGAAAAAAACAAGGAGTCACCCACATGAGAGTTTTCGGGTGTGTGGCTTATGCACACATTCCAGAACAATTGAGGAAGAAGTTGGACAGTAAGGGGGAGAAGTGCAACTTCCTTGGATATTGTGAAGACTCCAAGGGATATAGATTATACAACCCATCCACAAAGAAATTTGTTATAAGCAGAGATGTGCAATTCATTGAAGAAGAAGCATGGGATGGAAGCATTGAGAAAACAGTCAATGTTAAAAGTTGTTTGTCTCATGATGAAGATGAGGAAGATGTGGCTGAAAATAATACCTCATCAGTAGCACAACCTCCACCAACACAAGGACAACAAGGGACACCTCAAGCAGGAGTAAGAACACCCTTGAGAAGTAATGAAAGTTCTTCTTCAAGCACACCAAATGGAGCAGATTTGAGTGCTACTTCAAGCACATGTACACCAAATGAAAGAGGAACAAGATTCAAAAATTTAAATGACATTTATGAACAAGAGGCAGCAAATGAAGGTATGAAATCTTTATTTGCTTTATACTGTCATGTTGATGATCCTATTCATTTTGAGGAAGCTATAAAAGATAGGAAATGTATAGATGCTATGGATGAAGAAATTAATGCCATAGAAAGAAATAAAACATGGGATTTGGTTGAACTCCCAAAAGGTAAGGAAGTCATTGGAGTTAAATGGGTCTACAAGACCAAAAGTAATGCTGAAGGTAAAATTGAAAGGCACAAGTCCAGACTTGTTGTCAAAGGTTATAAGCAGCAACATGGAAGAGATTATGAGGAGACTTTTGCACTAGTTGCAAGAATGGAAACAGTGAGAGCAGTGCTGTCCATAGCAGCACAAAACAAATATAAGGTTTACCAAATGGATGTAAAATCAACATTTTTAAATGGAGTGTTAATGGAAGAGGTTTATGTTGAAAAACCTCTTGGCTATGAGAAAAAGGGCCAAGAGCACAAATTTTTCAGATTGAAGAAATCTCTTTGTGGGCTGAAGCAAGCACTAAGAGCATGGTACAGTAGGATATATTCCTATCTACTGGAAAATGGGTTTGAAAAATGTGAAGGAGAACCCACATTATATATCAAAGAAAAGGATGGTAAGATGCTGATTGTGGTTTTATATGTTGATGATGTAATATTCACAGGTAATGATAATTACCTTATTGAAAATTTTAAAACAATCATGAAAGATGAATTTGAAATGACTGACATGGGATCGCTGAAATACTTCTTAGGAATAGAAGTTGAGAAAAATGAAAATGGGATTTTTGTCTCACAAGAAAAATATGTTAATGAAGTTTTAGAAAGATTTAATATGCAGGATTGCAAGGCAGCAATAACACCCAGAGTAATGGGATTGAAACTCAGCAAAGAGGACAGCAGCAAGGATTTTGATCCTAGTTTGTACAAAAGCATAGTTGGCAGCCTTATGTATTTTACTGCAACTAGGCCTAATATTATGCATGTTGTTAGTTTGATTTCCAGATTCATGGAGAGGCCAAAAGAATCACATTGACAGGCAACAAAAAGAATTCTGAGGTATGTGAAAGGAACTAAAAAGTATGGTATTTTGTATACTACTTCAGAAAATTCTGAGTTAATTGGATACACCGACAATGATTGGGCTGGAAGTGTAGATGACCAGAAAAGTACTCTGGTTATGTTTTTCATATGGGTTCAGGAGCTATTTCATGGGCCTCTAAAAAATGGCCTATTGTAGCATTGTCTACAACAGAGGCAGAGTATGTGGCAGCTACAACAACAGCATGTCAAGCAGTGTGGATGAGAAGAATGTTGAGGAGTTTATGTCAAGAACAGGTAAAAGGCACAATGATTTATTATGACAATAGATCAGCTATAGCATTGTCAAGGAATTTTGTGTTTCACAAAAGAAAAAATCACATAGATGCCAAATTTCACTACATCAGGGAGTTAGTGAACAATGGAGAAATAATTTTGAAACATTGCAGGGCTCAGGAGCAATTTTCAGACATACTGACAAAACCACTGGGGCAGAAAAGCTTTGAATATTTGAAAAAATGCATGGGTATGACTGATAACCCAGCAGTTGAACTTAAGGGGGAGTGTTGAAATATTAATTTCAACTGCTGCAGCAGAAGGATGGATGCGTCAGTGTTTTTTTTTTGGGAGATTGTTTGCACGTTATCACTAGGATTTATGAAGCTTGAATTTTTGGTTTAATGGCTCTGCAACAACCGGCCTTTACATTGAGTATGTTGGTGGCTTGGCCATGCAACAACAGGTCCTGAAACAAGCCTATTCTCACCATAAAAACCCCACCAACCAAACAACAGAAGCAGTCTTGTTTTACCGCTAGTTTTTGTTTAATTCAAAAGGGACACGTGGAGCAACCACATTGGATCGTGTAAGTTTGGTGCCTACGTCACCACCCTCAGAACCGGACCTGAAAAGCTTTATAAAACACACCCTAAAGTTTTTCGCATCACATTTGGGCTTGACGTCATCAGGGAAAAGTGTGATGCGATTTTTCATGAAATCCAGCTTATAAATTGGTTGGAGTCCGTGGGTCCCATCTCTTGGCCAATAAGATTGCTATCGCGCGGAGTTTTGAACATGGTGACATCATATGATTTGTAATGCGATTTTTCATTGTAATTTAGTTTAATGAGTTTGAAGTCTGGGCTCATTGACCGTTCAAAGCATGGGTTTAAAGTTTGTGCGGGGTCCACGTTATAAGATCTTCAATCTTATGTTTATTGTTTTATGTTTTGTTTTAAAACACCGTGCGATCAACTAGGTGTTAATTCTTAGTAATATTCATAATGAATGTAAATGATTATTATAAACTTTGTAAAGGTTATAATAAACATATGATTAATAGTTTTATTCTATAGTTTTTTTTTTTTTTGCTGTGCGCCATATAAAAGTAAAAAGAGCTCGAAGACTATGTAGAGTAAGACAACATAGAGACTGTGTATTTTTTTTACTGTGTGTGAAGCCCGAAGAAAAAAAAAACAAAACAGAGTTTTGAAGAGCACATAGTGTGTATTTTTTTTGTAAGAGAGACAGAGTGTTCTCAAGCACTGCGTTTGTAGCAGTCACTTTGTAATCCCTCAGAAGAGGAAGATCAATTTTTTTTTTTGTAATAGATTTCTACAGTTAATGGAATAGAAAGATTTTATGCAATCTCTGTCTGGCAGTGAATAATTTTTTTTAATTCTTTGTGTTTGAAGGAGAGTATAATTCTCTCTGTGTTTGTTCTAGAATTCTCATAAATTCCAACATGGTATAGGAGCTTATCCGGGCTCTTTGAAGGTGGCAAAGAAGCTGAATGAAGAAGGATTTGTTGTAGCAGAACTCCAGCAAGCCAAGCAGAAGTAAAGTCCAGGTATTTCTCAAAAAAACAGAGTTGTTGTTTTGTTTAAAAGAGTAGTCCTCAGAAACAGAGTTTTGTCCTTTAAAGAAGGAAAGACAGTTTGTTTAGAAAAACACAGTCAAATTTATTTTAGAGTTTAGTCTATAAGAAATGGTTGGACCAAGCACTAGTATGAGTATTGGAAATACTCAGCTTTCCCAATTTAATGAAAAGAACTATGATTATTGGGCCATTACCATGAGAGCCCTGTTTGCCTCACAAGACTTATGGGAATTTGTAGAAGATGGTTTTGATGAACCAGTTGATGAGCAGGCCTTTAATGCCTTAACACAGGCACAGAAAGATTTGCTTAAGAGCAATAGAAAGAAGAACTCTAAGGCCCTCTTCTATCTCTATCAAGCAGTACATGAGAGTGTGTTTCCAAGGATAGCAGCAGCTAAAATATCCAAGGATGCATGGGACACTTTGAAGATAGCCTATCAAGGTATGGAGAAAGTGAAGACAACAAAACTACAATTGCTGAGGAGATATTTTGAAACTCTCTGTATGAAAGAGTCTGATAACATAGACTCATTCTTCACATATGTGATTGGGATGGTAAATCACATAAGGTCTGTGATTGGGATGGTAAATCACATAAGGTCTCATGGAGAGACACTTGAAAAAAGAACGATAGTGGAGAAACTGTTGAAGACCCTACCCTCAAGGTTTGATGTTATTGTTACCACCATTGAAGAGACAAAGGATCTCTCAAAGTTCACAGTATATGAACTTCATGCATCATTGATGACTCATGAACAGAGATTGGGAAGATCAATAAACCCATCTCTAGAGCATGCCTTCAAGACCCAGATGCATTTTGGAAGAGGAAGAGGTCAAGGCAGAGGAAGAGGAAGAGGCAGAAGCCAAAACATAGAAGGGAGAAACAACTCTACACATTCACATGGAAGGAGCAACAATCAAAATCAAAGCCACGACCAAAGCAATGAAAGGATTTATGGACTGTGTCCAATTCAGACACCTCCCAATCGTTGCCTTGAAAGCCAAGAGGGCCTTTGTATCAGAAGCAATATCACCAACCACAGCATGATCTTACAGGAAAACAACCAGTAGCAACACAATGATATTTCGTTTCCAAAGTTTATATTCTTTAAATTATATTTATTAATATGGTTGGTTTGATGATATTTTCAGAAAATATATCCATTTTTTTTTAAAATATGGTTTTAAATTATATTTATCAATATGGTTGGTCTTACTAAGGCTTGGCCAGATACATTTAAAGTCATAAAATAATATGATACACCATGATAATGTGTCTTTATTTTAAATTATTGATGTGATTTATCCTAAAGAGTTTTGATGTGATTTATTCTAAAGAGTTTTGCCTAAAATATGACATAAGATTTTCAAAAACTCTTTTCTCAAGGATATTTTTCTCTATTTTTGGGGTTTGGTACTTACTTTGTATGGTTAATATTTTAATAATAATTAGTGGAAATGATTTAACATAATAGTGGTAGGAAAGGCTTGAAATGTTTATGTTTTTTTTTTTTCATTTAACATGAATAATAAATCTAATAATAGTATTTTTATTGTAAAATTCGATAAAATTAATTTAATTGAATTTTGTAATAGAAAATTGTGATTTAAATAATTAAATTATTTCACACATTTCAATTTTGTATATAAATTAGTAAAGTGTCATTCCTATTAAAGTTATATATTGTAATTTTAGAAATTAAAACTTGTAATTTAAACAATTTATTAAAAGTCTTATTGAAATTATTGAAAATATCATTTAAGAAATACTTACTGCAAAATTACCTTATTATGTTTTATGTTAGGTAATGGTTTACTTAAATTTTAACATCATGTAGCTTCTTGTTTATCTTATAAACAAAAGGAATCCACACCATTCAACATGGACTACTAGCATTAATGGTGTTATAAATTGTTGAGAACGCTTATAAGAATGCAAGGCAATAGTTGGAGATTGTTTTTGATGCTAGACATCTTGTAGTTCAATTACTTTAGTGCTAAGGAAAAAAACATATTTGAAGGGGTTAGCTATGGGGAAGCTTCTTAACAAATTTCAACATCCATTGATATGAAAAATTCTTACCCTTTAGTGCCTCTTCTAATGATCATAAAATAAAAGAGTTCATTGTTTTCATTAATGAAGTTAAGTAAGGGTGTCAGATTTCTTTCTAACCCTTGCTGATTAAGAGAGATTTTGAATCTACAACATTATTAGATATTTCTTACATATGTGTTCTATATATATTCATTTCTTGCAATCACATTGCAATATAATAGCAAATTTGACCTTTTTATATTTCCTTTCTTTCTTTAGAAAAATTTTCCTTCCATTATTTTCCTTGTATGTGTCAACACTAGTAGAAAATGGCTAATTAGTTACTAAAAAAATGACTAAAATTTGTATATAAACAAATATTTTTCGATCGGTGACCAATAGTAGCTAATTTACAGTATCTTATAACACGACCAACTTTTGGTCGTTTTTAGCTTAGTCATTAATTGGTTATCTCAATTTTGTTGTCTGGTCATTAATTTGGTTATTGATTTGATTATTGATTTAGTCATTAATTCAGTCATTGATTTGATCATTAATTTAGCCATTGATTTGGTGATTAATTTGGTCATTGATTTAATCTTTGCTTTGGTCATTAATTGTCACAATTAATGACCAAATATACAACAAAATATATGACTATATCATCACCCAAGAAAACTCATTAATGACTAAAGAAATATGACCAAAATGTTGGTCATATTATAAGATATTGTAAATTAGCTACTAATAGTCACATATATGCAAATTTTAGTCATCGTTTGAAACCAATTAATAACCGATGAAATATGACTAAATTTTAGTCGTGTTATAAGATATTGTAAATTAGCTACTAATAGTCGTATATATGCAAAATTTAGTCGTCATTTGTAGTCACAAATTTATCAATAGTCACATATATGCAAATTTTAGTCATCGTTTGAAACCAATTAATGACCGATGAAATATGACTAAATTTTAGTCGTGTTATAAGATACTATAAATTAGCTACTAATAGTCGTCTATATGCAAAATTTAGTCGTCATTTGTAGTCACAAATTTATCATTTGCAGTAGTCATTTATTGATTATATAAACAACTAATGTAGTAGTTTATATTCATTTCATTTACTTTCATTAATAATAATTATAAATGACTAATTTTTGTTCATCATTAATCAATATAAACTACTATTTTAATAGTTTTAGATTGATTTTGTGTTCATTATTAATCAACATAAATTAATTAGTATGATTTTGCAACTAAATTTTAATAAAATGTCATACAATTTACATGCTCATCTAATATGAAACACAAAGTTACATATGTTAATTACAATACCAAGTAATATCAAGTGCAACTATAAATAATTCCAACCACAAATTACATTAAATAAAATGTCAAGTATTACAATATGACTTTCCAACTTAATATTTGTTGGAGTACAATCTACAGATAAAATATTTTTCATCACTTCCAAACATTATCATTATCTTGCCAAGGAATTGCAAGTGAATTCACCAACTCTGAAAACTTGACCATCGGTATTTATCTGTGTGTCTTATGCGAGATATTTGCTCTACGGGTACCACTAGACCAGTACACTTATCTCTCTTTTTCACCCTAGTGTTATTGTTCCCTTCGTTCTTCAATCCTTGCTTCTTACCATCAATACTGAGTCCATTTTCTGCAAAAACAAAACAAAAAAGTTACAATACAAAGTATAAGATATAAAAGTCGATGAACACTGGAAGATTGACTAAAGTAGACTATAAAGCAATATTGTTAATGTCAACATCAGCAATATTTTTAATGTCATTTTTCCCCATAAAAGCAAGAAACTCGAACAATTTTTCTTTAGTTGGGAAATAGTGGCCACTAAGTGGTCATATGACCTGTATTAACAAAACAAATAAAATGTCACAAATAAACACAACAGAGCTAGCAATTTCTACTAATAATGTCTCATGCTCCACTTTTTTATTTTTATTGTTTCCTCTAGTTATCTCTAAGAAGAAGTGACACTTCAACAATAAAACTGGTTAGTAGAAATCTAATGGGTGGAGCAAAGTATTGCTGACACAAGATTACAACAAGAAACTAAAAAAGAATAAGGCAAGACTTTGTAAATTGCATTACTAACCAGGAATATAGCTTCAATATAGTAATATTCAATTATCAACGTATTATTCCAAGGGAAAAGGAATCCAATTCCCATAAACCAACAAATTATGTATGCCCCTTGTTTTCCCTGTAATTAATTGAGAAATATTAGCACACACAATTTCCATTTAGAATCTCTAAAATGGTTCTATAAATATTCAAAGGAAACTTAATGCTATTCATTTTTATTTGAGCACACAAAACTGAATATGCTAACTTGTTTTTGCGCTGGAGAGTTATGTAATTCATCATGTCCAAAATCATTGATTATTGTCATGAATGTTTTTTTTTAAATGATCACGCAACGGGCCTATATTTGATCAAACAACATATTTTTCAGAATATATTTCATTTTTCTAATTCAATGCTAGATTTCCTTCAAGTTATGACGCTAAAAAAAACTAGAATCATTTTCCTTTAACAAGTCACTATTGTAATATCCTACTAAACAGACAACTACGTAATGAAGTTATTAGTGGTGAAATACTAACAAATCACAAATACAGGCAAGAAATAACACCACTATGTCCTAGACATGCCAAGTCTTTATCCTCTTGGTTGGAAATATTACTGCATGAAACCAACATATTTGACAAATGAATTTTTCTAAAACCAACCAACGTCAGTGTATCCAACAACATTGAAATTTCTATTGGCATGCCCTCAAAATGTGTGGAAGTATCAAATAAGTGTAGTGCACTTCCCTGTAAGGTTAAAGTTTGGCAATGGAATATGTTGTCCCTTAGTCTAATCAGGTTTTAACTTGCCTTTGATAACTTAGAGAGAATGAGAATCCAATATAGAACGATGACAAAAATATTTTATTCATTCACACTTACCTAGATCCTAAACAAGCATTGAAGCGTTATACAAATCCAAGAATGTCTCACATTCCACCAAGAAACAAAATTTATAGATTTTGATTGTAACCCTTGAGGCTTTCTTAAATTTGTAAACAAGTAACATCATAAATATTTTTCCGTCGTTCTCAAACCTTCTTCTGTGTTGAGCTTGAGAAAGCATGTGCATACACATATCACAAGTGTAACTAATTTCTCCTTTTCCTTAAAGTAATATAAGTGGCATTTAAAAAATAAAAGAAAGCCTACAAGAGATGAATGCCACAAATGTAGATATATTTTAGTACACAAAATCCAAAATACAATGAAGTTAATTAATGGAGTAATTGATGGAGAAATCAATGGGGTCATTGGTGGTTGTTTGTATCCTAAACATGTGAGTTACAATTAGAATTTTACAAATACACTATGATACATTCCCACTTTCCATTTGTCACCAAGTATTACTCTCACCTATTCCTCCTTGCTTACAAGGAATTGTTCCCTAAATTAGAAAAATGGAAACCAGTAATTCCTTAAAAATCCTAGAATATCATCTGATGCAGTGACAAGACTAGCCACCTCTTAAATCATATCTAGAACCTTTGATAGCCTTTCATCAGTATTGTCACTTTGTGCATCCCTAAGGAAATGTACAAACTCCTCAAGTAGAACTGGCAACACTCTAGTAAAAATATCTCTTATTTGACTACTTTTTGGCTCCTGGATGTAACAACTGTAATTATTAATGAAATATATGTGCCATTTGCCCCTAAAATATTGTTTTTTAATTGCATGTTGCCTTATATATTTAACAACAAATGCCGTTGTAATAATTACTATGTAAGTGAAACCCTCATTCAAGGGTTAGATAAAAAAGGTATGTATTCATGATCCTTTTTATTTTCTTCACTTCCGCATTATATTTTATCATCATTTGAAGTGTGTACATAAAAATAAAATTGGGTTTTGACCCTATGGGGATTTGACCTCAATTGTAGAGTAATCAATTGTATTATCATTAGCTTTACTCATCTACTCTCAATGATGGGATGGCTTTTGTTATTATCTATTCATTTCCCTAGCTTCTCTACCCATAGATCCAACACTTAAAAGTGCCTCTACACTTGTGGGTGGCCCCCAAGGGGTGGTTTAGCTTATTATTTTCCACGTCTTACTACATTTATCGGATCTAGAGATGCATAACAGCAAGTTACTTTATCATATACAACCATTTACAAAAGTCTATAGCAAGTTATTCACCTCCCAATTTGTAAGGGCTCCTATCACTCAACTTGGTGATATTCTAAGAGTTATGTCTAGTATTTTGAGTGCCTTTATGCTTGTTGATTTGCATTTTTCTGCAATCATATTTCATTTCTATATTTACTCTCATGAAGACCTTGATAAGACCACTATTTTGTGTGGTTAAACCACCAACTAATTTGGACAAGACCTACCCACCTATGATCCAATTCCAAACCAATCCATTTGAAACTTAGGCAACCCATAGAGCACCAAAATGCATAAAAACCAAAAACAAAATAACATAAAAATGCACCCCCTCTTAAATCCTAATCCTCAAACTTCTCAAGTTCGAATTGGATCTGCAATCGCCAAAAAAATACCAGAATGTATCAAACCAATGGAAGGATTTAACTCTAGCCTTTCTCATAGTTGGACAATACCTAGCATGGAAATTGGGTTCAAGCCCATGGGTCAAAATTGGCACAGATGCAATAGTTGTGATTGGGGACAATGTATTCCTGCTAGAGACACTTATTGTTCAAATTCCAGAGACACGTCAATGCACACTTAATAGACATGTTGTTGTAAATTGAATGAAAATTTGGAGATAGGGATGGGTCCAAGCACAAGATTTGGGACATGAAAGAAAGCAAGGCCCACATTCGTTTAAGTGATTCCAATGATGAAATTTTTTGGCCCTATAACACCACAAGTGGACATTATTTAACTAATTTGGGGTATTATATTGCAATGCAAAACCTAGAAACATCAACAAATAAATGGTGGTTCAAGAAGCTGTGGATGAAAGGAATTTCGTCCTCATTTTCTTTCTACTAATTACTCAGCCCAACAATATTGGGTAGACCATAAAACAAAGAATAACCCAATTACATATCCTCTAACCACTGTGGGAAGAAGAAATATGGCACCTATCATAGGAAGCTTGCCCATTTCAATGAGGAATGTCAAGCATTTAGGCCAAAAGAGCTCCAAAAGGAAAAATACTTCCTTTATAAGAATTATTGAGAGGTTGGAGACTTAGAGGTTGATGTCAAAAATCCTAGCTACATTGACCCACACTTGATGCTAATGCACAAAGATAGCCTTTCCAACAACAAGGAAGCTCATTGTACATAGAACTGCCAAATCAAGCACAAACTAGCATATATAGTCATTGATAATGGCAACCAAAATAACCTTTTCTTGCTTCAATTGGAAAAGGAACTTAAGGTACTAACCTCAACTCATCCCAACTCACATTACCTTGGATGGGTCAAAGATGCACATTTGCTTGTGCTAATCAATTGAAAATAGATCAAATTGTTACTAAAAGATGGAAATATTTTGCCCAATATCTCATATGTTCTTACAAAGAAAGATGAGAAGACTCATGAAAATAAGATGATGATAACAAGTTTAACTAATTGCATAAGTGTAAGTAATATAAGTGGAATTTAAAAAAATAAAGGAAGAATACAAAAGAGGAATGGCACAAATGTAGATATATCGTAGTACATAAAATAAAAAATATAATGGAGTCAATTGACGGAGAAATCAATGGAGTCATTGGTGGTTGTTTGTCTCCTAAACACGGGAGTTACAATTAGATGTTTACAAATACACCGTGATACATTCCCACATGCCACTTGTCACCTAGTATTATTCTCACCTCTTCCTCCTTGCTTACAAGGAATTGTTCCCTAAATTAGCAAAATGGAAACCAGTATGTCTTCCCTCACAAGGAAGCCACGTGTTTTCCATTGAAATGTGTGGTTGTGATATTTCATTGGGTGATGAATGGGGAAGAACACTCGGACCTATCACCATGGATTTCTTGGAATTCCACATGAGTTTTCAAGAGAAAGGCAATTCCTACATGCTCAAAGGTTCCAAAGCAACCATTAGAGAAATAATCAACTACCATTGTATGGAAAAGCTTCTGAAAAAGGGCCATTGTTTGAAAATGGGGGATATGTGAAATGTGATGGAAGACATATTGGTTTCCATTTTCATAATTGACTAGGTGAAAGACAAATATTTTCTATACTTCCTCATGGCAGACATGCTAGGGGTGTTTGTCATGGGACCATTGGGTCCATAAAAGAGGTTATCCAAATTTTAGCCAAACATAATCAGTGTACCAAAATAATTTTTTTAAGAGGGGCCACAAGTAATGGTATGAGCTGGTCCACAAGAAAGGAAAAATTAATTACTGTAAAGTGACACCACAACAATCAATGTTTCACAAGGATTTTGTTGAGCTAGGTCTCCTCTAGCGGTATTGGCAAGCATAGTTCCATTTTAAATATGGGCTATTGAAACCTCACCAAGACCCTTTCAACATCATTGTGTCTAAAGGATTGTTGGAACTAGACATAGCAGAGGAATGGGGTTATCTGAAAGAAGACATCCCAGATTCACAAGGAGATCAACTATTAGCTTCTAACCCCAGCATTACTGTAGATAGTGAGAAATCCAGCATTGCAACAATATGGGTCTCTGTGAATGACGAGGCATCTATTTCAGATTTCAGAGAAAATTCAAGTAAAAAATGATTGCTATAAATACCACTGCATAGATTTAGAAGCCTTTGATGATGAAGGCCATGCTTTCCATTTTTTGACCAGTGTATAGACCACCTGCAGTGCTCAGACTATGATGATATGGATTAGCAACATTTTTCCCACTTTTTACTAGAAAAATAATCATGCAGCAGATATATGAAGCCCTAAACACATCCAATCATAATATATTTGGAGATGCTTTGAAACTTGAACACACTTCTCAGGTTAGAGAAGTGTATTTTGATCAGCAAAAAGTGAGATAAGATACGATAAGATAATTTTATATATCCAACGAATGATAATAAATAGGTCAACGAGACTGAAAAGTACAACTAGTACAAGTACAATGTGTGAGTGAAAACACAACTCCTATAAAATGCCAAAGCTAAATCTAGGGTAAAATGAAGCAAAGAAGAATACAATAATAGAACATCCTTATAAACATGTATATAAACAGATCATGTAGAAGGCTAAGTGAGGGTAATAAAGCTAATGGGCATTCCTAGAAACACATTTGGCATCTCAAAATTGCATTCCGAGTTTGATCAAAACATAAATATAACACCTACACTGCTTTTTGATGTCGATGATGACTGTGGTAGAGATAAAGAGAGGTCTATTCCTAAGACAGATTGTGAAGTGAAAACAATGGGATGCTTTGTTCTAGCCAATACTCATTTTGAGGCAGTGTTAATGACCACCCTGTTGAAGAAGACAAAGAACAATTTCCTACAAGTTTTTCGGCCTGCTCAACTGGATTTCTACACTTGGGCATTTCTCTTCAGTTGATTCACCCTTGAAAACAATCCATATTTCCAAATGATTGACAATGTGAGAAAAGGTCCAAAATGCAGAGGAGGAATATCAGTAGGAAGGTAGGAAACAACTTTCTACAACTTTCTACCAATCTTGCAATCACCCTAGAAGACTTAGCACGTGATGACAGGGGTATCATGCCATGCCTTTTTTATACACTGGAAAATTGAAATTCAACCAACATATGACAAAATCTTGAGCGCAGATGGAGATAATGGACGAAACTATAGTTCTATTTTCTCTGAGAATGAGAGTAATAATAAATTCATTAATAAAGGGAAATCTTGAAGATCCCTTAAGGTTCAAGAGACCAACACTCCTATATGTGATTTTGAATATGGTAGAAACTTTGGCACCCATAATGATGTGCATCTCCAATCAACATTATCTATTAAGTTCGAATAGAACAATGCAAGATCCTACATTTTTTGCTTTGACACCCATCCTACATATGAAATGGATTCTAATGAGGAAGAAAAGAATGTTGATCATATCATCAAGTTATTTTGTGAACCATAGGAGACAAAGGCAGAAAAGTCAATTCCATTTGTTGAAGGTATCCTTATTGAAGATGAATAGTCTTATCATATTGGAAGAACTAACCAATATCCAAGAATACAAGAGTACATTCGCAAACCCATAATTGATTTACACAGTGAGCAGAATCATTTCCAGGTTTTTATCTTATTGTTCTATTTATGATAATTGATCTTCAAAGGAGGTTGTTCTCCTAACTAAAAATTATATTCGGGTAGCTTTAATTTCCCATACAAAACAACCCCTTGTCAACAACACTGATGTTTATGGCCAAGATAAAAATGTTCCTTTGTTTGATCCAGAAACGTTGGAACTAAAGTCTCAATATTTCCTTCGACCATAATGACCCAAGGAGACCAGATATTTATAATAATGGAGAACAAAATATGGATCTCTCTCCCAACTCAAGGTAGTCTCAAAGGGCCCAAAATAAAATAATTTTCTTTCTTGACAAATAATTCCCAATAAGGGTTCTTTACAATATGACATGGACAAGGTCACTTGACATAAACCTTGGAGGTCTTCAATGGAGACCTGACCTCAAAAAAAATTGACCCAAGCATGAAACCCATGCTTTAATAAGTCAATTTGTTTAATAATAAATTTATTTTTCTTTCTTTGATAAATATATTTCATTATGACTCAAATACAATTATGAAGACCAATCCTAGTTACAATCTTCAACACAAAGCCCCGGCCAAAGTAGAAAGGGAGAAAGCCTAAGCACTCGCATGAACTAATAAACAACTCATGGATACCACACATTTGGTAGAAGGCCTTGATTATAGACACAACTCAACCACCATGGAAAAATTGTATGAGCTTGAAGGCAGGATCCACCAAGAAAGGTGCGCCACTAATAGTTAGCGAGTGGATAGAGAGATGAAAATGATAATCCTACACATAGGCATTTCTAGGAGTCGAATTACCCAATATAACAAAATATTGGACTTTCACTAGCACACTAGGGAAATGTTTTCCAATAGTATGAATCATAAGACTAAGCAATAAACCTCCTGCTAGAGCACATTCTAGATATCCTCCAAATGTTGGATGATAAATATATTTCCCTGAAAGAACAAATGTGTGGCCTACACACTAGTAAAGCTTGCTCAATATATAGACATGTCACATACACATGACTAAACAACAGTAGAGAGACTGATGTTAACAACACTTAGCCAATTTCACATGAATTCTCCTGAGGCTATTGTAGTTTTTAATGACAAATAGTTGATCATGGTACATCTAGGTATGAGTTTGAAATTCACTAATTTTATGCAAGGAGCATTGGGCCTGCCCATGCAACCAACTCATGGAACATTATGTATCACCAAGAAAGGTGCACCACTATTAGTTAGCCTGTGGATAGAGAGATAAAGATGTTAATCCTACACATAAGCATTTTTAGGAGTCGAATTACCCAATATAACAAAAGAGTGGACTTGCACTAGCACACTAGGGAAATGATTTCCAATAGTATGTATCACAAGACTGAGAAAGAAACCCCCTGCTAGAGAACATTCTAGATATCCTGCAAATGTTGGATGATAAATATATCTCCCTGAAAGAACAAATGTGTGGCCTACACACTAGTAATGCTTGCTCAATCTATATACTTGTCACATACACATGGCTAAACAACAACAGAGAGATTGATGCTAACAACACTTAGCCAATGTCGCATGAATTCTCCTGAGGCTTTTGTAGTTTTTAATGAAAAATAGTTGATCATGGTACATCTAGGTATGAGTTTGAAATTCACTAATTTTATGCAGGGAGCATTGGGCCTGCCCATGCAACCAGCTCATGGAACATTATGTATCACCAAGAAAGGTGAAACACTATTAGTTAGCCTATGGATAGAGAGATAAACATGCTAATCCTACACATAGGCATTTCTAGGAGTCTAATTACCCAATATAACAAAAGAGTGGACTTGCACTAGCACACTAGGTAAATGATTTCCAATAGTATGGATCACAATACTGAGAAAGAAACCTCCTGCTAGAGCACATTCTAGATATCTTGCAAATGTTGGATGATAAATATATCTCCCTGAAAGAACAAATGTGTGGCCTGCACTTTAGTAATGCTTGCTCAAATCTATAGACATGTCACATACACATGGCTAAACAACAACAGAGAGATTGATGTTAACAACACTTAGCCAAGGTCACATGAATTCTCCTTAGGCTATTGTAGTTTTTAATGATAAATAGTTGATCATGGTACATCTAGGTATGAGTTTGAGATTCACTACTTTTATGCAAGGAGCATTGGGCCTGCCCATGCAACCAGCTCATGGAACATTATGTATCCTTATAAACACTGACACTAGTAAACTGATAGCTAGAAAATTTTCTTAGTATATTTATTTGTTCGAATACATGTCAGCTTTATGAATAAGGCCTATTCTAAAAATATTTAAGGGTTCAACCAAAGCTCTAGCAAACTCTCAACATGTCTATAACCTAATTTTGAATGTATAAATAGAATATCCTACTCACAACAAAAGGTTTAAAAAAAATATCTACGCATAGCAATAAGAATCTTATTGAGTAGTGAGATTCTGAAATCAACCCACAAGTGGAAATGACCTAGTTTTATGTTAGTCATTAGTAATTTATGTTAGTCATTGAAATTCAAGGTTGTTGCAATTTGTGGGCCATTTATTACCACAACAAATGTTAACTTACAAAAAGGAAGTGATATAGAAGTAGCAGTAAGAATCTTAATGGATAGTGAGATTCTAAAATCAAACTACAAGTAGCAAAAAGAATCTTGGTAGGTTTCAAAAGGTTAAAAAAATAAATGCATGTAAAGCCATTGATCCCAGATACAAAGAACAAAGGATTAACAGGGAGAGGAAATTATAAATAGGCCCAAAAGCCTCATGAGAGGAATGTTTAGTTGCAGTTACTCTTTGAAATATTTAACTCTGGAAAATTGCAACGTCCATATCTTCTCAAGAAAATTCATCTGTCTTGGTGTATTGGAGGTTAATTTTACCAATAGAGTTATGTTTAGTAAAAATTTTGCAATCTTGTATACTACATTTGTTTCAGGAATAGTAGTTTTGGCATTTTAAATTTCTCAGGTACTTTTGGTTGAATATAAATTAGTTATTTTCCTACATTTGACTTGCTTATCACCCCGTGACCAAGTTAAGATTATAACAGGAAGCACAAACAATTTTTAAAAACTCATTTCTTACATGATGGGTAGAGATGATTGTAAAATTGACAAGGCCTATCATCATAGCTAACAATCTATAGACGTCATTTTCTTGATAATAAGAGCTAATTTTGGTCAAAATTTTAATAATGTTCATCGATCTTCTGAATTACTCATATTCACCAATGAGAATGAATAGTAAACCTAGTATTTTGATCTAGGATAGAAAATCTCATTAAAGTTCACAACAATTGGCTATATGTGTGAAGTACTTAACAAGTGCAACCTACATATTTTTATTTGGCTATTTTCCTTAATGTCCATTCCTTTCATTCATTTCAGAAATTTCATCCTATTACCAAGATCCACATTCTACAACCTACCATCTGAGCCAACCTGGTTGATTCATCCTCACATGGACTAACTCATCCCACACATTAAATATTCGTAACTTTTTATATAAGCCTATAAACATGAAAAACTCATACAAAGAATTGACTCTTTTTCCAAGCCTTTCAAAGCATGAATTTCAATTCCTATTCCAAAAAATTTGAAATTCCCCAATCAAAAGTCTAAAAAAGATTGTTGGGTGCCCAAATAAACGAACAGAAAGCTAAGAGACATATGGAAAATAATTCTTCAAAATGTCATGGAACTAGGTTTACAAAGCAAAATTGGTGAAACTACTAAAACTGCAACGGAAAAATAATCCTTAAAAAAATTAAAGTCTTGCAAAAATGAAAAAGAAATGAAGGGAAACCATATCAGTCATGATAAATTCCAATAAGACCTCTCTCATATATCACACCAAGAGTATTGTCTTTTGCAATGGTTGGGACAACATTCATAACCCAAGCTTTGTTCAATGTAAGTGCTGCTGCAAAGCCACCAAGACCTGCATTCATGTCCATAACATTGCGATATCTAATCTCTCCAATATATTTGTTGATTCTTTTGTAGGCCTCCACGTGCTTCTTCCACAACTTTGTATCGGCATTATATGACTTAGCTGTAACACCTCATAATGAACCATTGAGAACTCTAAGAGGAACAACATTAAGGCACTTTGGAAACTTTTCCAATATCCCTCCAGCCACATCACTAGCATCATTTACTTTAGGCATTCATGTAGTGCATCTTTCCATTATCTTATACCTGGACAATGACAAAATTTTATAGAGTTTTATCAGATAAGCATAAAGTTTCAATCATATGACTAAAAATAGGCGACTGTCAAAGCAGTTCAAGAGAAAAACAGATATACTTTTGCATTGCACTGCAATCTGAAGCCAACTATGAAAACATGGTTGAAATATTCCTAATAATTTGATAGTTGAAACTATCTGCAGCACAAGATCAATTTATGCATGCCCGTTGAAATGTAAAAGTAGAGAGGAAAACTCACATGACCTGAAAATGATGAAATCAAAATGTAGCTTTGACATGTATTCAGGATATAAAATTGCTAATCCCTTCATAAGAATATTGTAGGCATTAAATTCACAACTTTTAATAGGTCAATAACCATTCTATTATTTTGTTACAAAACAGTTCTCCCAATATCTACATCTATCAGAAAATTAGCCTGACAAACAAGCAGACTGTGTACTTCTGCTTGGCAACAATACATGTTTATATTTTTCATAGTCAACCACACTGAATTTTTGGTTCAAACAAATCCTAAAACCACAATGCACTTTGGAACACAGTCACTGCAAGACTGGTGTCCAATTTAAAATTTGGCATGGTATTTAGACTTCTAAAGGGAAAAAAAAACAATTAGAAGATTAATTACAAGGACAAAAGTTAATAACTCGGTAAATATCATAACAACATTAACTTGCTGCCTCAAGCCCAATAACATAAAACCTACAAGCACATTCTAGGAACACCAAAAAAGGCATTACCTATCAAGGCCTAAGTATATATTCAATCCTAGACTTGAACCTAAGAAAACCTGCTGCACTAAGGTTATAGTCCTTCCTGAGTATAAACAATGTCTGGGTTACAAAGATTGTTCATAAATATAGTCATTTTTTATTCACCATCAATCAATTTTCATAACAGATTTTAGCATCTGACGATCCTACCCCACAACTATTTCTTCCATCGAAGCAATTCTTTCCCTCGTCCGACCTATAAAGCAAGAAGCAGCAAGAGAGACAGCCAGGCGTGGGCCTTCCTTCTTTCTACGTCGAGTCTGATACATAAAATAATGAAAAAGGACGCTGAGATTTCAATAAGGGAGGGAATTGAGGGAATAAAATGGTGGTTGGATAAGAGTCCTTTCAGGAAGGTAGGTATTGAGTGGAAGCTCACCCTTATAGTTCTACCCTTCTAGCTGTTCTATTCTTTGGGGTATAACCTTTCGCTCTGTAGATTTTGATTATGCTGTGTTATCAAATTAGGCTACATAAATGGTCTTCAAGTTTGCAAATATGAAGTTCAGGTACTTTCCATTGATGATGTCTTAAACTATTGAGGTAGCAAGAGAAACACTTGCAGCAATAGAAAGTGTTTGTCCTAATCATTTTGACAAATCAACTATATAACCATAATTTTCAATAATGGAAGCGACAATTTCAAAAAAATTGAAGATGGGGTCCAAATAAAAAGGAACCTAATTGGAAATCGTCCTTCAATCGAGAACTATTAACAAGTCAGAAGCCCAATGGTATGAGATACATTTACAAGCTGCAGTGAGTTGCTCCTTCCTTAAAAATGTATTGAATAACATTGTGTGTTATCTATGGGATAGGTACTGTAGTTTTGGATTCTTTATAATTCTACAAAATTTGCAATCGCATAGGATGGAGAACTTTGTTTCCTTTTGACTAAAAATGCAGAATACAAAGTCTTCAAATAGAGATTAACTGTAATCTTTTTTTTGTTACAATAGATGCGTACACTAGAAAACTAACAAAAAATTCAAAATAAAATGTTTCATTTAAAACCCATGGAACTTGGTCCAACCTGTTCATAGTTTTGAGTTCTTCTTAGTCCTCCTCTTCTCATTGAGGGCTCGATTCTTCACTCTGTGGTCATTCTTCCTCGGATAAATATAGGTCGTCTGATGAACTCCTACCGCTCTTGCCCATGGCTTGGCTCAGCTGCAGAGGATAGATCCCAGAATTTGTATGGAAAGCATGAGCACAAATTCAAAACCCTTTTCAGTAATAAGAGTAAAAAAACTTCACCGCCCTTTTTGTTAATTTATTTTCATTTTTTCAGCCTTCTATCCGTGGGTTGGGAATTTTCCCTCCTAATGCACTTGTTCCCACCTTTTTACCTTTTGGCGAAATTTGAGAGTGGGAAGGATTCCCCCAATGTTTGGAAGTTCCTGCTTTTTTTATGTGAGGATTTCCTTGCAATGAGGGTCACTAAAGCCTCTTGAGTCTTTGTTGGTCCATTTTAGTAGGGAAAAGGTTCTCAAGGAAGCAATGAAACATTAATATATCATTAGTTTTACATATGAAGATATCTCATTTATATAGTATTATAATTATATTATTGTTGTAGTTTTAATTTTTGTTGAGTTATAGAGTTAATGAATACATGTAAATGTAGGTAATGATTTTAATGGAGGGTGTTATAAGATTAATTTAAGGAAATTGAAAAATGGAGAGGGTCATGAAATCAATACAAATATCTTCATAGGGTTTAAGGGGCATCAAGGTGGTAGAATATTGCAATTAAGAGAACCATATAGCAATTTAGGAAATATTGATACAAATTGCACATATGTATATGTTGTGGTGCAAATGTAACAATGTTTTTGAAATTCTTTTGTAAGGTATGACAATGGTCAAGTTTGCCATGTTTTTTAAAAGTATATATGCATGCGTACGTAATGGTGGAGTAAATGACTTATGTTAGGAGGGATGAGGTTGAACCCCAACAAATACAAGCGAGGAGATCAATCTAGTAACATTGATGGTGTGGGTCAATGAGCATTGGGATATTTAGCTTTCTTTCACATACATTTGTTTTATGGATTGAAATTGTTTTGATTAACACAAGAAAGTGGCAATTAATTGATTTTAGACATTGGAATGTGGTAGAATCATCTCAAAAGCTATGAAAGCACCACTTTAACTCAACAATCACAACTAAGTGGTATCTATTCTATGAAAGTCACTCTAGACTTGGACCTCCTAACCCTATCTTAAATAAACAACCCCCTTAAGAAGGAAATTCGGCCCATGAGGGGTGAACATGTCACATGACAATATTGAACACTTGTGGGGGAATAATAACACACTATTTTCATCCACCAAGCAATAAGAAAGCCCCCATGAATGTTATGCACTACTTTAAATGGGTTGAGTGTCCTTGGATGCCTCGGACAATCGTATTGAATGTATGTGATGTTAACTAAGTTAACCAACAAAACGTGTCTTCAATAATGGTAACAATATTTGCACACTATTTATTTCATTGAACATTCAAATGAGGCTTTACTACTTGTAACCAACCATGCATGTAGTTGATCAAGTTGAACAACCTAACACGCTTCTACTAGTGATAACCAAAAGGTACATGCTGGTAATCGGGTGACCAATGTGGTATGCCTCAACATTCGTAATTGAACATAAATGTTGTTGATGGGGTTGACCAACCTAACATACCTCTCACAATTGTAGTTAAACATACATGTTGATAGAGTTAATCTCCAAGATAGTTTTAATAAAAAATAGATGTTAATAACCAACCTAACACATCACTAACAATGACAATGGAATGCGCATGTCAATAAATAAACTAATCGACGTGACAGGTTGTTCATTAAGATGATTGACATGACACACAACTCGCTAAGCTGACCAACTTGACAAACTCTTGGTTTTGTCAATGAACTAAAATGCCTTTAATGAACACAACCAAATGTGCATGATGTTGAACAAGTAAACCAACATGACATACCTTTAACAATAGTAACAATGTGTGCAATTTGTGGATTGAGAAAACCAAACTAACATACCTATGATAATCAGAATCGACCATACATGCCTATTGTGATCAACCCTTCACGAATTCTGTTTATTTCGTGCAAAATTAAGCATGTCATGCAACTCTTAGACTAACTTTGATACATATACAAATTAAGTTTGTATTTACTTGTTAGAATTGTGTTAAATTGTTTCCCCTTTAAATGTCACAAGTTTGAATCCAAGGGAAATTAAGGTATGTATACCTCCATGGATTAAATAGTTAAATCATTGCATCAAGGGCATCAATTGTCCCACGAACAAGGGAATCTCACGTGCAAATTTAGCATCTATCTATATTATAACTTTATATTAAATACTATTATTATTTTATTGTGTTAATATGAGTGCTTTTAATATTTAATATACAGTTAAGTAGATTACCCCTTCACTAATTAGTGAAGTATTTAATATTGGATGAGATAGTTGTAAGGTTGAAATTTCTATACCTCGTTTTAATTTGGGTGTTTGTATCATTTCAATGCAAAATTGTATTTCATACACATCCATGGATCCATTAAAGGCATTTACACATGCCAACCAAAGACATTCAATAGTTGGGTTAGAACTAGTGGTTGGGAGGAGTTCATTATCATATTCATCCAAGGGTTTCCATACTAGAGAAATTAGGGCATGTGTTTGATTTATGGGCTAATGTTTGAATGATATGAGGAGACGAGTTAGTGCAAGTCCTTCTTATGGTAAGGCACTGCACCTATTCCTTTATTTCTTAAAGTAAACTTGAAAGAAGTGATTATAAATATATGATACATATAATGTGTAAACCATTCACAACATCACGACATTAAACATTTACGTGAGATGCAACTTATTTCATGTTCATATATTTTTCCTTTAAAAAAGAAATATATGGTACCATGATATAATATAGTGATTCACCAACATTGATCACCAAACAAATGACCTAAACGACAAATGTTATGTATGGTGAATATCATCCACCATAAACTATGATTATTAGCCACTCTGACACCCCTAAGTTTATGGTCACTCATTGAAAATGAATCAAAGAGTTGTTTCGAGCTTCATAAACTTATTCTTTCCAAAAAGACTAACAAGGATGTCTCATCACTATAGAATTTTTTTTTTTTTGCGTCTTTCATCAAATTCTCTGCAACCGCATTTTTATGTTATCCTTAATTAACATTTCAATTCCATGTGTTTTCTTATTGCATATTTTAAAGGGTTTCCTTCATTCTCATGGTAGACACAGAGTCGCATTCATGGGTGCTTCTCTGTTTTGGGGAGCATCTCACTACTTGTAGTGGTTTCTCTCTAAATCAACACATGGCAAGCGCAGTATGATCAACCAAAACATATTAGCACCTAAAAGGCCATCGATTTCGAGTTAATCCCTACCCTACGCCATGGAATTTTTTTTGGTTTGAATAACTTTTGTCAATGAATAACATCATTGTGAGTAAAAAGGTAATGCAGTTTGGCTTGGCATTTGCTTGTTGCATTAGGGGGTTTAATGGGTTAGGGGTTAAGGGTTTAGGGATTATGGGTTAAGGGTTTAGAGGTTTAGGTTTTAGGGGTTAAATGGGTTAGGGGTTTAGAGGTTTAGGGGGTTAGGGGATTTAGCAGTTAAGGATTTTACGGGCTAGGGGTAATGGGGTTAGGTTTAGGGGGTTAAATGGGTTAGGGGCCAGGAATTAGGGTTTAAGGGGTGAGGGGTGAGGGGTTTAGATGTTTATGGTTTAGGGGGTTAAATGGGTTAGGGGTTAAGGGTTTAGGGGTTAGGGGTTAAGGGTTTATAGGTTTAGGGTTTAGGGGTTAAATGGGTTAAGGGTTAGGGGTTAAGAGTTTATAGGTTTAGGGTTTAGGGGTTAAATGGGTTAGGGGTTGGGAATTAGTGCTCAAGGGCTTAGGGGATACGATGATAGTTTCATTGGTTTCTGTTTGTGCACAATATTTCTTTATTATTTGTGTCTCAATGTAACAATTTTGTAGGCATTATTGCTTGTTGCCATGTCTTCTCTATTTATTAATTTCTAGTATTTGTTAGCCATTGCTTTACATTTATTGATGAAAGTGACTATTGCAATTAAAACAAATGTATGTTCAATCTCCAGTTTCAAACTCAGCCATAGTGTTGTCACACAATTTAAGTCTAGAGAATGGACATCTGATGAAGTATAAATAACCACACTACACCTCATGACTGCTACAGAAAATCTTAAGTTCGAGTGTCCCACATTCATGAGAAAGTTGGTGATTATACTCTTGCGCCTCCACCTAATTGTGTCTTAGAAATTCCCTTGTTTGTTGCAAAAACATCCTAATGTTATTGACCTTGACCCCTAACAGACCAAGGAAATAGATGAGACTAAGATGAATGGAAAGCACTACAAAGTTGGAGAGAGTAGAAAAGACTAGGATGATTTAAAGGATAAGCTTGAAGAATGTAACAGTGATTAAACAACTGAAAGTTGTCCCAAACAAACAATTGATAATGTGAAACCTTCTTCTGTACCAATCAAGCAAGACTACATTCATGTGAGAGCAAGAAGAGGCTAAGCGACTGATAAGCATAGCCTGGCAGAGAGGGAATGGTTCCCTCTTTTTAATGAAAGATTTGATTTACATTTTGTATATCGAAGATTAATCATTTTAATCTTGCCAACAAGGGGGAATTAACCCGATTGTAGGTCTGAACTAGACCTGCTCTCATTTGGAATGGATAATCCCAACGAGTTTTAAGGATTGTTATAAGGTTTAGGGTAATAATGAATTAGTGGTTAAGGGATTAGGGATTAGGGGCTTAGGGGTTAGGGGAATAAGGGCTTACGGTTAGGGGTTAGCGGAATAATGAGTTAATGGTTAAGGGGTTAAGGATTGGGGGGTTAGGGATTAGGGGATTTAGGCGCATTTAGGGGTTAGGGGAATAATGAGTTAGTGGTTAAGGGATTAGGGATTGGGGTTAGGGGAATAATTAGTTAGTGGTTAAGGGGTTAGGGATTGAGGGGTTAGGGTTAGGGGATTTAGGCGCATTTAGGGGTTAGGGGAATAATGAGTTAGTGGTTAAGGGATTAGGGATTGGGGGATTACGAGTTAGGGGATTTAGGCGTAGTTAGGGGTTAGGTGAATAATGAGCTAGTGGTTAAGGGATTAGGTATTAGGGGCTTAAGGGTTGGGGGATTTAACATTTAAGGATTTTAGGGGTGAGGGGTTAATGGGTTATGGGTTGAGAGTTACTACTTCATGTTGGCAATTCGTGTGAAAAATAACTGTGCATTGGAGTTCAGAGGTTGGTGAAAGGATAAGGCAAGGGAAGATGAGGGAGCCCAACATTAGACTCTTAAATATGGTTTGGTGTTGGTCCTGATGGTGGCCTCTGAAGAGGAAGTGTAAACGTCGCGAGAAGTTTTACATAGGTAGTGGCTTGTGTGTGCTTGTCATAGGAATTTGCTGGTGCAGTGTGTTCAATGGGTCCCTGCTGCTTGGTTTCTTAGCCATTGATTGCGTCTGGGTTGAGGATAGGAAGTTTAAGGGAAGTGAGATCACTCGTTTCCATTTTTCTTGGCTTTCAGTGAGCATGTTTTTTCATTATAAGAGAGGAGCTAGAATTTTTAGTCTAGGAAACCTTGAGGGTGGTGGCATAAAACTACTTTCTTTTCCAAATTTCGTGCCCTCCAGCGTGGGTGTGACGGTGTTTGGTGGATCGGTGAGTGGTCTCCATGTAGAGAATTTTGAGGTTGGTCACTGCCCTAGGGGGATTTACGCTCAAACGTCAGCTACTTCTTCATCGTTTGTTGTTCAATTTCTTGTGTTGGTTTGGTGGGTGATGGTATTTGGTTTTTCTGGTGATGGAATTCTTTATCTAGTAGTGGGAGGTGTCTTTGTGCTTCCAGCTTGTGGTGGTGGGAGACGACATTTGGCTCCTTTGTTGGTGGTGTTTGTTTTCTATAGTGGGGGGTCTGGTCTATCGACTCTGCACACGGTGGGGTTCCTCGAGCTTGGCGAATTATGAAGCCCCTGGTGTGGTGTGGGTGTTCTCCCTCCCCTGTCATCCATGGCCCTGTGGGGGTAGCAGTCTTAGAAATAATCATGGCGGCTCCACGCCAAGGTGTAAAGACTGCGGGGCATGCGTGACTCGCTAGTGTGGGTGCGCATGCAGGTGGTGGAGGAGCTAAGCGGGAGGATAACAGAGGTGGAGGTTTCAGGGTTCAAAAGTAGAGTCGTCGGGGCGGAGGAGGCCGTGGTAGCAAGGGGAATCGTGGGTTTGATTTATTTGAGGTAAATGAGGGGCAGGTTATCCAACATTGTTTCCTAGAGAATGATCGTGCACTTATCAACAACCTGATGGAAAGAGTGGACATAACTGAGAGATTTTGTCGTGAGGACCATGCAGAGCAGATGGAAACATTGCACTGAACGCACTATTTATAGTGCCAAGTCCGGGAGAGATTGCTAGTTGTTTGGTGAGGCCAAAATCAACTCACTGAGAAAGTAGAAAAGTTGGAGACTTGGTTGGCGCACTTTGAAGGGCACAATCAGTGTGACTTTTGTCCTCCACCGCATCTAGGAAAAACCCCAGACAACCTTGCATCTATCACGTTGGAAAATTAGTATGCTATTTGGTGTTCTTTATGTTTTATATGTGTTTTGGTGCCTCTGGCCCAACCGTTTATGGACAATGTCCGTAGTCCCTCTTTTTCATTTTTTGCATCTGGTGCAAATTTTTGTCAACAAACCTAGTCGAGGTGAGACCACCTACTTTGTAACTAGCTATATGTACTCCTTTTTTCCTACATTAATATAACACTGACTTACAAAAAGACAAAGGTTCATACACCATTAAAAAAATAATTAAGTTTCATACTTAAATTAACAAATGTTCATACCTATTTACTAAATAGGTCTATAAATATATATTGTAGGTTTATCTATTTGGTATTTATTAAATGTAAATATGATGATTTAATACTAGATTTAACTAGTGAACTCACATGTTTAACATAAGAAATGTTATATTTATCTAGTTATTAAATGTAAATATGAAGAAACCTTAGATTTAAAACAACTCGCACTTTTAACATAAATCGATGAAGCTTAAAAATTAAACTTTATAATGGTAAAATATTAAATAAAATAAATATAAATAGAAATTTGGCTATCTAATTAATATTACCTGTACTAAAATTATAATGAAGGCATTGGTGTAAAGTTGATAGATGATATATACATGCAATTATGTTAATTGTAGATGAATCCATATGCACTATTAAACTTTAGAGACAAAAGGGTATTCTAAATTTTAACACTGCAAATGGATTCAGAGACCCCTTTGTCTCTAAATTTTAACACTGCAAATGGATTCAGAGACACCTATAGTGAAATGTAACACTTCGGTACCAAAATTACAATTTTCCATATATGGAGTGACACAGTTAAAAATTATTGACATAAATGACTAATTCATATACATGTACTTTTTATTTGGCCATATTTTTATTCTTGGACTATAATAGTCATTTACATTCATCATTATTAATTTTGTCACTTATTATCTAGTCATATATTTTAATCCTAGTCTAAATTAGTCATTTAAGTTAGTCACTTTTACTTTAGTAACTTATTATCTAGTCATATGTTTTATTGCTGGATTAAATTAGTCGCTTTTAGTTTAGTCACTTATTATCTAGTCGTATATTTTATTCCAAGACTAAACTAGTCATTTTTAGTTCGGTCACTTAAAATTGCTCAAATTTAGTAGTAATTCACTTGAAATAATTGCAGTGACTAACATTTTTAGTCACCTAGTCACTAATTTCATCATTTTTTACTAGTGCAAAATAGGAATAGGTGGTAGACATTTAAGAGACAATGAGATATTCCTTCCATTTTTAATTAGATAGCTCAACTTCTTTAATATAGTTGATGTTGTATCAAGCCTTATAAAAAAAAAAAAACAGTGTTTATTCAATTGGAATGATCTTGATGGCCTGCACTTTGTTATGTTACTTAAAATCATAGTGTTATATTAGTTTTAATTTCATTAAATTTATTTATTCCTTATAATTTTATGTGTAACATGAAATGGGATCAGTCTAAAAGGGGATCATATGTGTGACATGTAATGGGATTAGTATAAAATCAGGTTGTCTCCATGAAATGGAATCACTAAGAAATGACTACTATGCATGGAATGTTAATCACATCATTATTCCCACTTCTCATGACCAAGGATCTGAAGATGTCCTACCAATATTAACATACAATCAAATATGGAGATGAATGAATGGAAAGATTTATCAATATTAGTCCCTACAAGGAATATCCAATTCAAATCTCTTGACATGTTAGGCTTCCTAGGAATTGGCACTTCCCATCGATGGGATCAACTAGAAGCACAAAAGATACATTGGACGCCACACCAAACTTCATCAACTACAATAGAAGGAATGGGGAAGTCATAAAAGAATGAAATCCACTATATTCTTTCAGAAATACATTTTCTACAAATTAACAACATGTAATGGACATAGTCATACAACACTCACAAGCAAGAGAACGAAAAGAGCCATTAAATGTGATCATTCAAGGAAATACATGCACCAGAAAATCCTACTTGATAAGCTACATCAAAGAGGAACTGTCTTCTCAAGCAACAACTTGCCATAGCCCAATACTTCTTCTTGCACCTACTGATGTTGCAACATTTAACATACATGCAACCATTGTACATTTAGGGCTTTGAATTCCTATCAAATACATGAAGAATTTAAGTGGTCAATCCCTTATAATGTTCCAAGAAGAAATGAAACATATTTGATACATTCTAATCGATGAGATGATTTTCATAGGCTCTAAATTGTGTGTGTAGATAAAGAGTCATTTGTGTGAGGCATTTCATAAACAAACCATTGGTCATTTGGTCAATGCTCAAAAATTCCTGTGGGTGACTTGGGCCAGCTTCAACCAGTAATGGAAAAACATCTTTATGCATGTGCAAATCTAAGGAGGAATTTATGGAAAACCTTTACCATTGTAATCAATTTACAAACAATGTTTTGACAACAAGGAATTCTTAGCACCCAGACTCGATTCCGCCAACTGTTGACAAACATTCACAATGCTACACCAAAAATAGATGACAGAAACATCCTTCATTCAAGGTCTAACAGATTCTTTTCCATTGAATAATGCAAAATATTTTACACTTCAATCCACCTCTTTGCAACAAAAATTATTGTTGATAACCATAACAAATCCATGATCGAAACATTGCATATGAAAATTGCATGGAGTATTTTGGAATTCACAAATGGCTGAGAAGCACACCAACAAGATGAGGACTAATTGGAAAAACAAATATTTCTATGTGTAGGTCAATGAGTTATGTTATCTTGCAATTTATGGGTCCAAGTAGGATTATTCAAATGTGTTCTTGAAGTATTCATGCAAATTGTATATGCACCAAGAAATATCCCTCCAAGTTTACTAGCATATGTTGTTGTGGCATTTGATAAATATATTGGCCCTTCATGGGACCAAACAGAACAAAAGTATGTATGAATTCCATCCATACAACGAAGTAACAATAAATAAATCCCCCTTAAGATGGCTTGGGTGTTAAATATACATAAATCTCAAGGAATGACCTTGACAAGCTCTAGCATTGACATTGGTAACACTAAACGTCAAGGCTTAACCTTAATAGCAATGACACACACTAGTACTCTAGAAGGAATGCAGATAGCACCATTGTTCTCCTTCGAACGCTATGAAAATATGAAGGATATTGCTTATGTCTCACTACGAAAGAAAGAAGAGGCACACTTACATGATTTGTCACTCTCATAATTACAATACCCAACCTCACCCCTACCATGTGTGGACACAACATCCTAGATTCTTCTATGTTGTAATTGCAATTATTTACATGAAATCTTTTCCCTTGTCTATTATTCCATACATAATAGTATTTGGTGACGTGACTTATTAAAAATTAACTATTATACATAATTTTCCCTACCTATTTTGCGCAGTTTTCTCTTTCTTTTCTCTTTCGTTGTTTTCTTTCCCTTGTTTTGGGGGTATGCTAATAATATGGTTTCCCTGAAATTGAGAGTCATTGTGACTTTGGCCCATGTGTTGATTTATGCGATATTTAAATTGTATTAATAGCAAAATTCATCATTGCAATGCATAAAATGCAACAATAAATTATTTTTTCTAACAATGGCAACATGAATGGTGAGGTATTGATGTAAAGGTAAAAAGAACCAAATTAATCTTTCATGAAATTATTTTGGATACTTCTATTGAATGGATTCGTCTTTTCAAAATTCATGTATATATTAATGATAAGGAAATAGAATTACTAAATTAGAGGAAAAGATTGCAGGTTCATTGTTTTATATATATATCGAATAAAATTGTTGTACAATTTGTTATATCACAAATAAAATAGTTTCATATATAAATTTGATATTTTATCATAATCTCTAGGGTAGTTCAATTATGATCCTAATGTTATGAAATATTGTGTAATGTATGAGATTCAATGTTCAAATCCTTAATTAACTTGTGTGTACATAAAGGGTGTACATAAATAGACATTGTAACACACACACACACACACACACACACACACACACACACACACACATACCTTAACTTAATTATTATGAATAATATCAACCTTCACATAATTATCCAACCATGTTAAAAATATTATTTCCCCTCAGATTTTGTTTGAGTAGTTTGGTTTTTTGTTCAATGGGAGGATTCAGCATGCAGTCGCCATATTCGCTTTGTCAAAACAAGGAAACTAAAATCCTGTCTAATGAAAATCGACCTCAATCGGGCATTCGATTGTGTGGATTGGGAGTTCCTCAGCATGAGTCTATATAAATATGGATTCAAGCACAAGCATGTACAATGGATCATGACATGCATCACGTCAACTTTTATGGCTGTTGATGACCTAACATGTCTATGACTCCATAATAGGAAACTTTAAAACACTAAAGGATACACTATAAGTCTCAAGAAAGAGACTTTAACCCTTCAGATCTCTATCAATTTCAGGAAATTTCCCTCATATCAGTTATATAAACATCGAAGGATTCAATTTTCTGAGTTTATTTTTTTAAAAATACTTCACTGGTTTAAATCTACGCAGCTATACCAGCATTTGAATTTCGTCAAATGCCGAAGCTTCTGGAAAATAGCTATGCCTAAACACAACAATTTTCTGTGGAACTTCTTGCGCGTGTTTCATTGTGCTTTCCTTCCTACAAACAATTCTATTTCCTCATGTACAACATAAGACAAATTTGCAAAGAACCTGCCCACAATTGTGGATCGATTCATTAGATAAAATAACTATATCAAGGAACTGCTCATTCTTGATTCTGTCTTTTTTTTCAAGAATATGTAAATCCAAAAGGGCTTCAAATATTTGGGATGTCATTTAAAATCCTACAAATACAGTATTCCATATTGGGAATGGTTGGTCTCCAAATTTGAGAATATATTGTACCGTTGGGACCACAAATGGTTAACATTGGGAGGTAGGGTCATTATGATTAAGGCGACGTTACAAGGCATTCCAATTTTTTGGATGTACCTATTTCATATCCCAAAATAAATCATCCATAAAATCAACTCAATGATCGCCAAATTCTTGTGGTATGGTTCTGGTAAGAAAATAAATATCCACCTCGCCAAGTTAAGTATGATTTCCAGGCCGGTAAGGAAGGGAGGGTGAGGTATTCTTGACTTCAAAAGTTTTAACCTAGCATTGTTGGAAACTAATCTCTGGAGGATCTTTGGTGAACAAGGGTTGTGGCTGAATATAATGTTCATTAAATACATTCACCATCGTGGGTTGGAGGTGAGGGTTGTTTCAAGGGCCCCATCGAAGTCATGTGTTTCGTGCATCTGGCAGAGTCTTAGGCAAGGAATCCCATGGCTATGTAGTAAACTTTGTTCGTCGGTTGGTGATGGATAGAGGATCCACATCGAGATGGACACCATTAAAGGTATTCCTGACAGTAATTTACTCTCGGTTCCCATCATCAACATCCTAAATCGACAGGATCTTGGCAATCTGGCTAGCATCTGGAAGGGTTGTCGATTGACATTTTCCATTCATGCCTGGCCTCATGCGTGGAAAACTGGGATACTAGATGTCTTGGGGGGAGAATGGGAAGGATATTGAAGCCTCCTTTGTTGGGTTGTAATCTCCTTTTCACAGTGTCGTGACAAATTGGTTTTGGGCAACCATTTGTACAACGACGGGATCGCTACCAAGGAAGCTCGCGATCATATATTCTCCAACATTCAATCCCTTCCCTATGTCGATATCTCTGCACGCCTTGTAAAAAATCCACGTAGATTAAAAGTGATATTTGTAATATTCTAAAACAAAATACTTGAATCTACTCTACAAATTTCAGAAACCAATTACAATCGCACAATCACATCAACAAGAAAGAGATAATTTTAATCGCACAATAGAAAGATTTATCTGGGAAAAGCCTTAGCTAAAAATATTTATATCAGTATATTGCATAAGTCAAAGAATACAGAAAAATACAATGCTTCTCTCAGGCTTGAGAGCTCTCTGCACTATCTATGTTTGTCTCATTAATTCCTAGGCAAGTTTGGCTCAATACTTAACCAATTTCTTGGCCTCAGGATTCCCTATTTCCTTGCGCAATTTCTTGGGTAATTAGGCCCCTATTAACAAGGAAATTACCCAATAATGATTTTGAAATACATCAAGGCTCTTCCTCTGACTCCATGCACCACTTGTGCAATTTTCTGATTATACAACTGATAGTACGCTTCCCTTTAACTCAAATCTCAACTAGGTATTTCTCAGAACTGACATGCATGAGTTATTTTTGAGTGAATTATCAGTTATCTGATTGATCACTGCATGTGAAATAAATCTAATTTAATTCACTTGTCCTCTCACTAGTTCCTCCATCAATTAGAACTAATTAAATTAATTTTAACTCAAATAAGTTAACTTAATTAATTACAACTCAAAATAAACTCAACCATTGCTCCTAAAAAGTAGGATATACTCTACATGCCTCTAGTTTGACCCTCAACTCAAATTAACTGAACTAACTAAGTCTTCCTAACTTAGTTAACTCGTACAAGCTCTCATGTGATGTGGAGTTACAATTTCCTTCTAATTCAATTAAGGAAAAATTAAGTTAGAAGCCTCTTCTTATTGACATTTTTCAATATTTCTTGTTACAAATTTCAACATGCCTATGGAGTTTGGAAGTACCTTTAAAGATCATATGTTTCACATGGTTTTGCACAATTGTACCTTAACTTGGGATAGATTGTTGAAGAAAGGTTTTGTGGGTCCTAGCAGATGCTCCCTTTGCAGGTCTGCCCTGGAGGATTGCTACCATCTATTTTTTCTATGTCCCTTTGCAGCTAATATTTGGAAAAAGGTGGCATCTCTCTTGGGGTTCCATATTATCGATGATATTTCTTTTATTCAAACTTCGATATGCTCCTAGGAATGGAAAGCAAAATCCTATAAGGTTGTTTGTCTATATGTTTTCTGGGGCATCTGGCATACTTGTAATGAATGTATTTTTGAAGACATTCCTCTCGACACCAAGTTGTCTAGTTTGTGGATTGTAGCTCATTTCCAGGAAATTAGCCCATGGGTTCTGTTGTGGATGATTTTGTCACCCTCCTAGAGACAGCCTAGAGTTGCCATAGACCAGTGCCTAGGACATCTTAATATAGCAAGGAGCCCTTTATAGTTTGGGTTGTCAGTCCAAGAGCTCACTTACTATCTCTTGTTTGAACAAGGAAATTAGTTTTGAATGGGACCAATCTCTCTCAGAAGCTGACACAAAGATAAGAATAATGTAGGAACATCATGTAAAAGTTCAGCATGAAAGCATCAGACAGTTAAGAGACCTCTTACTGTAAAGAGGGCCGATTCAAATAATATGTCACAGAAATCAGATATCAGGAAGTGAGTGCAGTGAGGAAACATAAGAAGATATTAGCTGGCATGAGACTGATACCCAGATACACAACAGAACCATATAAGGGCACACCAATTTACGAATCCTTATATGACAATGGCGTTTTAAAAGCACCCTCCTCAAGCAACTAATATAGCAGAAAATATGGAAAGAGTGAACATGGAACAGTATATCATGACTAGGCCTATTTAAAGCGCTTGACTAATTCCAGAAAGGGCACCACTTAAGATGAATCCTTACTGCAAACTAGTGAACCACTCGCATTCTAGAGCATGATACGAGAAGATAAATTGCATGAAATGAGATAATGTATTAACACATAAGAGAAATTACATACTGTAAAATATCAAAGACCAGAATCATCAACACAGTTATAACTCCTCCTCACTGAGACCCTACGGGCTCTGAAGCTTCATACAAAAATATTACAAAAATGTATACAGAAGTCTTCTCGCTGCACAGTTTGCTGATAGAAATATGGAACCTCTACAATGTCTTCTTTTTTGGTATTTAGAGGAGTGATGGAGAATTCTAGAGAAGGAGGTAGCTGAAACACAATTAATGACTCAATTTGAAAGAAATGGCGAAAAACATTCGCTCCTACTCTACGAATGACTAACTGTTAATGACTGTACTAGAAAACCTGTCCATGAAATAAATGTTGGGAGATAAAATCTCCTTATATACAAGATAGGAGTAATAAAATATATACAATATATTGCCCGCGGCTGAAGAAAAATCTGTTGTCATAAGAGATTTGAAATAATCTGTCTATTTCAGTACTGTACTCTCGACCCTTGGCTTTGGATTTGAGTCCTGGATCTTTAATGCGGGGCGAATTTATCTGGAGAGTTCTGAGGATCCATATCTATGTTTTCTTTAATGGCGGTCACCTCTCCCACCTACCCTCGGCTCTTTCCTTTAATTTCGCCAGCGGAGTATGTCCTTTAGTATGTTCCAGATCTTTGCAACAGAGGCGGCAAGTTTAAGCACCTACTGAGTTGTTTTAAAACTTGCAAAAGCCCGCAAAACATCAGATAAAATTGACTCGGTGACGGGGAGTGTGGATGCTACAGCAGCCATGGAATCGGTAATACAGACTAGGCGAGATATTGAGAAGATGCAGGGTGACAGGAAACGCATGAATATAATGGAGAAATAGAGGGTGACAATGCAGAACACAATGGAGCGACAATGAATGAACGGGTCAAAGGTTCATAAAATATGACACATCACCGGAACATGTGGATGGTGGAGGAGGAACACGGCGTACACTTGTGAATTATGATGACACGACCACAGGAGGTGGGACCCGAATCGGAAATCGCAATCGGAAAGTGGAGCGGGGAGACCGGGGTGGCTCATTTTTTAAGTTCCGATTGCGATTGAGGGCAGGACTGCGATTGACTCAGGACCGTTTGATCTCAAAACAAGATCAACGGCTAAACTTGCATCGGAGGGCAATGAAATGGTGGGCCATGAGCACGATGAACTTAGATTAAAGTATATGCAACTTCAAAGAGCGACCACCCTTGGATAAAAGGCTCCTAGATCTAACGGTTCACATGAATTCCGCTGCCCGGCAATTGTACTGACATTAACGCGTGGGGAAAGTGGTTTTGGGGCCCGTACCAGAGACACGCGGCACACTTCTAATGGAATCGTTGTCCTGATGGATAATACCGCCAGTCTGGGGTAAGCGGTGCGGGGGTTTACCACTGGTTTTCTGCGCGCGGGGCCCTCCATATATAATGATCACCGCTCCGTTGATTTTATTTGATCGGACGGTGGATATCATGCCCGAATATGAACGATAAGCCCCCTTTCCCTCGGCCTGTAGTTCTTGGGTTCGGGTCGTATGAAAGCAATGAGGAGAGGGGCTTAGTACTTGGGGGCTTCGGCTCAATATAATTTTAACGGCAGGCTTTTAACCTTTGAATAATGCATTTTGCGGCCCAGGAGGATGGCGATAGATGCAACATGAGGATTTTAGGCCACGACAGAAGGTTTGAAATAAATTCAGGAGAGGTAGTAGACCAAAAATGTGTATGCAGGGGGGGGAATATGTACAACATCGGCTCCAGCTGGGGACGGCATGTTCGTCCTCGGACATGTCGAGAACATGCAGACCTCAGACACTCTTGTGTGTGAATTTTATTCTACGATCCCTTTGCGTTTTCTTCAAAACTCGTCAGCTTATGAACATTATCCAAAGAATGATGAAACAAAAAGAAAACTAATATACAATATAATACACCAGGCTGTCTTGGCCTCCCGGGTCCCATACTCTGCTTTGCTGGTGTCCATTAGTTGCATTATTATTCAACCGTGCCCTTCTATGTTTGCATATTTTGTTTTTCAATTTGCCTCCAGCTCTGCTTTCATATTCTGTTCTTGTTTTTACATTACCTAACTTTATTTTCTTTCTTGCTGGTATCTGTTGTTTCTGAGGCACCTTCGTCATTAGTCTTCTCATGCTGTCAATTCCTATGCCCAGCCTTTCTTTTATCTGGAACCGACTTTGCTCACTGCTGTCTTCATCTTGGGCAGCTTTGATTTTTGCACTTTCCACTGCATCTTCAATATGGCTCTCGAAAGCCTGATCACCTCCTCCTTGTATTTTGAAAGGCAGTGGGGTCTCTCTTTTTTGTTCCACAATAGCAGCTTTGAAAATTTTTCTCTCTGCTGGCAACATACTGTCAGAAAATATCCTTGATCCTTCTTCAGATGTTTGCAAAAAATGAGCATAAGGATCATGAAAAGATACCTGGTCGTGTATATTAGGCAAGCAGGCTCCAACCAAGATTTCTTTTCCTTCCACTGGATTAAGAACAAGACTCTCTTGAGAAAGAGAATCTCCCTCATTTTCTTCATTTTCTGAACTGGAGGACTCATCATATATTGGAGCTGAGTCCTTTTGAAGCTCTGGTATATTTTTCTATGATGCACTGAGCTCTGTGAAAAGGTCCTTGAATTCTTGAGCAGGGGCTTGCTCCATTATTTCCTCTTTTTCAAGAGAAAGCTCGTTGTTTTCATCTCGCTCAAGAATCTCTCCTTTGCTCTCCTCTTCTTTTCCTTGTATTGAATCATGTTTTTTCAATAAAATCTCTAGCAGCCTGACTTCTTCGTTCCATGGATTAAAGTCTTCCCCCGAGTTTCCTTCCTCCTTTCTTGAAAAGGAAAGCTGCTGGCTTCCAGTCTCGCTGATGGTCTGTGTTAAAGAAAAATGAGGATCCAAGGAATCTTCATCTGCTATTATACTATCATGGCTCTCCTCATCCGTATCATAGATGGGCTGACTGGTTTCATTACTATTTTGAGATTGCTGGCCCTGACTTTCCTCCCATGGGTCTACTGATGATGGTTCTGCAGACTCAGCTTCTCTCTGGAAACAATCATCATCAAATAAATCATAACTAGGAAATTCAAAATCGTAAGAAATGTCACCAATCAAACCCGTCGGATTCTCAGCAGGTCCTTCTTCGTCTCGATCCTCAGAGGAGTTTTCTGGTTCCGAATCATCAAAATAATAAGACGAATGGGCAAGAGTGTGCGTTCTATAAATGATTTCTGAGGTGGATTGCTGATTTGATATCTGAGCGATTTCTTCTTTTGTCAAAAGAGGTGTTCCCCTTTCAACATGGGCAAAAAAAAAACAATCCCCTTTTTCTTGCATTAGCTGACCGGGAGGCGGGATGTTCTCTTGAGCCTCCTCTTCCACATCAGAATCTGCCTCTTCTATGTGATCTCTTATCTCCTCGAGGCAGCGCTCCCTATTTTCCAATGCTATTAGATCGTGATACTCTCGGATCAGCATAATACAAGATGTAGGTAAGAAATCAGGAGGTTTCTGATCACTTTCCTCCTCATTTTCTATAGGTTTTAAAAAATCATACGTGTCTCGCTCATTATCCACGTCTTGGGTTTGTTCTTTTGATTGCAAGAGTTTGATCTCAGCTTCATATCTTTCAATCATCACTCTTAGAAGGATTTTCTTAAGCACAGGTGTGCAACTTGGGATGAGAAGAGTGATTTGTGGAAGGTCCTCCACTTCCAGTTTTTCCAAGCCACATGATATCTCATCTCTGCACTCTGCTATGAAACTCGGATGCATTTTTGAAAACTGCTCAAAGTCCTCCACCAGTGGAGTCTTTTTAATCACTTTGGAACTGTAGAGTCGACAGGTGGATGGTTCAAGCTCTTTACTGTCCACCACAGGGATTTACCAAATCAAAGTCCTTTGTGTCTTCCCCACAGAGTCGGACGCAAATAGATTTATCAAATAAACAACAACTGGAGTCGGAATTTTCATCGAGATTTCTTGAGAAGAAGAAGGCGAATAATCTTCAATGGAATATTCAGGTTTTCAGCGTAGTTTTCAAGACGAGCGGCTTCCTCTCCTTCCGTACTCTTTTTATGAATGATTTTTTTCTCGGGTCGACACGTAAGGTGTTTTCAATCAACTACTACAGATGTATCTCGACCTCAAAAAGGGCTTCCTCTCGAGCCAGACTTCCAATAAAATTTACCTATCAAATACCAATGGAGTCGCCAAGGTGAGAAATCTAACTCTTCACCTCTCTCGTGCTCACCGAGTCAGAGTGAAAATAAGATGTCGAACCTGTGGAAACGTATATTCTTGAATCTCGTGTCCTAATCACGCGTAAAGATGTTGTGGATGATTTTGTCACCTCCTGGGAGACGCTCAGAGCTGCTATATAGACCAATGCCTAGACATCTTAATATAGCAAGGAGCCCTTTATAGTTTGGGTTGTCAGTCCAAGAGCTCACTTACTATCTCTTGTTTGAACAAGGAAATTAGTTTTGAATGGGACCAATCTCTCTGAGAAGCTGACACAAAGATAAGAATAATGTAGGAACATCTTGTAAAACTTCAGCATGAAAGCATCAGACAGTTAAGAGACCGCTTACTGTAAAGAGGGCCGATTCAAATAATATATCACAGGAATCAGATATCAGGAAGTGAGTGCAGTGAGGAAACATAAGGAGATATTAGCTGACATGAGATGACATGAGATCGATACCCAGATACACAACAATCCATATAAGGGCTTAATCTAATTTACGAATCCTTATATGACAATGGCGTTTTAAAAGCACCCTCCTCAAGCAACTAATATAGTAGAAAGTATGGAAAGAGTGAACGTGAAACAAACATATCATGACTAGGCCTATTTAAAGCGCGACTAATCCTGCGTAAAGGCACCACTTAAGATGAATCCTTACTGCAAACTAGTGAGCCACTCGCATTCTAGAACATGATACAAGAAGATAAATAGCATGAAACGAGATATTGTATTAACACATAAAGAAGGTTACATACTGTGAGATACCAGAGACCAGAATCCTCATTACAGTTATAACTCCTCCTCACTAAGACCCTACGGGCTCGGAAACTTCATACAGAAATGTTACAAAATGTATACAAGAGTCTTTTCGCTGCACAGCTTGCTGATAGAAATCTGGAACCTTTACAATGTATTCTTTTTTGGTCTTTATAGGAGTGATGGAGAATTCTAGAGGAGGAGGCAGATAGGAGACATTTAATGACTTATTTTGAATCAGATGGCGGAAAACATTCGCGCCCACTCTACGAATGACTAACTGTAAATGATTGTACTAGACAACCTGTCCATGAAATAAATGCTGGGAGATAAAAATCTCTTTATATACAAGATAGAAATAATAAAATATATACACTATATTGCCCGCGGCTGAGGGAAGATCTGCTGCCGTAAGAGATTTGAAATAATCTGTATCTTTGTACTGTACTCTCGGCCCTTGGCTTTGGATTTGAATCCTGGGTTAATGCGTGGTGAATTTATCTGGAGGGTTCCGAGAATTCATATCTGTGTCTTCTTTAATGGCAGTCACCTCTCCCACCTACCCTCGGCTTCTTTCTTTAATTCCGCCAGCGAAATATGTCCTTTAGTAAGCTCCTGATCTTTGCAACGGAGGCGGCAAGTTAAAGCGCCTACTAAGTTGTTTTAAAACCTGCCAAACATTAGAGAAAATTGACTCGGTGACAGGGAGTATGGATACGACAACAGCCATGGAAGCGGTGATACGGACTAGGCGAAATGTTGAGACGATGCAGGGTGACAGGAAACGCATGAATATAATGGAGAAATAGAGGGTGACAATGCAGAATACAATGGAGCGACAATGAATGAACGGGGCAAAGGCTCATAAAATATGACACGTCACCGGAACATGTGGATGGTGGAGGAGGAACACGGCGTACACTTGTGAATTATGATGACACGACCACAGGAGGTGGGACCCAAATCGGAAATCGCAATCGGAAAGTGGAGCGGGGAGGCCGGGGTGGCACAGTTTGGAAGTTCCGATTGCGATTGAGGGCAGGACTGCGATTGACTCAGGACCGTTCGATCTCAAAACAAGATCAACGGCTAAAATTGCATCGGAGGGCAATGAAATGGTGGGCCATGAGCACGATGAACTTAGATTAAAGTATATGCAACTTCAAAGAGCGACCACCCTTGGATAAAAGGCTCCTAGATCTAATGGTTCGCATGAATTCTGCTGCCCAGCAATTGTACTGACATTAACGCGCGGGGAAAGTGGTTTTGGGGCCCGTACCAGAGACACGCGGCACCCTTCTAATGGAATCGCTGGCCTGATGGATAATACCGCCAGTCTGGGGTAAGCGGTGCGGGGGTTTACCACTGGTTTTCTGCGCACGGGGCCCTCCATATATAATGATCACTGCTCCATTGATTTTATTTGATCGGACGGTGGATATCATGCCCGAATATGAATGATAAGCCCCCTTTCCCTCGGCCTGTAGTTCTTTGGGTTCGGGTCGTATGAAAGCAATGAGGAGAGGGGCTTAGTACTTGGGGGCTTCGGCTCAATATAATTTTAACGGCAGGCTTTTAACCTTTGAATAATGCATTTTGCGGCCCAGGAGGATGGCAATAGATGCAACATGAGGATTTTAGGCCACGACAGAAGGTTTGAAATAAATTCAGGAGAGGCAGTAGACCAAAAATGTGTATGTAGGGGGGGGAATATGTACAACAGGTTCCTGAGACCTCTCCCTGGTCTATTGCACTTATTGATTTGGGCGACATCTACCTGATCTGTTATTTTGATGGGGCCTCATCTGGTGGGCATTGTGGATGCGGTGCCTTTCTTCATATCGACCTTTCCATCCTCTTTTGTTTTCACTCGTTTGGAGGTAATGGGGATAATTGTAGGGCCGAAATGTTGGCTTTATGGGGTGCCCTACAAGTTTCCCTTTGGCTCTACATTGAAAGGATCCAGATCGTTGAAGACTATCTCACCATCATTCATTAGATCCAAGGTAGGAATGCTTTGGAGGTTCCCTCTCTTTGCAACTGGTTAGAATGGATTCGGGAATTAAAGGCTCTCTTCTCAGAGATATCTTTCCAGCATGTCTACAGAGAAGAAAACTCTGAAGTCGATGCTCTATCTAAGCAAGCTTTGTCTCTTCTACCTGGGCATATGCATTATGAGCATGTCGTGGATGGCTCGATTATTAACAATGGTTCCTTTGAGATCTCGTTTATTTCCATACACCCTATGGTTTTTTGGTATCTCGTCATGCCCTATTTCTGATATAGTTTCTTCTATGTTATCTGTACTTGTCATGTATTTCTCTCCAACACCATATGTTTTATGTTTTTTGCACCTTCCTGTGGATATATATGGCTATTAATTCTATAGTACATGGATTTTTTTGGCTAGTATATGGCATCAACATATATGCTTATATGTTAGACAATAGACAAGAGAGAACATGAATCAAGTTTTTGTAAAATATTTTCTTTGTAATGAAAAAATGTTCTCTTTTTCCTCCTGGAAAATAAAACAAAAAAACTAATCATTATTAATAATATCAAACTAAATAAATACAAACATTAAATAATAAAACGCTCTTTTGACACCAAAATTTTAATATGTTTTCTGCGTAATATGTATCACAAAATAATTTTAGCCCTGCATCGACAAACATTATTTGGACAAAGCACACATTATTATAAATTTAGGCAAGTTGGTTTGATTTTGTTTTAAAGTTAACATATCACTATTTTCAATTGATTCATGTGAGAATATAAAGGCGAAGATTAACAAACAATTTTCCAACAATGACATGTGTATTAATGGTTTTGCACTATTGTTGTGGTTCCTTTATTTTTCAGAACTATCTTCTGAGCGTCTCGTAAAAAGGGACTCACTCAAGGAGAAAGAGTTCATCCTCTAGCATTTCCGCATTTCACTTTGGTTATTTTAAATTTAAATTTTTTCTAATTCCAAAAAAATGGTTTGTTGATTACTATATATATACAACTTTGTGAGAAAGAGTTCATTCTCTAGCATTTCCGCATTTCACTTTGGTTATTTTAAATTTAAATTTCTTCTTATTCCAAAAAATATGGTTTATTGGTTACTATATATATATATAATTTTAAGGTCAGAGAAAATATCAAATTGGTGTATGAGTAAGGTTAGAGACAACATTAAATTGGTGTATGAGACTCTTTTGTTTGTGAGACAACCTACCCACTTTCTGCACTTAATTGATATTAAAAGTTGTCTTAAATTATAGATTTTGTATATATTATTTTTTTGTTTTTTATTTTTTTTGTCTATATATGGAGAATTTAAGTGAGATTTTTTGACATAGTATTTTAAGTTAGCTAATTTTTATGAAGTAGTGTACTTCATTTTAGAAAATTTAAATCAAACACATACTAATATAAAACCAACCAAACATCCAAACAACATTAGTGACAATTGGTTGAGTTAACCCTTCGAAATATATATATATATATATATATATATATATATATCAATTTATCAATTTTTTTCTTCAAGATATATGCATTTAATAGAGTACTCAATACTTATCATGAGCCTCACAAAAAGACCATGATATTAACATTTGAGAATGTTTTCTTTTAAATCAGAAAGAGTATGTGTATTATATAATTTTGTGTCTCGTTCTAACTATTTTCTCCTTTCTAATAAGAATACATAATTTTCCTAAGGACAATATATCTAAGCAAGAAAAAGAAGGGTTTTGAAAGTGAATACCTTACAAAACTGCCCCAACAAAACACAACATTTACAACACACAACACTACTAGGGAATTTTTTAAATCCACCATTAGGGAATTATAGCGAGCATGATTTGACAATTAATCTTTAATTCACCTACCTTCAATTTACACCCCTCGTCATCATACTTGTCTACTTCTTCGTTGAAGTTTGTTAGGACATGGAAATATGCTTTGGATTGGGATATCTTTCATAATTTTCCTAATTATTTTCATGATGTTTTCTAGTGTGCTTCATTTCAGAAAATTTAAGTCAAGCACATACTAATATAAAACCAACCAAACATCCAAACAACATTAAGTGACAATTGGTTGAGCTAACCATTCGATATATATATATATATATATATATATATATATATATATATATATATATATATATATATATATATATATATATATATATATATATATATCGATTTTTTTCTTCAAGATATATGCATTTAATAGTGTAGTCAATACTTATCATGAGCCTCACAAAAAGACCATGATATTAACATTTGAGAATGTTTTCTTTTAAATCGGAAATAGTATTTCTTTGTAAATTTTGTGTCTCATTCTAACTATTTTCTCCTTTCCAATAGGAATACATAATGTGCTGAGGACAGTATATCTGAGCAAGAAAAAGAGGGGTTTTGAAAGTGAATACCTTACAAAACTGCCCCAAAAAAACACAAAATTTACAACACACAACACTACTAGGGAATTTTTTTAATAGAATTTAGACACCATTAGGGAATTGTAGCGGGCATGATTTGGTAATTAATCTTGAATTCACCTATCTTCAATTTACACCCCTCGTCATCATACTTGTCTACTTCTCTATTGAAGTTTGTCAGGACATGGAAATATGCTTTGGATAGGATATCTTTCATAATTTTCCTAATTATTTTCATGATGTTTTCCATAGATTTCTCCTTTAAAAGGAAGCCTTTGACCAAATGATGCAAGATTAGGAGATAATCTCCCATAACCATAAGTGTGTCCACTTGATGTTCTTTGGCTAACAAAAGTCCTTAGTAGAGACCATAAATCTATTAGTTTTTTGTGTCATATGACCAAGGCCCCATGAATACATGAACTCTTTGTCCTTCTTAGGGCCATAAAGTACTGCTCCCCCTCCCACCAACCCTATCAACATTTGAGAATGTCATGAGTAACCACAATACTCAATAATCAAATTTTGTCATGGCCTTGGGTAGTGGACATCCTTTGTATTGTGTGCATATAAAAATTTCATCTTGTCACATACCTGCGACTTCTGAAGATGTCTTCTTAATATGTCAAGGAACTAATAAACGTTATAAAATAGATATTTGAAAATGCATTGTATCTCATGATGTTGAGGTATGCACCACTGGGAAACAAAATAATATTTTATATTAGTTTTTTATAAGATTTTTTTCTATTCTTAAATATTCGTTCCATGGGGAAATCTTGCCTCATAAACGTAATTAGTATGTCATATTTTGTTTGCAACCAAGGTAATATGTGCTCTTATAAAACATCCAAGACTTCTAAAATTACTTTTGAGATCTTGAAGAATGTTGATGGCATATTCGAAAAATAAAAAACGAACTACAACAAGTGATGTTGAGTCATGCACCTAGAAGGTATGAAAGGAAAAGGCTTATTCTTTGTTTACCTCTTTAAGTTTTAATGAATATTCAATGAATTATGCAATAGGTTATATAATTTAATATAGGTTATAAACCCAAATCAATGTTTCATGGATTTTTCCTAATGGATAATAATCTAATGAGAGAGGTTGAGAAGGGTCTACGATATTGCCTAGAAGGTTTAGATTTATGTGTGATTATGTAAGACAAAAATTCAAAATAAAAATCAAATTTAATTGCACTCATGGAGGGGGTGCTCACATCATGATTAAAGCAAAGTGTGGTAAGGAATTTTGAATGAGGCGGATTTATCTTTTAACAAATGGAGGCCTAAATACCAATGATTAATTTATCCCGCCATTTTAATTTGATTGTTAGATGTTCTTGTTAAAATTCGATGAAGGTTTCAAGGTCAAATCTCATTAATTCGTTTAGAGTTACCAACCACTATTTACCAATGGTCAATCCTCCTTCCATCCAAAAATTCTACAGGAAAAAGGGGGAGATTTCTACCACCTTGATTCTTCTCTTAAGTATGTGAGGGTGGGGTGAGATCATTTTTAAAAGATATATCCATATCATTGAGCGAAGCTAACTACTACATAAAGGAATTAGAGTTTGTATGCTAAAGTTATGGCTTTAGGAAGGTGATGTTGTAAATTGGATTGTCAATGCCCACCTTTCCTTTGCCACCTTGACTCCTAGATTTAGGGTTTCTTCCTTATGGATTTTTATATTCTAGTGCTTTTGCTTCTTAATACAATAGAAGAAGTTTCATTTTTTGTCAGGGGTTTTTAGCAAATGAATATAACCATCACATTTATTCTCAAATATAAGTTAACTCCATTCTAACTACCATGTATTGTGATGTACATTGCCTTGATTTTCACCATTATATTCATTTTTCAAATTAAATTGATTTTCAGCATAATTCTTTGTCATGACTTGTGTTCATTTTTCAATATTTATTATTGTCTCACTTCATACTCAATCAAATCAACATCATCTTACATCATTATGTAGGTACATAACAAGCAAATGATGTAGGTACATAAGAGAGAAATGAGTTTTCTTCTTGAATGTTGAGAGATTTTATTCACCTTTTTACACCATATATGATATTAGAAGCCCTAGATGCAATAATTGATCTAACTAAATCGTCTTAATCATATTTTGCTTTTACTTTGAATTCAAAGAACGGAATTATTCATAAATTATTTAGTTGTCTTATCCTTTCGAAAAAAATAGCTAAATTGAACAACCCAATAACACAATTATTAAAGCTTTTTGAAAAATAGCTTGTATAAAATGCAAGTGTGATGTTTCTTATGTATTTTATTTCATACATGATTTAGTCATTTCACTCTTTTAATTTACTATTTCTAATGTTAAGATGGTGGAATAGATTATTATTGGACGCAAATCTCTTGAGAGCCCTATTAACTCAATGTTATAGTACACATATAAATACAATATGCTTTATCTCAAGATAGACTAACTATCTTGGACACACAATCAATTGGTTGAGTAATGTCTCAACCACACACCAATATAGGAAGCTAACATTTTGGAGAGAATATCTCAAACCAATTAGGTCTCAACAACTCGCTAACTAATAGGAATAGACTTCTTCTTGTAGAGACTACATCTCTACACAATATGAAAAATAATTCAATAATTAAATATGATCACACATATAAAGACAAGCAGTGGTTACATACCCCAACACTCCCCCTTAACAACTACTTGTCTTAATCTCAGCCAGTTGATGTCTTCAACTACATCTTCACTGTAGCACATCCTCCACTTCAAACGAAAGAACCTTTTGATCAACAAATTCTACCCATGGTCCAACTTGGCACTTTCACTTTGTACTTCTATCATGTAGAAATCACCAAAATATCAACAAATATATAAAGAAATAACCATCCATTAGAATGTATGGGTACCTAATTGCTGCAACCGTTAGTTCACTATGACGTCTCTTCATGTACATGGTTTCAATCTATTGATGAACTCCACATGAATGTAAAACTTTGCCTCTCAGATTATACAACCAATATGGTCCACTCAAGTGTATCCAACAAACACATGGCCCGCACCTTCGAGTGTTAAAAAAATCCTAACAAAGGCTACTTAACTATATTAGACACTTTCATTATCAGGGACACGTGATAAAGGACTATGCATGCCTCTAAGAGACATAAAAAAGTTACGGTTCATGCATAAATTATAGCAGCTTCCTAAGTCGAATGTGTGGTTCAATGTAGTGAACTTATGGGGCCGAAACTGGCATATCATTGTTGGTGCTCCTAAAATTTTAAAGTTTGAAAATGGTTTCCCTAAACTTGAGAATCATCATGACCTTGGGGCAACTATGGCCATGCATTGATTTATGCAATATTTAAATTATACTAATAGTAAATGCCATCGTTACAATGCATTGTGAGTTTAGAAATGCAACAAGCAATTACCTTTTCTAAGAGGTGCAACATGGACTATCATATAATGATGTAAAGGTAGAAAGCGTCAAATTATTTTGGATACTTCTATGGAATGCATATTTTTTTTCAATCAAAATTCATATATACAAAGAAAAATTCTAGACTAGAACTAAAGATTATAGATTTATCATTATAAATATGATTTACATTTAACTTAAATTTTGTCATTGAAAAAAATTCTCTTTTATATTAAAAAAAAACATATACTAATTTAATATCTAAATAAACATAATTTCAAAATTATATTATTATTATTAAAAAACTAAATAAATACCAATACTAAATAATAAAAATTAGGTTGACAAAAACATTTTAATATTTTACCACTTAATAATTCCATAATATTTTCAAGTGAGATTAAGATAAGTCCATGTGTAACTTGATAATACCATGTAGGATGAAAATAAGTTTTCCATGTAAGATAAAAGAAAAGTACACATGTCACAGCACGACTTAATATTTCCATGTAAGATGAAGATAAGTAAATGTGTCACAATATAATATGATAAAGATAAGTGTGTGTCAATATAATTTCACGTAAGCATCAACAAACATTGTATTTGACCAATTACATTTTATTATAAACTTAATAATTCCATGTCAGATGAAGATAAGTATTCCATGTAAAATAAAGAAAGGTACGTGTGTCACAATATAATTCCATATAAGATAAAAACAAGTACTTGTGTCCCTTAGCCACCACCAAGAGTAAATAATGATAGTTTTCTCTTCGAATTGTAGAGGGTTGGTTCATCCCTCCAAAGTAAACTTCCTAAGAGACCTCATAAAAATTGAAAAACTAGACATCCTCTTAATCCAAGAGACAAAAATCAGCAATCAAGAAGTGGACACAATAATAGAAAAATAAAAAAACTATCATGGGCAAGAAATTTCAGCAAATGGAGCCTCAGGAAGAATTTGTACTATATGGAAAAAAGGAAAATGGCACATGCATCATACAACAAAAAAAGAGTATTGGATAAACACAATTTTGGAAAATGTAGAAAATGGAAAGAAAACCAACATTTACAATATTTATTCTCCAAATCATTACAGGGACAAAGAGACATGCTGGCAGACCTTAAGAGAAAACACAATGGAGGATCTCGAAGAAAATCTCATTGTAGGAGGAGATCTCAACCTTGTTCTCAAGGCGGAGGAAAAGAGAGGGGGCACCTTTCTGCCTGACCAAAACAGAGAAACTTTAGAAGAAATTATGGAACAATGCAACCTTCTATATATCCCTCCAAAAAACGGAAAATAAAAATGGGACAACAGAAGAATAGGGAAGGCAAACATCAAAGAAAGGCTGGACAAGATTTTATCTGGGACAGAATGGTGGCCAACTATAACAGAGTATCTTCACAAATCATTCCTTCGGCAGCTTCAGACCATAAACGTGATCTAATTGAACTTGGAATGGTTGAAAATTATGGTCCCCTCCCTTTCAGATATAACCAGCTTTGGGGCAGCCATGAAGAAGGAAAACAAGAGGTGGAAAAAGTCTGGGGGAAAAATATCAACGGTTCACCAACATACATATGGGAATTAACGTTAAAAGCCACCAAAGACAAATTGAAAGATTGGGCTAAGACCAACTACAAGGAGCCAGAAAGAGAGAAAGAGACCTTAAAGCATGAACTAACAAAAATCCAAGAGGAATTGGAAAACACTGATAGCACAGTTGAGAAGCAAGCAAAGGAAAAATAAATTCAATGGAAAATTTACAGGAACAACAGACAGGAAGAAGAAACATGGAGGCTAAAATCTAGGTAGCTTTGGATACAAGCTGGAGACAAGAACACTACCTTTTTCCGTAACTCAGCCAAAACAAGAATGATAAAGAAAAACATAGAAAAAATAGTGGGAGAAGGAGGACAAGAAATAAAGGGTCAAGAAGAAATAAAAAATGAGGTCTTTAGGAACTTCAAAGCCCTCTTGACAACAGTAGAAAGCCAGGAAAACTCAGAGGAATTTTTGAAGCATATTCCAAAGTTAGTTGATGTGGAATCAAACAATTCCCTCTCCAAATAAGTCACAGAAGAAGAAGTCAAGGCAGTTGTTTGGGATTTGCAGTCGGAAAAGGCACCGGGTCCAGATGGCTTTCCCATTGCTTCCTATCGCACCTTCTAGCATCTCATCAAAAAGGATTTAATAAAGATGATAAGATATGCTATCAGGAAGAAAAATATTAGGGGATTCACCAACTCCACATTTCTAGCCCTCGTCCCAAAAGACCCCCGCCCCTCCACCCTTAACCGATTTCGGCCAATTTGCCTCTGCAATGCCTCTTATAAGATCATCTCCAAAATTCTTGTTGTTAGGCTCAAACCCCTTCTTCATTCCCTCGTTTCAGAAAACCAAGGCGGTTTTGTCCCCAACCGGCAGATAGTTGAAAACATTATCTTGATGCAAGAAGCTCTCCACACAAGCCTCTCTACAAATGAAAAAGGGTTCATCCTCAAAATGGATATGGCTAATGCATTTGATAGAGTAAACCTCACTTTCCTTACAGATGTTTTATATAGATATGGTTTTTTTGATGATTTCGTCAAAATAATCAAGGCCTGCATTATAGGCCCTTGGATAGCCCCCCTCGTTAATGGCAGACCCTGTGATATTTCAAAGCTCAAGGGGCCTTGGGCAGGGTTGTCCCCTGTCCCCTTTTCTTTACATCCTTATGGTTGATTCCCTTAGCAGAAAAATGGAACACTTCAGAAGAAATTCCACCTTAACAGGCCTCTCTATCAGTAGTGGAACCAAAAGAATAAATCGCTCCTTGTTTGTTGATGACACTCTCCTTTTGGGCGGAGCATCTTGCATAGTTGCTAGAAGATTCAAAACCATCCTTGATAACTTCATGGATGTCTCAAGTGGACTGGTTAATAATGACAAAGTTTGCATTTACAGCTGGAATACTCCCGTTATAATTATTCAACGGATGTCCCAAATTCTCCAAATTCTGTATCAAAACAATTGGGACCGCTTTCAATACCTTGGGCTGCCCATCACCAAGAAAAACATGAAGACAGAAATCTGGAGTAAATATGCTGAGAAGATGAAAACAAAAATTCAAGCATGGGGCATGCTTTGGCTAAACCAAGAAGGGCGAATCATCCTCATCAAATCCATTCTAGTAGCCTTGCCTTTATACCAATTTTCTCTTATCGCAGCTCTTGCAAGCATCCATAAGCAAATTGAAATTATAATCAGGAGCTTCTTATGGCAAGGCAGAAAAAGAGAAAAAAAAAAAAAAAATCAGCCTAGTAAATTGGAAACAAGTTACAACTCCTTACAAAAATGGAGGACTCCCATAAAAACCCCTGGAATAATGAATCTGGCCTTGGGAAATAAGATTGCATGGAGGTTCCTAACGAGAGAAAAAATTTGGTGGAAAGCAGCATTAGAGGCAAAATACCTTAATGCATCAAGAATCTCTATTCTGGAAAAAATCCCTCCAACAAGACCTTGCACTCAAATATGGAAAGTAATATCTGGAGAAATTCATTTAATTAAGGACCACATCTCAATGAGGCTAGGAAATGGGAACATATAAATTTATGGCAAGACAGCATAATGGGAAATCCTCCCTTAGATAGTAATCCGGACATCAAGGATATAAAGAGGTGGATGATAAGGGAAGGATACAAAAAAATGGAGGATATCTCCAATTGGGAGTTAGATGGTGTATGGAAACATTGGGCCAAACCAAATCTGCCCAATGAACTAACAAATCAATGAAATATCATGACTTCCCTTCTCGTTGGTGTAGCACCAATCGACAAAAACATCAAAGATGCCTACTACTGGAAACCAACAGGAGGATAGTATTCAGTCAAGACTGGATATAAAAAAATCCAAGAGCAACAGAGGCAGCAAGAATGGAAATATTGGAGGTAGGCCTAGAAGGTGGAAACCCTCCCTAAGATAAAAATCTTCTTATGGACACTGCTACACAACAAATCATTAACATCAGAAAACTTAAAGAAGAGAGGAATATGTGGACCATCGCAATGCCCTCTCTGTATGAAGGCAGAGGAAACAATCCAACACCTTCTCCTAGAGTGTCCCTTTTCTAGAAATTGTAGGGAGGCAATGGTGACACCTATTGAAGAAAATTTGAATTATAAAGTTCCTCTAAGTCACTTCATTAGTAAATGGAAAGGCAACTTTCCACACTCATTCAAAAACAAATCCACAATTCAGAGATTCTGGAGCAGCCTCCCATCCTTTCTTTGTTGGAAAATATGGTTAGCTAGAAATGGGAAATTTTTCAAAAATAAAATCCCCGTTGTAAATACAATCACTTCAAAAGCCTAGGGATTAATTATTGAGTTTCTTTCAGCCAAAGGGCTCCATGGAATAGACATGGCTCAACTTCAGAATGACAAAAGAAGTTGGATTGGCTTTTCCTTCAATAAAATCAGCTTCAGTCCCCATCAAAAGAATACAAGGGTCCAACAAATTTGGAAAATTAGAAAGATAGAGACTAAGTTTCAGAGCTGGATTTACTCTCTCAATAGAATCTGCCTTTTCTTTGATGGAGCGTCAAAGAAAAATTCAGGAAAAGTAGGATCAAGAGGCCTCATTATCCTCCAAGACAAAAAAAATCAGATATCTTACAACTGGGGATTAGGACAAATGTCAAACAATAAAGCCGAGGCTTATGGTTTACTTATAGGCCTCGAAATCCTAAAGGACAGGAAAATCAATAATGCAATTATTTTTGCATATTCTTCACTCATCATTCAAGCAATGGTGAGCAAGACCCTTCCAAAAAACACAGCCCTCAGTCAAATTTTTCATAGAGCCAAAAATTCAGCAAAGCATATAGGAAAGGTTGATTATTATCACATTCTTAGAGTAAATAACAAGCAAGTAGACTCTCAAGCTAATGAGGGAGCACAGAGAAATATTGGACAATTCACAATTGATGGTATCACATCTCATATCCCTATTCCATGATGTTTTCTCCTACTTCATTGACTTTAAAGCACCTCCATCCTTTCATAGATCAGAATAACAATAGACATATCATGATTATATTCTCTGAAATATCCCAGCTCAATCCCAAAAAATCTATCAAGCTCGAATTCCTAAAGATCTATCACATCTCTGCAATCAGTACTCTCATCCTACATCCCTTGCTAACTCTCGTGAATCCCCTCTACAAAGATACCTCACTATTATGCTATAAAATATGTGCCCCTGTATGGTTTATCACAACATCTGATTATGCAGCGCCCTCATCTCTGATTTCATAGTGCCCTCTCCTCATCCTTCCCGGTCTCTTCGTGCCCCTTTCTCCCTCCTTGCACCTTCTCCCATTCCATCAATTGATCATGTGGAGTGTTGGACACCCTTGTGCTCTCACAGCACCTCCCATTCTCACCCCTCTCCCCTCATCATATCCTTCATCTCCACTCATTCCCATCATCCGGAGCCCCAACTCATCCTTCATCCAGCCTTTGTTTTTACGCTCTTTGCATATTGCAAAATCCATGCTTTTCTCAACAAATAAGGCAGAAGAGCAGCAACGAAAAAACAAAGGAGCATCTACTTAGAAGGTGGAAAAGTGCGCAACAAAACCAAAAGCAACAGAAACAACAAACAGAGAAGATTGCAACGACAGTGTATACGCTCTCCTTCAGAAAATGGATCCATTAGAAGACAAGTAGCATCCTTGTGCATTCTGTATATCCCACATAGTGGTGATAAAAAGCTTGAGAAGCCAAATTCAGCAAGACAAGGCCTGAACTAAGGCAGAGATGGCCATCCTTCGCTCTCAATGGGATACCTACACTAAAGATGTAATGACAGTCAAGAATCGATGCAATCATCTGGAAGAGTCTCTCAAATTCATAAGGGAAGCTCTCAACCAAAAATCAGAACAAGGCTCCACCTCCCAGGATCAAGGAAGCAGATACAGAGGCAGTGAGAACACTATGAACAAATGATCCTCCACATCATCCAGCTTTTTATGCTTTTGTCTAGGATTATAGTAGTAAATCTAGTTTTAAAATGAAAGTTAAATGTATTTTTCTTTTAGAACAGTTTGTCTGGCAATATAGCACAAATGTAACAACTTCTACTTCAAAAAGGAGGGAAATAAATAGTAGCTCTAGCAACACTCATGAATTAATGCTTCCCTAGCAGACAAAATCACTTTGTATCAAGATCGGGGAAATTTTGTAATGAAAAATTTCTTCTCCTCCTTCTTTTCACATAATACAATATAACTGAATTTGTGCGGAAGAAGAAAAAAAAAAAAAAGATTTAAAAGTTTCTTAATGATATTTAATATCATTTATTGTATCAAAGTGGTGGATATTAAATTAATTCATAATGGCTAATAGATATCTACTCTTGGGAAATCTTTTTACTGATATGAAATAAGTATGAACAAAACTGAGTTGAAGTTTCAATACTAATGAGTAATGTGATAACATTAAGTTGATTAGAATTTTAAATTATTGGAAAAAAAATTAATTAATTAATTTTTAAAATACATATCTAAGAAAAATTTGTTGTGAGATTAAATGAGTTTATGTTCTAATAATTAATATTATAAGATATTTTTAATTAAAACATCATTTTTTTTAATATATTTCTAAAATAAATTAATTTTATAATCAACAAATTCTTTTGTTTAATTAGGTTGCCTTGCATCCTGGCAAATCTCAGAATCTCCAAATTCTCATGGAAGAAGACCTTCAAGTCCCTGTTGGGGGTGTCCAATCATCGGGACAAGTGGATTGTGGGCAGTTAAGGCTAGACCAGCCCTCAGACATGCGCCTGTTGACTCACCGCCCTCCCACGCTCAAACAGTAATGGGCCTCGGGGCAGGCAATCCTACGGTAGCGGTGAATGCAGTTAAGGGTGCGTAGGACGTGAGACAGGCCATTCGGTATCCGCAGGTGATGGTGAAGGTTGGTGCTCTAGATTTCGCAGATGAGCAGAAGCTGACTCTCAAGCCTTGGCTTGAGCTTCACTGGCAGGAGACGAGGTGGGTGCAAGTTCAGTTGGGTAGCAGTGGCGAGAGTCTGGTAGCTGGGAGGAATCCTAGCAACGAGAAGAGCATGCTGCACCAAGAGACAGACGAAGGTGGTGGGGGTGAAATAGTTGTGGAGGGAGCGTCTCTGGACAGGTGGTTCTAGTGCTCAGCCCGGGCACTAGAGGACAGTTTGCGGACTGCGCATGAAGGTTTCTTCACTGGCCAAGGCTTAGGGTGGTTCCGCCTTGGGCTTACTGAGCACTCAAGCTCTCCTATGATTTGCATTTGTGGGTGGTGGTGCTTCCGCACCTCATTTGAGGGCAGTGTTTCGGCTGGTGGTGGTATTGGGTCTCTCATTCACAGTGCTCGGGACATGGTTAGTGATAAATCTATTTGAGTGTGCAGGGACGGTGTGTGGGTTTTAAGGGTTATTAGACCCGGAGTGACTTGCCAACAAAGCGAGAGGGAGTGTCAGGCAATTGCATGTCGTGAGAGCAAGGCCGAGAACGACGTGGAAAATCACCAAGTACTCGGGTACTCGAGCTCACGCTCGGAATCTATTGAGAGTCAACATTTGGTGGCATCCATTGTAGTTTCTTCAACTCAGTCACCAATCTAGGTTGAGGCTCCAACCACCCTTGAAGCAATTTCCACCCAACTCTGCAGATCCAGCTCAACCTGGACACCTTGCGTGAACAAAGATATGATGATCGTAATGAATTGGTGGCCTACATTAATGTTGTTCAAAACCTGTAGAATGAGACCCTCGAAGCTTTGGAGAGTTTGTGTCGTCTTCTGAGGCACTCTCACGACCACCTCTGAGATCTAAAGGCCCAAGTGGACCATATCAGCTACCATATGCACAATCAGGGTCGTCTCTTCGCGGATCCTCCGACAGGTCCCATGCACTCTCCCCCATGATGACAATTTTGTTATGTTTGTTTTGTAATTTTGTGCAACTAATACCCAAGAGCACCGAATGCCTTGGCAAGCACCCAAGTGCTTCTAGGCACTACATGCCTTCTGGATTGCGTGAATTTAATATAGCCATGCTCGCTCCTACTGTAAATTTTGTTTCTGATATGATATATAATATAGACTTTGACCGACAAAAAAAAAATTAGGTTGCCTTGCAATATTTTTTTAACATTAAGAACGCAGAGACAACGGGAATTGTCGATTCTAAGGGGATTAATTAATTCTCCCTATTAGTTCATACTTTTCAGGAATTGCATGGATTGTGATTGTTATTTAATTTTTTCTATGCAATGATAATGTCGACAGTTAAAACAAATAAAAATTATATATAAATAGAATATATATTTTTTAATTTATTGTTTGCATCTCATTTATATTTTAATTTTTAGCTTTTTAAAAAGAATTAAATGATAATTTTATTATAGGGTGTTTTCAAATTTATGAAAATAGCAGATAAACATTGACATACATTAAGTCATGCTAGACATCAAAACATTTAATTCATGATACATCTCACACTACCAAAATTAAAAGAAATCATAAAAATAAATTGGATTATAACTCTATTTTAAAATTAACATTATTATTATTATTAATCATAAAGGGAAATAATATATAACCAATGCATTAAAAAAAAAAAAAAAACATACATGCAATTTTTTACTATGTAGATTCACTCTCATTTTACTAGAAGATTTTTAACCTATAAATAGGTTTAATTACAATATTATGGACCAATACCTTAGCTTATCAATACCACATGCCCAAAAAACCATAATTTATGTGTTATAATGTTGTTTAAACAACAACGAAGCTGCATGACCATGTTTCCATGGATGATTATTTATTTACAAACCTTGCACCTATTCACTAATCACACGAGCCACTAACTAAATAGCTATAAACAACTTGTTTGTTATTTCTAGACAAGTCAACCACAAACGAAAGACCAATGAGTTATGCTCTCTTGTAATTTATGGGTCTAAGTAGGATTAGTCAATGGTGCTCTTGGAAAATTAATGCAAATTGTATATGCACCAAGACATGGCTCGCTAGGTTTACCAACGTATGTTGTTGTGGCATTTGATAAATACATTGGCCCTCCATGGGATAATACACAACCAAAGTATGTACCAATTCCACCCATACAATGAAGTAACAAGAAACAAACCCCCCTTAAAATGGCTTGGGCGGTGACTATACATAAATCTCAAGGAATGAACTTGACAAGGGCTACTCTTGACATTGGTAACACTGAATGTCAAGGCTTGACCTTTACAACAATGTCACACTCTACTACTCTAGAAGAAATGTGAATAGCTCCATCGTTCTCCTTTGAACACTATGAAAAGATGAAAGGTATTGCCTATGTCTCACTATGAAATAAATAAGAGGCACACTTACATGCTTTGTCACTCTCATAATTACAATAGCCAACTTCACCCCTACAATGTGTGGACACAACATCCTACATTCTTCTATGTTGTGATTGTAATTATGAAATCTTTGCCATTGTCTATTATTCCATATGTAACAGTGTTTGGTTATGTGCTTATTTTATTTTTTTTACTTTGTTATATACTTTATAGAAAATAAATAAATAAATTTAAAAAAAAAACCTTAGTTATTACAAATTAGTTATTAAACAAAATTTGCCTTGTATATTTTGCACATATTGCACATTTTCTATCTTCCTTTTCTCCTTTCGGCATTCTCTTCCGCCGTTTCGGGGGTATGCTAGTTTATTATTAGCATGCGCTATAACTCGATCATTAGTAGATTCCTTATGCAAATTATAGATAATGACTTTGACTCGTACAACATTGCAGTGCAAAATTAACATCTCAAATGTGCACAAATTTACGTATAAATATACATGTTTTTTTTTAAGTCTTGAATATATGTGTGTTTTTTTTAATTCTTAAATATTCATCTTATGGGGAAAGTTTGCCTCACAAGTTTAATTAGTATGTCATATTTTGTTTGCAATTAAGGTAAGATGTACTCCTCTAACACATGGATGATTTTCAAAAATACTATAGAGATCTTGAAGTGTGTTGATGAGATCTTAGAATAATATAAAAAATGGACAAGAAGTGATGACTCAATGGTGAGGCATGAAGGTATAAAAGGTGAAGACCTGTTATTTGTTTACCCTTTTTTAGTTTGATGAATATGTAATGATTTCTGCAATGTGTTATGTAATATAATATAGGTTATAGAACCAAATCAATATTTCATGGATCTTCCTAAGAGATGATAATCTAATGAGAGAGATTGAAAAGGTAGAGGATATCGCCTAGAAGGTTTGGATTTAAAAGTGATAATGTAAGAGAAACATTCAAGAGACAAATTAAATTTATTTGCACTCATACCGTGATTAGAGAAAGCATAATAAGGAATTTTCGATGAGGTGGATTCACCTTATGACAAATGGAAGCCTAAATCCCAATGATTAATTTGTCCCTAGTTCCATTGGTAGGGGCTCTTATGCCAAGTCTATGAAGGTCTTAGGATCAAATCTAATCAGATCATTTAGGGTTACCAACCACTTATTGACTAGTGGTCAATCCTCCTTCCATCCAAAAATTCTACAGAAAAAGAGTGAGAGTTCTACGAGTGTTTGCATGTACCAACACTTTGATTCTTCTCTTAAGTGCATGAGGGTGGGGTGAGATATATTTTGAAAAATATATCTATGACGTTCAGAGCTTTCTAACGAGCTACCACATAAATAAATTAGAGTTTGTATGCCAAAGTTATGACCTTAGGAAGGTGATGTTCCAACATTAATTTTTAATGTCCACCTTTCTTGTGCCACCTATACTCTTAAATTTAGGGTTTCTCTCTTATGGCTTTTTGCATTGTAATGCTTTTGCTTCTTAATACAATGGAAAAGGTTCATTTCTTATCAAAAGATTTGTTTTCAAATGAATATAACCATCACATCTATTTTCAAAAATAATTTACCACCATTTTAACTAGTATGCATTATTATGTACATTGTATTATTTTTTACCTTTATATTTATTATTTAAATTAAATTGATTTTCACCATAATTCTTATCATATTTTGTATTCTATTTTCAATATTAATTGTTCTCACACTTCATACTCAATCCAATCTACATCACTTTACATCATTATGTAGGTACATAACAAACCAATAAGTTTTCTTCTCCAATATTGAGAAACTTTATTTAATTTTTTACACAATATATGACATCAAAAGCCCTAGATGAGTAATTGAGTCCAATGAGAATTTTTTGTCTTTTAATATTATATAAAATTATTTGTCTTAATCATATTTTGCCATGAATTCCATGAATGAAATTACTCATAAATTGTTTTTGTTATCTTATCTATAAGAAAAAAAAAAAAAAAACTAAATTAAATAGTTATTAAAGTTCTTTGAAAAATAACTTATATGAATTTGCCCTGAATTACATGAATGAAATTACTCATAAATTGTTTTTGTTATCTTATTCTTAAAAGAAAAAAAAAAACTAAATTAAATAGCCCAATTATTAAAGCTCTTTGAAAAATAACTTATATGAATTGGAAGTATGATTCTTTGAGATATTTTGTTTCATATATGATTTAGTGCCTTTTAAATTTTAATTTATTATTTTTAAAGAAATTTAATGTTTTGGAAAATTATCAAATCATTTTTTAATATAAAAATTTATAAAAAATTTAAAAATATTAATATAAACTTATTCTTCATGTGTCTTTATTCTTCGTGGCCCTATGATTCCTGACAGACTACGAAAGTGCTACTTCATTTAATTCGGACTTTAAAAATTATTCAAATATTATTCACCAACCATTAAAACGTTAAATTTGGTACACAAGAGTTTCCGTGGATACGTTTATTTTCATGCTTTTGAATATTGACTTTTAGTGACGTCCAGTTGGATCACCAGTCGAAATTCATGCCACTTTTAATTATTGGTGGGCCCACCTTACATGGATAATATCCACAATGACGTGGCAAGGTGGAATTTTGCAAGTTGGTAAGTCGCTTACAAAATATCTATGTCACGGAATCGCAGGGCTTGATTTGTTTTAGCCATATGCGAAATTCGTTGGAATCATCGATAATGATTTGGCAAGGGGGATTTTACAAGATGCAAATAAAATAGAAAGGCAAATAATTTGAACTCCCTGGCCATGTTTTTTTAAATATTATATAGTTTGAGATATGTGATGTTGAATTTAAATGTTGTATATTTTGATTTAGATTTCAATTTCCTATATTAATATATGAAGTTACTATAGGAAGTGTATTGTTTAGTGTATTGTTTATCAAATTATAAGTTTTAATATATTTGAGATATATTATTCAAAAATTTCACATGTGGATAAGTTTTTAAAAAGTGGTGATTGTGTTGAGAGGTGTATTTCATAGCACATTCTGATAGAGATGTTTTACGATACTGTGGATAATTTGGAGATTTATGCAATAAAAGACAACCACAAGCTTGAAAACCATAATTATTTCTCTGCATGGAGGGGAGCCTTGGGAAGAGATTTGTTGTCTGGAAAAATCTCGATTTAAGATTGAAAGAAGGGTCGCAGACCTCCATTTTCATTTATCTTTCACTATTTAAAACCTTGACCTATGCAACCTTCTTTCATTCTTCATTGTCATCTTGTCCTGAAGATGGATCCCCGTTGGGATTCGAAACGTCGACCATTGTTTTACGTTACTGTGGATAATCCGGAGATTTCTGCAATTAAAGACAACCGCAAAAGCTTGAAAACTGTGATAGAGATGTGTAATTTCTTTCTTGCTTAATCTAGATTTGACACATATCTTTTTGGAAATAAAATAATTAGTAAGTGAAAAAAAAATGTTTGTTCTAATGAATAATAAAAATAACTATATTGGGCCTGGAGTACGCCCTAAAACTACTTATGCTTGGCTAAGAGCTTGTCTATCTTGGACGTAAGGAAACAGGTTAATGACCCGAGACTCAGAGGCATCTGGCAGGAGTGAAAACTTGCCCCCTTATGGACCACTAGCGGGTTATTCCAGGTGACGTGGTTTTCCTTGAATAACAATGATGAGTCAACCTACATTCGTGGATAGCAGCCAGAGATGGTTGTCCTCACTGCTAGTTTGACAACTGAGTTATGATAGGCTTTCCCACCGTGTAAAAATAAATAAAAATAACTAGATATATTTAGTTAGTTTTAATTAAAAATATTATTGAATATGGTTAGTATTACTATCCAATATGAAAAAAATGTGTAATTTGTTTTGTGGTTAATATAGAGTGATCTAATAATAATAAAGAAAGTGATTTGTAAAAAAAAATCTCATAATTAATAATATTTATATAAATTATTATTAAAACAACATTTTATACTATTATAAATTGAATTTTTATATTTATGATGAATATTATGAGATGACATTGTATTATATAATCAATTATCGTAATTTTTATATTTATATTATTTCAAAATTTTAATTTAAAAAATCATATATATAATAAAAGCTTTAGGAATAAATATGATTTGAAAACAAGCTTATGATAATTCCAATAATCTTCTTATAAAGTCTTGAAAATTCAATTGATAACACATTTATTCTAGTTTTTATTTAATTTTAAATAATCATTTTGCTCCAAGGTTATCTAGTCCATTAATTACTTTCCTTCGTATCCAAATGTGTTTCATTATCAAATTTATGAATTTGTTCATTTAATGCAACTATAGTGAGACTAATGATCATTATTTAGATAACCTCATAAGCTAAAGATGGAATAAAATGTGCACAAGCACATTTCAATAAACTCTTAACTTTTGTAAGAAATGATGATGTTGGGGCTAATGTTTCATCCAAAATTATCTATGCACCTATCTCTATTTTGCTCCAAAGTTATCTAGTCCATTAACTACTTCCCTTCGTCATATTCAAATGTGTTTCATTATTAGATTTATGAATTTGTTCAAGCATTCAATAATTGCTATCGATTACTTTTTGCATAAGAGGCAAGTAATAAGTAGCAACGCCGCATATTAAACTTGTTCGAATATGCATTAAATAGAAGGTAACCATTAAAAAATACAAAAACATAAAACATAAAAATCCAATATTGATATTTGCTAATGTCATAAGTAAATGTTGAAACCTAATTTATCAAGGTTATGTATAATATGAACCATCATTGAGAACCTAATTTTTTTGGAAGAGAAATTCAACGATCATAAACATTATAAATATACATACATCATCTCAATGAAATAACAAAAATGACAAATCACGCTTATCATTTTATTACTAATATGTAGGACAACAATGGTATCACTTAGGGTTTGGGTGTTATCCAAAGCTTAGGTGCTCAGATCTAATATTTCGAGCTTCTGAGAAGTCTTGAGCATTCTCTTATCATTTTTGTAGTCATAAACACTTAAGGTCGTTTTCTATGTTTAATATTTTCACTTAGGGTTTGGGTGTTATCCAAAGCTTAGGTGCTCAGATCTAATATTTCGAGCTTCTGAGAAGTCTTGAGCATTCTCTTATCATTTTTGTAGTCATAAACCCTTAAGGTCGTTTTCTATGTATCAAAATTTGCTACTATGCTCTTGCACCTATTTATTCCTCTATCATTGCATCTTCCCAACTTTGGGGTTTTAACTTGTATTTTGGTGCAATTGTATCTTTACCTCGACCTACAACTTTGTCTCCTTGAGCTTACATACCTGGAGTCAATATTTTGATTTGTGACATATGGAGGGGACTCGAAAAGCTTCAAACACTTGTACTCAGAAATGACACTCGCATCCATGACATGGCCTTAAGCCTGAAATTAATGCCTACGTCCATTTCTCTCCCTATCTCATTTATGTGGTTGGCTAATGGGAATGTCATTATGTGCCCTCACCCATGCATGAATGAGTCACGAGTTTGAAGCTATGGACTTGAAAAGGAAGATTAGGATTTTTTCGAAGTCTCTGTAACCTCACCCTTTCAATGTGTGAGCTTGTAGTAGGCGCCATCAAACCCTTTACCTTAGTTTTCAATGTACTTTTATTTTTTAACCATGTGGACCTACAGCCTCAACATCTAATCTATGAAGAAAGGGACTGATATTATGCATCATTAGGAGAGAGGAATTATTTTGGGAGAGACAAGGAATGTCATGCAACATGCAACTTACATGAGTGGGAAAGTACAACCCGAGTCTGAAATGAACCAAGTGAAAAAGCCTTGTTTAAACTAGGAGTTTCATAGTCCCCGCCACTCCTTTGGTATTGTGAAGATGCTAGAGAGTACATGATATTATTTAGTCGCTAAGTGAGTGGAGTGTGAGTGAAAAAATTATGTTATTTCCTCAATCCCATTTATAAATCCCAAGTCATTTATTTTCTCCTCTGATGCATCACCTCAAGTATCATTGAGGGAGTCAAATCAGTGTCATTTGTGGAGGGAACAATAGCTTTATGGGACCTTTGGCAAGGATACTTATTAATGAACCGTTGCTTAAGGAGGTTTTTCTTGTGAAGTGTTCATATGGAATGTTTAAGTAGATATGGCTAAAGTCTCATGGACTATGTGAATCAATGGGTGTGACCTTTGAACTTGAGCCTACCAAGATATAATGCCCCTACAAGGATGAGTTTCTTCATGTGATTCTTAGCAATATCTAGACTATTTGTGTGAACATGATTGGTGGGTTCCATTTGTATTCATTATTGTGAAGGTTTGCCTCTTGTGTTCTCCTCAGCAAACCTGCTACCATTTTATTCATGTAAAGAAACAAGAGAACTTTTAATGGCACGACTCTCAAAAAACGTGGTATTGTTTTTATATTCACTCCTAGATATATTTCCTTCCATAATCAAGGATATTGGTAGCTTGCAAATAGTTATTTGTAGGTTTACTAGTTAAATTGCATTGTAAATGGGTATATTTTCAACAAAAGTCGACACCCTCATCGAGTCTGCCACATGGAGGATCATAGTTTTTTATCTTCATCCATGTGAGCATTGTGAAAATATTTTCACCCTCTCACCTTGTATCTAACAAGGGGAATAATACTAGTGATTGACAGTTGGTATTCTAATTTTGAACCCCCATCAATCAAGCATGTACAAGCTTAAGCCACAACCAAAACCAAAGCCTCAAGCCTAAGCCAACGGTATATTTATGTCCAAAATCAAATCCATTAGCATGATTTAGTTTAAAATCATCTTCAAACCGACATTATTTTGCAGTCATCTTCAAATCACCATTTGTGATCACTTACAATTAGCAGAAGACATCAACTTCCAACTGAAACACAAATTTTTTCGCGAACTGTTAAGCCTTGGAGCCAAGTTCCAATAGTGTGTGGTCATCTTCAAATTTCCATTTGTGAGCACTTCCAATTAATAAAGAAATCAACTTCTAGCCAAATTTGGAAATGTTTCGGGAACTATTGAGCATTAGAGTCAAGTTCCAAAGTTGGTGGTCAACATTAAACCATCATTTAGTACAAGACTTCATGTTTTGCTAACCACCTTGGTTTGTGATCTCCCTTAAACCACAGACTTAGGGAGAACATCCAACCACTAAGAGTTTTCCTAATATCTTAGTTTGGACTAATACACACCCCTTGGGATTAAGGGGGAGAATGTTAGACACCTAATCCATTTGGGTTATGGTGTGGAATATGAACCATCATTGGGATTCCAAGAGACCTTGGAAGAGGAGTCAAATGGTGATAAACAACAAACACACACACACACACACACATATTATCTTCAATGAAATGGAAATTCACTCTTATTTTATTCATGGTATACAACCCAGTAGTAACCACAATACTCTGTAATCACATTTTTTGTGGCCTTAAATGGTGAGCATCCTTTGTATTGTTTGCAAATGGGAAAGGATTCCCCATATCAGAGACCCAATTCCTTCGAAGATCTCTTTTAAAGATGTGAAGGAACTATTAACATTATAAAATATTCCATTGACACTGCAGTGCATCTCATGATGTTGAGGCATGCACCTCCAAGAAACAATAGGTGATATAAGTATTCATCCCATGGGTAGGAACTTTTGTCGCAAATATAACTAGTTTGTCACTTCTTCTTTTTTTCAACTAGGGAAATATGCATTCCTCTAAATCATATGAGACTTACAAAGCTATTATAGAGATCTTGAAGTATGTTGATGAGATCTTAGCAAAATACAACAAAGGACCTACAAAAGTGATGTTGAGTCATGCACCTTGAAATTATAAAAGGTGAAGGTTTGTTCTTTGTTTATTATTTTTATCTGCAATGAATATTCAATGGCTTATGCAATGCATCACGTGAATTAATATAGGTTATAAACCCAAATCAATATTTGTTACATCTATACCAAGAGAAGGTAATCTAATGGGAGAGGCCAAGAAGGACATAGATATTTTTTGAGAGGTTTATATCAATTGGTGAATATGTCATAGAAAAATTGAAAAGACAAATTAATTTTATTCACACTCTTGGAGGGGGTGTTCATATCATGATTCGATCGTTATGTCTGATGGGGAACTATCAGTGAAATGGATTAATCTTGTGACAAATGGAAGCCCAAATCCCAATGGTTAGTTTGATTAGTAGATGCTCTGATGCCAACTATATGAGGGTCCTAGGATCAAATATTATCAGATCCTTTAGAGTTACTAACCACTTGTTTTAACTAATGGTCAATCCTCCTTTCATATAGAAGTTCCAAGGAGGAAGGTGGTATTTCTATGAGTGTTTGCATGTGCCAACACCTTGATTATTCTCTTAAGTGTGTGAAGGTGAAGTGAGATCGTTTACAAAAAAATATATACACATGTAGGAATAGTTGAGAGATTTCCAACAAGCTTCACATAAATAATTTAGAGTGTGTGTGCCAAATTTATTACCTAGGGAAGGTGATTTTCCAACTCAACCTTTCATGACCCACCTTTCCTTTGCAACCTTGAGTCCTAGATTTATGGTTTCTTCTTTATGGCTTCTTTGCATTCTAGTACATTTTCTTCTTATGGTAACCAAAAGGGTTTCCTATTTGTTAAGGGATTTTTACGAATGAACATAACCATCTAATCCCCAAGTAGGTTCCACTCCCATCCACCATAACCCATAACATTAAACCTTTAATAAATCGTTGCATGTACCTGTACACCTAATAGTCGATATTAACCATCACGCTCCAGGACTTTGGCTTAAAATATATCATATGGTTTGTGTTGATTATAACACATTGCCTATCGGTCCAATGATATGTGGTCTCAAACCTTGGCGTATCGTATATATTATATAGTTGGGGTCGGGGTTAACCCCGGACCCCATCTGTTGTGACGTGGTGTGGTTGGTGGATTGGGGTCTAGGGTTAACCCCAGTCCCCACCCCCGACACCGCTGCCATTAAACTTCAAATACAACATTCGAACCATAGGGGTTAAGAACTAACACAGGCGGGTCAGTGGAGGGCTTGGCTGGCAGCCGGTAGGTCTTGCGTTCGATCCTTGCAGAGGCAGCTCAACTTCCAACAAAATTTTACATGGCCATTAGGAGGCCACATGGCAGCCAGAGATTGGCCCATGTGTCTCCTCCTAACTGGTCCACCCAAAAATCACATGAACCAATAGAAACTCACAAAATTTCAACCAATCATCACATGCTACTTGTCCTCATCCCATTGGTTGATGGAAGGCACAGTCACCCTGCCTAATCATTGCCCATTCAATGTATGGACTGTTGACTAAGCATCCCTGCAAACCCATTTTAAATTTTTTAGTTGTTTTCCAATTCGATCAGAACATGATATCGAGAGCATCCGATGTATGTTTTGAGTGAAACGAGTTGTGTTGGATTCAAGGCGACGAGATCTTGGCTTTGGCACTGGTTTCGATCCAATCTGAGCACTTTGAATTTTGAACATTTTCTTGATCCACAGGATCATTCCTCCCCACTGGAAGCTTTTGGACCCCAAAATTTCACTTTCAGTTAACAAAAAGATGAGGGTACAATTCCCTCACCCTTCCAATCTCAATCCATTTAGATTTGCTTGGATTTGTTCCTTTGAGCCCCACACAAAGGTACTCCACTTTCCCTCATTTTGAATTCCTTGTTTAACTATCAAGGATGGTGTCTTGCTGCAATTCTTCAAGATATTCAGGAGAGAAATATTCAATTGAAGGAATCTTAACATTCACTCCTTGATCTTCAATCAAAGGAGGCTCATACAACCTTAGATTCTCAACTTTAACAACTGCCGAAATTTGCATATATGAAGGGCAGTCTAACCTGAAGGGATTATTGCCAATCTTTTCCAGAATTATAAATGGACCATATCGAATTGGTTTCAGTTTTTTACCTTCTCCTTGGAGTGTCTCTTTGCTAATGTGAAGAAAAATTTCATCACTGAATTGGAAATTGTGATCCACATTATGCTTATCATGTCTTGTCTTGTACTTGACTTAACTCTTCTCCAACTATTCTTGAACTATTTGATATACCATTTGAACTTGTTCAATGAATCTTTTAGCTTTGTATATGTCACTATGACCATCAATAGCAACATCCTTCCGAAAGATAAAATAAGGAGATTTGGGAAAGTATCCCAAGCATGCCTCAAATGGTGATGTTTGAGTTGATAAATGTTTGGTCTGGTTGTATGCATGTTGAATATAGTGCAAATGTTCATCCCACAACTTAGGATGCATGCTGCAATACCAACGAAGAAGATGTGTCACCGTTCTATTCACCACCTCTGTTTGGCCATCTGTTTGCGGATGGAATGTTGTACTCTTTTTCAATTTGGTGTCCATGAGTCACCGCAAGCTTGACCAAAATTTCCCAACAAAGCGATAATATCGATCACTAACAATGGATGTGGGAAACCCAAAATGTACCCATACATTCTGAAAGAATAACTAGTAGTTTGTTCAATTGTAACCTTCTTTTTACAAGGCATCAAAATACACATTTTGTTGAATCTATCCACAACTACATAAAGATAATCATGACCTCTCCTAGACGTATGTATACCTCCTACATAATCCATAGAAACACTCTCCCATGGACGAGAAGGTATTGTAAGTGGTGTATACAATCCTAACTTTCTATTGCTAGGCTTACTGACAACACATAATAAACATCCTCTTACAAATCGTGACACACTTTCAAGCATATAAGGCTAGTAACAATACCTCTGTAATTGTGCCACTGTCTCACCTACACCGAAATGACCAGCAATAAGAGAAGTATGTGCTTCTATTATGATGTTGAATCTCTCTCACAGTGGAATACAAATCTTGCCAAGATGGTACAACAAGCTATCATGCACATGATAATCCAATTCCTCTACTTGGTTGCCTTGACACAAAGTCACATATACATCTTTGAAATCATTATCTAAAATATATTGTTCAACATAACTCTCAAGCATGACAGAATTATTCTTAAGAATAATGGATGCACTAACAATTGGTCTAGAAAGCATATCAACAAGCTTGTTATAAATGCCTTTCTTATACCTTATAACCAAGTGGAATTGCTGAAGAACTCCCATCCATTAGAAGTGCCTTGCTTGCTAGAACTTTGTTTGTGATTGCAAGTATTTCAATGGTTGATGATCTATGTGAATGATTGTTTCCTTACCCATCAAGTAATGTTTCCACTTTTTCACACTTTGCACCAATGCATACAATTCCTTTTCATACGTAGGATATTTAATCATTGCACCATTAAAAGTTTCTGAATGAAAATGGATGGGCTTACCATGTTGCATTAGGATTGCACCCAAGGCATAGTCACTTGCATGAGTCTGTATCTCAAATGACTGTCTAAGTCAGGAAGTGAAAGTACAGGAGCTGAACTGGTCTTTTCATTCATTGCATCAAATGTTTTTTGTTGTTTTCCTCCCCACTGAAAAACCCACTTCACATTTGTCAATGCATGCAATGGAGCTGCGATAGAAGAAAAGTTAGAAATAAAATTTCTCCAGTATTGGGCTACTCCCAAAAAATTCTAACCTCCGTCACTCTCTTGGGCTTTGGCCAATTCAAAATGACATCAAAATTTGAGGGATCTATTTTCAACTCACCTCCTCCAAAAATATGACCCAAGTAGACTAAAGAAGTTTTTCCAAATTCACATTTCGACATCTTTAAAAACAACTGTTCTTTCTTCAAGACATCTAACACTTGCTTGACATGCATGACATGTTATTCTCAGGAATTTCTAAAAATTAATATGTCATCTAAATATACTATCACAAATTCATCTAGAAAATGCCTCAATACATCATTCATTACACACATGAAGGCAGCATGAGCATTGCAAATCCCAAAGCGAAAAATTGACATTCAAACAAACCTAGCTTTGTTTTGAATGTTGTCTTCCCCATGTCTCCTTCAGTGATCCTAATTTGATGATAACCTCTCCTCAAGTCCAACTTAGTGAAATACACAACATCTTTCAATTGATCAAGTAAATCATCAATTCTAGGAAGAGGGTAACAGTTCTTTACCGTAATCTTGTTTAATGCACGGAAGTCCACACACATACACCATGTTCCATCTTTCTTTGGCACTAAAACAATAGCTTAACCACATGGCAATGTACTTGGCCGAATGATCCCCTTGTCAAGCAACTCTTGGATTTGTTTTTTAATTTCTGCATTTTCCATCACTGACATCATGTACATGCCAGTGTTAGGAAGAGGACAATCTTGTTGCAAATGGATTTCATGTTGGATTCCTCTTTTGGGAGGCAATCCCTTATGCTCCTAAGACATCTCATCATACTAGTTAACAACCTCAGCCAAATTAGATTTCAACTTTGAATCATAGCCTTGAAAAGCTTCATTATCAACATAATTCTTTCTAGAGTTAACAAGTCTCTTCATTTTTCCTGCATTCACAAGTAAAAGGCTTAGTTTATTGTGATGTGCTCTAACAATGTACCCAATACCATCTTTAAACAAGTAGTATTTATTTTCATGGCGATGAAATGTAGCTCTCATGTCATAAAGATATGGGCTTCCCAAAACAATACACATATTTCTAATGGCACTACATCAAGCTCTACCTCATCAATGAAGTTTGTAGTAACTTTTCATTGTTACACACCCAACCTAAAGGATATGGTTTCGGATGAGGAATGGTTTCCAAATCCAACTTTTTGACGATGTTTTCAGAAATGAGAATTTCTTGTGAGCCACTATCAAATAGAGTATCAATCTTGTTATGTTTAGAGATGACTCTAATATGGAAAAGCTCTATTCTTTCTTTTTCACTTTGAGTTTCATTGTGGCTATTTGAAGAACTAGTGCAGCAATGGATTCCTTACCTTTCAATCCTATACTTGTGACCTTTGTTTCATCTCACGAATCAGATCCTAAATCATGTTGTGTAGTTTCAACCATCTTTTGCTTTCCTTTGTTGTTAAAATCTTTGGGTTTCATCTTAGGATGAAGTTTCCTACAATTATCTTCATCGTGACCACCCTTTGAACAATGCTGGCATTTTAATTTTTCTCCCTCTTTCTTGATGGAAGCATTCTTCTTCCCTTTTCCTTTGAATTTACACTTTCCTTTGTCTCCACTCTTAAATGGATTTTTGCAACCCTCTTATGGAACATTCTTCCATGTTTCTTCTATATGTGTGGCCTATACACAAACCTCGTCTAAACTTGTAGGGTTAAACATGAGAATTGTATGTCTCAAGTAGCTATGTAAACCTCCAATGTATTTCAACAAAGTATATTGAGATGACAAATATACGCCCAATATCAATGTTATTGTTAGGGTCCAACCCTAAACCCTTTATTTATGTAATAAGCCCATAAGGGCCTAGTCCGATTCATAGTTAGTTGGTTCATTCAATAAATCATGTAAGCGGTTATCCGCTTTTATAATAATAGAAAGTGGTCGACCCACATTCTAGAAAAGGGACCACAATTAGTTATAAACGAGCCTTAGCTAATAAGTAAGGTGGTTAACCCATGATTATGTCAGGAACCATGATTAGTTAGGGTTTTAGATGTCATTAGGCTATAAATAACATTAGATATAAGGACAAAGTATTATGTCGTATTGTAATTGAGCTCTGTTATTTTGGAGGTTGCCCCCTCGAAGAGGAAAGTGAACATTGTATCTTGTTTCTGCATAATGAGATATATTTGTCGCTCATCTATTTTTTGGTGATATGTGTGTGTGTGTGTGTGTGTGTGTGTGTGTGTCTCGGCTATTTTCTTTCGTATTTCTTGTGTTTTGGCTCGTCTAACAGTTCAAGTGCATAACAAGTGGTATCAAAGCTCTTTCCAGGGCCAACGAGACCTCCACTTTTTGCCAAAAAAAATTAGGCTAGAGACATGTTTCGGTGTCTTTAAACCACGGGATCTGTCATTGAGCGCATAAACATGCGGATTTGGGGAAGCATGCACGCAAGAACTACAAGAGGTGGTCACATTTTTTGGACTCCCATGTAGCCCCTGTGGGTACCTCTTCGAGTAGTAGTGCATTAGACAGAGCCGCGCACAGACTGCACTTCCATGTACCCTCGGGTATATAGAAAGGCCCCCAGGAAACCCTGAAACCTAACCATAGTTTAGCCATCGACCATCTTGCTGCAGTACACTGAGAACATCACTCAGGGATATTACTCACACGTACAATAGGGTAGTCGGGTATTATGGCTAAGGGTACGGTTTATCATCCTTAGTTGGTGCCCTGAAATATTAGGCCGAGAAATATTGTTGGACACGTGCATATATTGCGATTTGTAGTGCCTAACACTCCTTGTGACCATAGTTTCCCCATATATCCGAAGCTCGCTCCTATTCTCTATCCTGCTTAGATCTACCAATTTTGATCTGCCGACGCCGTCCATCTAGCTTTCGGAGTATTCATAGCATAGATTTGGCTCAGAGTACAGTAAGAGTTTTTGTTGCCATAGCCCAAATATAATTCTTGTGGCACATTTGACAGTACCCAGACATCCAGGTCCAACTACTCCATTCTAGGCCCAATTTTCGCAGGACATTTGGTAGTATCAAGCTTTCAGGTATTTGGCCACTGCAGTATTGATCAGTAAAGAGTACTTAGGACAGCGACTTGATCACAGTGGTACAATTCACTTACCATCCCACATTTTTTCATGTGGTTCCGAATTTGGACTAGTGCATGTATGGAACTTGCTCGCAAATAATGGTTGTAGCGAAGGTGAACGAAAGAATAGACAACCTCGAGACCCAAATTTCTACATTTTTTGGCCAAATCCAGGAAGATTTGTCTCTATTGACGTCATGTAGCAAGGAAGACAAATGTGGGGAAGCATACGAAGAAGGTGAATCCAACCATCACCTTCACTTCCATGGAGGGTCCCACTTTTTGGGTCAACGGGTGCCCAAGCTAGACATGTACAAATTTGATGTCTTGAACCCGGCAGCATGGTTGGCTCAAATGGCCCAGTACTTCCTCCTTAATAATATCCATGACAAAGAAACTAAACTAAGTGTGGGAGCACTTTACTTGGACCAAAAAAGATGGAAATGGTGGCAATCGCATCAGAAATGTTACCCATTTCCGATATCTTGGAACATCTTTTCAAAATCCCTTTGTCAGCATTTTGGTCGAGATTCTCATTTCTTGGGATGGCTCACTAAGCTCTGACAAATGGGTACAGTCCAGGACTACATGGTTTCTTTGAAAAGTTGGCCATCAGAACTGAAGGCTTATCATATGCCTTTTATTTGGAATGTTTTATCAGTGGCCTGAAGGAAGCAATCCAAGCCCATGTTTGGATGCACCACCCCCCTACTTGGTTGGACGCATGTCAAAAAGCCTTAGAGGTGGAAGTTTCCTTACACGCTCAGTACAATCGTCCAAATTTTGGCGCAAAGCCGCGTCCTACCCAGGCCATGGGCCCCACCCAAACGCTGAAGGTTCAGAAGGTGTCTCCAGCAAAAATGGCTGAATGATGGAAACAAGGACTCTGTTAATATTTTGATGATAAGTATGCCCCAGGGAATAAATTAAAGGAACCAAAATTCTTCCAAATTGATGCCAATATTGAAAACAATACACCAGAGGAAGCCCCAACCCTAACATGGATGAGGAAGAAGTGACTGACACTCAAATTGGACCAGACCAGGAACTCGCAACTTCGCCAGATGAGCCAATTATATCACTACATGCCTAGGCTGGACTTTATTTACCCCAAACTCTTAAAATATGTGGCTTCATTAAACATAGGCCAGTAGTTGTGTTGATTGATAGTGGAAGTACCCATAACTTTGTCCATAAGCAGGTAGCGGAAGCAACCCATTGCTTTATAAGGGTCGTCTCTAATTTCTAAGTACTAATCGCTGATGGGGGGACCATGAAATGTGAGGGCCGCTATGAAAACATTAAGCTTCAAATGGTTGATTATCAGAGACAAAAGGCTTCATTAATTATTCCAAAAATCCAAAAAAAGTTTAGAAGCAAAGGTGTTAGTACCTTTAGCTATTAGTTTACAGTTTTATTAGATAGGGTTGAACTAGTATCTAGGAAAATTGAACAGTTTTAGATTTGATTTAGCGTATTTAGCCTTCAGTTTATAGATTTAGGGAAGATATATTGTAATTAGGATTTTATCTAAATTAGGATAATTCGATCCTCAAGTGGAGGTCGACTGTTATGTAAAAAAACTATAAATGTAACCTCTGAGAAGGAGGAAATCGAATTGGGCTGTAGAAGAATTGATTTAGAGGGTTTTGCCTCTGATTTAATAAAATTTCAGAGTTTATTTATCTGTTGTATACTTGGCAAGTTCCCGAAGGGTTTCACCTCTTCGAAAAATTCATTTGATTCATGTTTTTTGTGTATAATTTAAGTATATTAACCTCTGTGTAAAGGATTTGAAAGGAATTGAAGAGATTTTGGTTTCTTTGTTTGAGATTGGGCATTCAATAATGATCTATGTTTATTGAGTTATGGAGTGGAAATAAGGTTTCCAGAAGGAGCCGAAGTTAGAACTGTAAACCAGCGAAAATCCGTGTCAAATGGGATTGAAAAACAAAAATTTATAGATCAAGTGGTTTTCAGAAAACCAACCACTGTTTTCGCACCGCTTTTGGCATGCGAGCGGTTTTGTTCTATTTGAACGCAATCGAATAAAAACATGACACGTCACAGTTTTAAAACCGCCGATTTAGCGTGACTTTGGTTGGATAAGTCACCGGGGTTGATTGAACGCGATAGTCGTTCGATCATTTGCATTGGAGATCCGACGGTGTTCATGTTGGGAGTTACACAGGGCTTAAAACAAAGTTATGGACCCGATGGGCTATTGCAATAGAATTTTATTAAATTGTTTGAGATCTGAAACCCAAATTCCGAAGGTTTTTTTAAACATTGTGTAAAAGTAAACTATTACATTTATGAAGGATTGAAACATTGGTTAAATTGCATTATAATGTTTCTGAAGGGTAAAGAGGACTTCTGCTTCCGCATATTATTTTATTGAATAAATCAAGCAAATTTATTAAATTTTGATGACCGAGAGTGGAATTAAGGATCAGGAACAAATTCCTCCTGAATTAGAAAACATAGTAACAAAATTTGAGCAGCTCTCTTTAACACCTGCACCCACACTGCCATCATTTGTGGTATCAGAGCAGTCTTCAGAGCATTTTTTAGACATTGAACAAGCTTCCAAAAGTCAGAAAAAGAGAACCAACATGGTTGTCAAAATTGGTAGAGGTGGTGCTGGTAGAAGAAGAGGTAGACCAGTTGCAAATGCTGAAGTGCTAGAGACTATGTAGCAGATTCAAGCTAGATTTGAAGCAATGGAAGCAGGACAACGGAGAGATCTTGAAGATGTCAGTGAACCTGAAGCTGAAGAAGAAGAAGAAGGAAATTTTGAGCTTACTCCTGAGATGAGATTATTTAAATCAGTTTTAGGATCTACATCCAAACCTAGACTTGAAGTATCAGCTTTTGCAGGAGGATTGAATCCAGAAGAGTTGATAGATTGGATCAATGAAATGAATAAATGCTTTGATTATGAAGAGATGGGTGAAGAAAAGAGAGTTAAGTTTACTGTCACAAGGTTTAAAGGACATGAAACACTTTGGTGGGATGGAGTGCAAGCAGAAAGAAGGAGAGTTGGTAAGCAGCCAATCAAGAATTGGAACATAATGGTAACAAAGTTGAGAGGTAAGTTTTTGCCTATTGATTATTAGCTTTCATTATTTAGACAAATGCAGAATCTTAGACAGAGATTAATGATAGTAAAATAATACATAGAAGAATTTTACAAAGTGAGAATAAGAGCAAGAAAAATTCAAGATACAACAGAGAAGATTTCCAGGTACATAAATGGTCTCAAAATGGAGATTCAAGATGAGATAAGTATATTGTATCCTAAAACAGTAGAAGAGGCTTATCAGATGGCCTTAAAAGCTGAAGAAAAACTCATAAGAAAGCAATCTGCCAAAGGAAGAGGTACTTTCCGAGGAAGAGGAAGTTAAGGTGGTAGAGGAAGATCTACAGCACCAAGAGATGGAGCTAGCAGCATCTCACCTCAGTATGCACCCACAGAAGGTGATACAAGTGGCAGAAGGAGTCCTTACAGAGGAAGAGGAGGCAGAAACAGAGGAAGAGAAGTCAGATGTTACAGATGTAACAAATTAGGACATAGAGCCTATGAGTGTCCAGAGAATGTGGGGACAAACCAGAGAAATGCAATTATTGCTCAGACTGAATAAGAAGTAGAAAATTTGCCTGTAACAGAGAAATAAATTGTGCCAGAGAAAGGAGAATATTTGGTGGTTAACAAGGTTTTGTTAAAACAAACAAAGGAAGTTCCTGAACCAACACAGAGAAAGACTTTGTTAAGAAGTGTGTGCAAAGTTCAAGGGAAATGTTGTTAATTGGTAATTGATAGTGGCAATACAGATAATTTGGTCTCTACAAAGGTGATAGAGAAGTTGAAATTGAAGACAAGGGAACATCCAACACCCTACAAGGTGTCATGGCTTCAGAAGGGACATCAACTGATAGTAAAGGAACAATGTGAAATAGAATTGAAAATGGGCAGTTACAAAGATAAAATCATGTGTGATGTGATGCCTATGGATGTGTGTCACATATTGTTGGGTAGACCTTGGCAGTATGACAGAGCAGCAGTACATGATGGAAAGAGAAACACTTACAAGTTTTTCAAAGATGGTATGAATCAAACATTGTTACCTATGGAAGAAGAAGATGCATCAAGTAAAAAGTATGATCCAAAGGCTTTATTATTGAGTGGAAAAGAATACTTCCAGCAAATTGGAGATGACGAGGTAAATTTTGCTTTATTTTGAAAACCTAAGGTAGTATTTACTTCTACTAAAATTTATGATTTTCCAATTGAAATTCAAGAAATGTTGGAGAATTATTGTGATATTGTTGTGGATGATTTTCCTGGTGAATTACCACCTGTAAGAAGAATCAGCCATCAGATAGATTTGATTCTAGGATCAAATTTGCCAAACAAAGTATCTTACAGAATGACTCCTACAGAAAATCAAGAAATCAGAAAGCAAGTACAGGAATTGGTTGACAAAGGTCTGATCAGAGAAAGTTTGAGTCCTTGTGCAGTACCTACAGTATTAAGTCCGAAGAAAGATGGAGGTTGGAGAATGCGCACTGATTCAAGAGAAATTAACAAGATAACAATCATGTATAGATTTCCTTTACCTAGAATTGAATATTTGATGGATTGTTTGAGTGGAGCAAGATATTTTTCAAAACTAGATTTGAAAAGTGGGTATTATCAAATTAGGATAAGGGAAGGAGATGAATGGAAAACAGCCTTTAAAACAAATGAGGGATTGTATGAATGGGTGGTAATTCCTTTGGTTTATCAAATGCACCTAGTACATTTATGAGGCTTATGAATGAAGTATTGAAGGAATTTATTGGTAAAATTGCAATAGTATATCTGGATGATATATTAATTTACAGCAAAACAAAGGAAGAACACCTGAGACATCTTAATTATGTCTTAAGGAAGTTACATCAAGAGAATTTATTGATAAATTTAAAGAAATGTTCATTCATGAAAGAAGAATTGGTATATCTAGGTTTTGTTGTTTCTGCTAAAGGATTAAAAATGGATCCAGAGAAGATAAAGGCAATTGTGGAGTGGCCTTCACCTAAAAGTGTTTATAAGGTAAGAAGTTTTCATGGTATTGCTAGTTTTTATAGAAAATTCATAAGGAATTTTAGTAAGATCAATGCACCTATCATTGAAACCATAAATAAGGACAAACAACCATTCAAGTGGACTGCTGAAGCTGAAAGGAATTTTCAGTTCTTGAAGCAAAAGATAATTGAGAAACTTGTCTTAGTTTTTCCTGATTTTAATAAACCATTTCAAGTAAAATGTGATGCCAGTGGGGAAGGTATTGGAGCTGTATTAAGTCAAGAAGATAAACCTGTAGCATATTTCAGTGAGAAGCTGAATGAGACAAGGATGAAGTACTCTTATTATGACAAGGAATTTCATGCAATTGTACAGTCATTGAAGAAGTGGAGACATTATTTAATGTCTAAAGAATTTGTGCTATATTCAGATAATCATGCTTTCCAGTATATTATGCAATAGCCTAAATTGAATCAAAAACATGCAAATTGGGTTGAATATCTTCAAAGTTTCAACTTTGTATTGAAGCATATAAGTGGTCCAACAAACAAGGTAGTTGATGCCTTGAGTAGGAAAAGCATTCTTGTTCAAGAAAGTCAAATTCGAATGTTAGGTTTTGATTTTCTTAAAGACCTCTATAAGACAGATTTGGATTTCAAAGAAGCATTTGAAGCATGTTGTAATCATGTTTTGATAGACAGAAGTCAGTGGTTAGATTATTTCTTGCAAGAGGGTTTATTGTTCAAAAGAAATCAGTTGTGCATACCAAATTGTTCTATGAGAGAAAATTTAATCAGGGAGAAACATAGTGGTGGACTTGCTGGACATTTTGGTATTGATAAGACTTATGAGCAACTAAGTAATTTTTATTTTTGGCCAAAGATGAGATCTGAAGTGGAAAAGTATGTGAAGAATTGTAAAATTTGTCAATATGCAAATGGGAAAAGTCAAAATGCAGGTTTGTACATTCCATTACCTATTCCAAACAGACCTTGGGATATGGAAAGTATGGATTTTGTTTTAGGATTGCCTAAGATACAGAGAGGAAATGATGAAATTTATGTTGTAGTTGACATATTTTCAAAAATGGCACATTTTATTCCATGTTATAAAACCAGTGATGCTACTCATGTTGCCAATTTGTTTTTCAAGGAGTTTGTTAGATTATATGGGTTACCTAAAAGTTTTGTCTCTGATAGAGACACCAGATTTTTTGGTCATTTTTGGAGGACATTGTGGAAGAAGCTTAGTACTAAACTAAGTTTCAGTTCAACTTATCACCCTCAGACTGATGGGCAGACTGAAGTAGTGAACAGGAGTTTGGGTAATCTTTTGAGAAGTCTTGCAGGAGAACATCCTAAACAGTGGGATCATATTTTACCACAGGCAGAATGTGCATATAATGATTCACCTAACAGAAGTATAGGACAGATTCCATTCCATATATTTTATGGAATGCACCTAAGAGGAGTATTTGGATTGAGGAACTTAGGAAAAGAAAAAATGAGAAGTGCTGAAGGAGAAGAGTTTGCTTCAGAAATTCAAGCAATACATGAACAGGTAAAGCAACAGCTACAAGATAGCAGCATCAAGTACAAAAACATAGCAGATTTGAGAAAAAGAGAAGTTAATTTTGAAGTTGGTGATTGGGTTTTAGCACACTTAAGAAAAGAAATATTTCCAAAGAGGAAGTATAACAAGTTAAAATTCAAAAAGATAGGACCATGCAGGATATTGAGAAATTTTTCTGCAAATTCTTATGAAATTGAATTACCTTCTGATATTGGAATATCTACAATATTCAATGTTGTTGATTTGTACAGATATGAAGATGGTGGCACAGATGACAGACCAGAAGACAGAGAAAATATTGACTGGGTAAAATAGTTACCCATAGCACAGACATTACAGCCAGAGAGGATCTTAGACAAGAAAGTGTTTAAGAAGACCAGAGGACAGGAATATTTTCGATATTTGATCAAGTGGAAGGATCAACCAATTGAAGATGTTACCTGGATGACAAAAACCATGCTGCAGAAATTGGGCAGTTCTGTGGAGGAGCCCATTAATATTTTTGTCCTCGAGAGTCTGATGCAGGAGCATGAGGCTTAGAGACAAAAGGCTTCATTAATTATTCCAAAAATCCAAAAAAAGTTTACAAGCAAAGGTGTTAGTACCTTTAGCTGTCAGTTTATAGTTTTATTAGATAGGGTTGAACTAGTATCTAGGAAAATTGAATAGTTTTAGATTTGATTCAGTGTATTTAGCCTTCAGTTGATAGATTTAGGGAAGATATATTGTAAGTAGGATTTTATCTAAATTAGGAGAATTCGATCCTCAAGTGGAGGCCCACTGTTATGTAAAAAAACTATAAATGTAACCTTTGAGAAGGAGGAAATCGAATTGGGCCGTAGAATAATTGATTTAGAGGGTTTTGCATCTGATTTAATAAAATTGCAGAGTTTATTTATCTGTTGTATACTTGGCAAGTTCCTGGAGGGTTTCATCTCTTCTAAAAATTCATTTGATTCATGTTTTCTGTGTAGAATTTAAGTATATTAACCTCTGTGTAAAGGATTCGGAAGGAATTGAAGATATTCTAGTTTCTTTGTTTGAGATTGGGAATTTGATAATGTTCTATGTTTATTGAGTTACGGAGCGAAAATAAGGTTTCCAGAAGAATCCGAAGTTAGAACTGTAAACCAGTGGAAATCCATGTCAAATGCGAGTGAAAAACAAAAGTTTATAGATCATGCGGTTTTCAAAAAACCAACCATTGTTTTCGCACCACTTTTGGCATGCAAACACTTTTGTTCTATTTGAACGTGATCGAATAACAACATGACACGTCACAGTGTTAAAACCGCAAATTTCGCGTGACTTTGGTTGGATAAGTCACCGGGATTGATTAAATGTGATAGTCGTTCGATCATTTGCATTGGAGATCCAACAATGTTCGCGTCAGGAGTTACACAGGGTTTAAAACAAAGGTATGGACCCGATGGGCTATTTCAATAGAATTTTATTAAATTGTTTGAGATCCGAAACCCCAATTCCGAAGGTTTTTTTAAACATTGTGTAAAAGTAAACTATTGCATTTCCGAAGGATTGAAACATTGGTTAAATTGCATTATAATGTTTCCGAAGGGTAAAGAGGACTTCTGCTTTTGCATATTATTTTATTAAATAAATCAAGAATATTTATTAAATTTTGATGACCGAGAGTGGAATTAAGGATCAGGAACAAATTCCTCCTGAATTAGAAAACATAGTAACAAAATTTGAGCAGCTCTCTTTAACGCCTGCACCCACACTGCCATCATTAAATCCCATATGCTTGCCATTGAAATGGGTGGTTGCAACATTGCCCTAGGTGGAGAATGGCTTCACACACTCGACCCTATCACAATGGATTTCCAAGTGTTATATATGAGCTTTAAGCAGGAAGGCCACACTCATACACCGAGGGGACTCCAAGCGGGTGCTCCTACTATCATCAACTCACATAGAATGGAGAATATTTTTTAAAAAATGACATCACGGGGTCATAACCCAATTTAATGCTATCCAAGCCATTGAATCCACCCCTCCCCAAATTCATCCAGATATGCAACATGTCCTAGATCGCCATTAGCGAGTATTTGACAAACCACGGGAACTTCCCCCTTCTCGGGGTGAGCATGATCATATAATCCTTTTGATCCCAGGACCTCAACCACCAAATGTTCGTCCATATCACTATCCTTTTTCCCAAAAGAATGAAATTGAAAAAAATCATCAAGGAAATTCTAGAAGCAGGGGTTATTCGTCCTAGAACGAGCCCTTATTCATTTCATGTAGTCATTGTTTTAAATAAGGATGGTGAATGGCGCATGTGTACTAACTTTAGGGCCCTTACCAATCTCACTATCAAGGACAAATTCCCTATTCCCATGGTGGATGATTTTCTTGACGAACTCTATGGTGGTAAATTCTTTACCAAGCTCGACCTTCGCTCTGGCTATCATCAAATACGCATGAAGGAAGTTGACGTCCCTAAAAAAAATTTCTGAACTCATGAAAGCCACTATGAAGTCTTGGTAATGCCATTTGGTCTTTGTAATGCTCCCTCCACTTTCCAGAGCCTCATAAACCACCTTCTGAAACCTTGTCTCGGGAAAATTGTCTTGGTATTTTTCGATGATATTCTCATATACATCCACCTAGGATAAGCACCTTCATCATTTTTATCAAATACTACAATTGCTCCAAGATCATAAATTTTTTTTCAAACTCTCTAAGTGCTCCTTTGGAATGGAAGAAGTTCAGTATTTGGGACACATTGTGGGACGTGATGGAGTAAGGGTTGATCCGAAGAAGATTCAGGCAATGTAGGATTGGCCCCAACCCAAAACCTTGAATAATTTGAGGGGCTTCTTGGGTCTTAGAGGTTACTATCGCAAATTCGTCATCAAATATGGATGTAATGCCCGTCCCCTAACTAATATTCTGAAGAAAAATTCATTCTTATGGAGTGACACCATGCAACAGGTTTTCATGGCTCTAAAAATAGCCATGTGCTCCACTTTAGTTTTGGCTCTACTCAACTTCAACAAATATTTTTTGATTGAATGTGATGCTTTCGGTATGGGAATTGGTGCGGTATTAATGCATGAAGGTAGACCATTGGCCTTCACTACTCAACAACTCAGTGGCAAACATTTAGGAAAATCCACATATGAGAAAGAAATGATGGCCATCTTACATGCAATCGACACTTGGCCCCCATACTTATTGGGGAGACGATTCCAAATCCATACTAACCATCGTAGTTTAAAATATTTTCTAGAACAACGTCTATCCTCACCACAACAAAATAAATGGCTTGAAAAATGTTGGGATATGATTATGAAATCATTTACAAAAAGGGACGTAACAATTTAGTAATTGATACCTTATCGCGACAATTTGAGGATGAAGGCACCCTTTTATCACTCTCTCTACCCCGATCAGACTGGATTGAAGATGCTTGTCGAGAATGGTTCGCCCACCCTTCCATGTCCCAGCTCATTAATAACTTGAGAGATGATCCCAATGCCTCAACTAAATAGTCTTGGCAGGGTGAGGTTCTTTGTTACAAGGATCTAATAGTGCTCTCCCCAACCTCAGATCTCAAACCCCACATCTTGGTTGAATTGTACTCCTCTCCAACTACCGAACATTCGAGATTTCATAAGATTTATGCGCGCGTCCACCACTCCTTTTTTTGGATTGGCATGAAAACTGGCATTCTTAATTTTGTCTCTAAATGTGATGTATGCTAGTGCAACATAGGGGAAACAATTAAGCAACCGAGAACCTTACAACCTTTACCCCTCCCTGCCTCAATATAGACAAACATATCCATGGATTTCATTACTGGCCTCCAAAGTCTGGAAACAAATCCTTTATCATGGTGGTTGTTGATAGGCTTTCCAAATATGCCATTTTTGTGCTCTAACCCACCCATTTACCCCAACATTGGTGGCACAAATTTTCATGGACCAAATTTTCAAACTACTTGGCATGCCGACTTTTATTGTGTCTGACCATGACACCACCTTCACTAGCAAATTTTGGCAAGAAATTTTCAAGCTCTAGGGCACGCAACTCCAACTCAATACATCTTATCATTCTCAAATTGATGGTCAGACAGAGGCAGTCAACAAATTCTTGGAGACCTATCTACGTTGTTTCACTTCTGACAAGCAACATTAATGGGTCTAATGGCTAGCTCTAGCTGAATGGTGGTAATGAGCTCCATCATTAGAACTATTTGGAGGGGTTAATAGTCACCTTTTTGCCTTATTAGATCTATTTTTCTTGCATTTTGATTATTATTTGGTTTTATGATGCTATTATAGTTAGTGATTAAGGCTAACATACTCTAAGTGCCTGATATAAGGTTGAGTGCAGAAAATCATGAATTATTAATATTTTTTATAAGGATTTTATCATAAAGACTCGGAGGAGAAAACAAAGAGGAATTATAGGAGGATTTTCCACCCTCAAAGGCAGCTAAAGGATCCCAAGGATTCTCTCCAACAATTCGAATTCCAGAGGCAGCCAAGCGACTCAAAGAGGAAGTGCATTCAATCCTTGTTCACTGGGAGTCAAGTGGACTCAATCACCATTTTCTAGGGATTTTTTGGTAGCTACCTTGTAGAATAAATAGAGCAGAGCTAGAGGTAGGAAGATTTAGTCTATTCTAGTCTCAATTCCATTTAGAACTATTGTTGTGAGCTATTGAGCTTTTTGTTTATTCAGTGATCAAACTTTCACAGATGTATGCAGTTATTCTTTTATGAAATGAGCAGATTGATTTCATTCGACTGATTTAAGTTTTAGAGGGCTAGGCTCGTGGGTTAGGGCCTAATCCATGTGTCTCAACTTCTCTGTTGTTACTATATTTTCCTTTCTGTCATTTAGCTAGTTTTGCTTCTACCATTTAAGTTAGATATGTTTCTGATAAGTTTCATTGTTGTTTAGTTTTTGTGCTAATGTAGTTTGTAATTGCTTATGCATAGTAAAATAGAGGAAAAACTCCAAAAATTGTGGTCAAGTCTCCCCCTCTCATCTCTGTCAATAGAGTTTGAGTAGGGCATACCTTCCCATAGGCCAAAATTTCTTTCTGTTTGAAGTTTTGGGTAGAATTTGTGTTACCAAGTCAAAGCCTTTCTTTCGTTGTTTCATCCCGCATTTCTATCTATTTCCCATGCATGAATCCGCAGGTGTGTCTCACTTTTGAGCACTGCTCTTACACCTCCATTCCCCTCCTTATATTCTCTTCTTAACGTTGTACTTACCTTTTCTTTGCCTAACGCACTTAAGCCCTCCAAAGCCTTATTTCTCTGTTCACGACCATCTTACCTTTTTTATGCAAAAACCGTGAAAAACCATTCAAAACCATCGAGAATCTGACCTCCACCTTTTCTCCTTGAGTCTCCCGCCACCATACGTATCACTTCGCAAATCGCCACATTTGGCTTTTACCTTTAACACTTACCGCTCGTTCTTGCGATTGCGATATTGCAAAATCGCAAATTGCATCATTTACCTTTGCGCATAACACTTACCACTTATTTAGCCAATGCGATAACTCCACCACGTCACACTCCACCATGTCACGTGTCGCAAATCGCACTTTGCACATTTTAGTTCGTTCCATTAACCTTACCACTATCCCTTTAAACTTGCGAAGTTGCGATTACGACATCGCACATCGCAAAATTTGTCCTCTCTCGCACTCCGCCATCACACTTTTGAGTTCTGTCCACTCCATAATCATTTCTCACGATATTATAATATTTTATAAGGTTTTAACCCCCACTTTCCACTTCTAAGCCATGTTTCATGCGTTAAGCCCTCAATTCGCCACTTTAGCCCTTTTCTTCCCTCCAAGCTACAAATCAACCCCTTTTCAAGTAGAATTAAGTCATGGATAGCTTATTTGCATGGATAGAAGCATGTTAGATAGACTATAATACAAGTAGAGTGCATTTAGCTAATTTTCCAAGTTAAGTGTGGTTTAGAATTAGTTTCCTTTCTGCCATTTATTTTAAGCAAGTTAGCTTAGTTTCTTTTTAGTCATTTCCCTTTCTGCCAATTAAATTAGTTTTATTCTTGTTATTTTTTTTCAGCACTTTAGTTTAATTTCATTTTCGTCGTTTTCTTCCAGTAACTTACTTCCCAGTTCTTATCATAGTTTAAGAAATAGCATCCTCTTTTAAAGCAGAAGAGGATGACATGAGCAGAATGCATCTGCTGTGCATATAGCATTGTCACCTCCAAGTTTGTGTGAACCCTAGGTTGATAAAGTAAAGTAGGGCAACCCCTGGGAGTTGCAACACTCTTGGTGCAATACCAGGGCTCACCAGGTGGTATAACACTAACTATCATGAAGCCACCAAGATGACACCTTATGAGGTTGTATATGGAAAACTTCTATCGTCACCAGTGACTTACCTCCCCAGTTTTTCCAAAGTACAGGTAGTTGATCAACTCCTACAAAACCGTGCCGCCATGATCGCTCATCTCAAAGATAATTTACATCATGCGCAGAACAGAATGAAGCAACAGGTTGATCAACATCGATCCGAACGGCCATTTCAATTCAGCGATTAGGTATTCCTACAAATCCAACCATATAAGCATATCTCTCTCAAAGAAAAAGGATGTCAAAAACTCGCATCAAAATTATATGGGCCTTATCAGGTACTTCAGCGTATAAGAGTCGTCGCCTACAAATTGGCTTTACCAACCACTTTGTGAATCCACCCAATATTTCATGTCTCGTGGATCAAGAAAGTGGTGGGGAAAAATTGCAAGGTTCAAACAAGTCTGCCATAATTAAATGAGAAAGGCTCACTTTGGCTCCAACCAGAATAGCTCCTCGATACTTGTGAACTTCATCTTCATGGCCGCACGATCAAGGACGTAATAATCAAGTGCAAATACACCTATCCAGAAGATGTCGCATGGGAACCAACCACTATTCTTTAGTAGTTTCAGCAACTTCAGCCTTGAGGAAAAGGTTGCTTTTGACGGGGGAGGGCATGTTAGGGTCCAACCCTAACCCATTTATTTATGTAATAATCCCATAAGGTCTTAGTCCGATTCATAATTGTTTGGTTGAGTCAATAAAGCCCGTAAGCGGTTATCCGCATTTATAATAATTGTAAGTGGTCGACCCACATTCTAGAAAAGGGACTACAATTAATTATAAATGGGCCTTAGTTAATAAACAAGGTGGTTAACTGATGATTATGCCAGGGACCACGAGTAGTTAGGTTTTCGGATGTCATTCGGATATAAATAGCATTAGATAGAAGGACAAAGTATTGTGTTGTACTGTAATTGAGCTCTGCTCTATTGGAGGTTGCCCCCTCGAAGAGGCAAGTGAACATTGTATCTTGTTTCTGCATAATGAAATATCTCTGTTGCTTGTCTATTTTTTGATGATATATATGTGTGTGTGTGTGTGTGTGTGTGTGTGTGTGTCTTGGCTATTTTGTTTCGTATTTCTTGTGTTCTAGCTCGTCTAACAGTTCAAGTGCATAAAAACTCTCCTTATAAACTCTTGGGTATAACTTTGCATACTTTGACCCTTTAATTGGCTAAAGTTTTGCAAAACCATGATAGCTTTTTGCATGTATGCTAATGGATAAAATTTTCTTCTTATTGCAGCAACAAAACCATTCCAAGAAGATAAAAACTTACCATGGTTCTTCGTGTCCAATTGAGTTTTGGCTTCCCACCAAATGAGTGTTGAACTTTCCAACCTTAAGGAAGCAAGTTGAATATTGGTCTCATCATCCCTGATCCTTTGTATCATGTGATACACTTCAAGCTGACGAACCCAATTATCTAATCTTTCAACATTTACCTCTCCATTATATATAGGCAATTCAAAATTTATGTCAAGTTTTAAAAGTGGAGTTTTACAATCTCCCTTTGGAGAATGTGGAGGTGTTTGTGAAGGGCTTGATGTAGAAGATGATGATGGTGAAGATGGTCGTGAGGATGGAGGTGAAGAGAAAGGTGGTGTTAAAGGTGGTTTTTCACCATTCCCTTTTGGAGGCTTTTCCCCATCTCCTTTTGGAGGCTTATCTCCATCTCCCTTTTGAGGATTGGAGCTCTCACCTTGTTGCAATCTTGTATTCCTCTCTTAATAGATAAATTTAACCATTTGTGTCATGTCAAAGAATTCTTTTCTGAAATCCTTCTCATCCTCTCACATATTTTCAGACTCTCCTTCATGTGCCATTAACGCTGAAGATTTTGGTGAAACTTGAGGTGAAATTTGTGGAAAATGTGCTCTCCTTAACCTTGACCTAACTTGAGGACTTGCAACCACAAGATTTCCTTCTCCTCATTTGAGCTTCAACCTTGTAAGCATTAGAATCATTTGCAACAAAATTAAACCCTAAAAACAACTGGTAACCAAAGCTCTGATACCAAACTAATCTTTATATGAAAACTTGAGAGTTTATGATGAAGATTGCAAGTGAAATGATTAGGGTTTTTAGTCAGTTATGCCAATTTCATTAACACATTAACATGCTTTAAAACTCAGTTTTGCAAGAAATAAAGAAGACATTAGTACCATAACAGTATACACAAGACAACAAATGATGAAGGAGTTCATCCCTCCTGGGCTACATCTCCTATTCCAACTTCCAAAGTTGGGCCTCTTTCATTATGCTAAAAAATATGTGTTTACATCAATTTACAATGCTAATAATTCTAAAACAATGCCTCGAATAGCTCTAGAATAGTAAAAAACCCCTACCTGGCCTCTTTCTGCACTCAAAAAGGTAAAAAATTGACTGAGTTATGCTCCCTAGAATGCTTTCTGCTAAATGTGCTACAATTTGCACTCTCCTACAAACTGTTCTACAAATTATCCTATTTGCATCCACGTGGAGCGCCAATTTCGCCTCCCGTTGGTGAGATTCTCGCCGCACCAGGTGAAATTTGTCGCTTCCTTAAATTTCCTATGTCGACCTTGAACCCGATAAAAATGCGCCAAGTGGCATGTTTAAAGTCGTTGGATGTGGGGTTGTTGGAATCAATTTCCCACCAATTTTGAACTATGGTTGATTGTGGGTTGGTTTTTGACGTTTTAGTTTGGTTTTGCGGGAACTCTGCCCTAGGCAGGTTCCACTCCCATCCACCATAACCCATAACATTAAACCTTTAATAAATCGCTGCATGTGCCTATACACCTAACCGTTAGCATTAACCATCCCATTCAAGGACTTTGGCTTAAAATATATCATATGATTTGTGTTGGCTATAACACATTTCCTTATGGTCCAATGATATGCGGTCTCAAACCTTAGTGTATCGTATATATTATATAGTTGGGGTCGAGGTTAACCCTAACCCCGTCTGCCACCACGTGGTGTGGTTGGGTGGACCGAGGTCTAAGTTCAACCCTGGTCCCCACCCCTGACACCACTGCCATTAAACTTCAATTACAATATTCAAACCATAGGTGTTAAGAACTAACACATGCGGGTTGGTGGAAGGCTTGGATGGCAGGCAGTCGATCTTGCATTTGATCCTTGCGGAGGCAGCTCGACCTCCAACAAATTTTTACATGGCCATTAGGAGGCCACGTGGTAGCCAAGGATTGGGCCACATGGCTCCTCCTAATTGATCCACTCAAAAATCACATAAACCAATAGAAACTCACAGAATTTTGAGCAATAATCACATGCCACTTGTCCTCATCCCACTGGTTGATGGAAGGCATAATCACCCCGCCCAATCATTTCCCAGTCACCGTAAGGATTGCTGACTGGGAATCCCTACAAACCCATTTTAAAAAACTTTATTTGTTTTACAAAACAATTATAACGCGATATCGAGAGCACCCGATGTCAGTTTTGAGTGAAACGAGTTGTGTTGGATTCAAGGCGACGAGATATTCGCTTTGGAGCTTGCTTTGAGGCAATTCAGGATTTTGAATTTTGAGCATTTTCTTGATCCACTAGATCAGGTATGCGCAGCCCTTAAGGGTATAATTGTTGCATATTTATATACCTATATAAGGAAAGGGCACGTTGTCATAGTGTCATCGACACCCATGAACCTATAACGTTCCTACAATTCCATAAGTCGTTCACCGTCTACATAACTGTGTATCGATATACCTGTTGTCTTGAAAGTTGTAATTATTTGCCAACAACCTGGTTGTCCCACTATATTTCACGGTGCGAGGATTCCATTCTAAAGAAAAATCTTGGGTCCTTTGTTTCCACCACTCTACTTACTTCCTTCTAGTAAGGCGTCGGGTAACATATAGTGACTTATCGAGGATTCCATTCTAAAGAAAAATCTTGGGTCCTTGGTTTCCACCACTCTACTTACTTCCTTCTAGTAAGGCGTTGGGCAGCGTATAGTGACTTATCATTTCACATTTCATAATATTCCTTATGAGCCATCAGTTGTATTATATATAGGACTAGTTGTTTTAACCTGACGGGACCATTTTTGATGCCCACCATGCTACAATGAACAATTGTAATACATACCTCATATGTAATGGGTTCGGGGTATATGTTGACAATGCCCTCGCCTAGCGTTGCCACGATTTCGATCAAGGGGTGGTCTACATGACGATCTCCACTTCACAGAAACGACCAAATACAGGTTGTGCTTCAATTCACCACTCGCATGGAACAAATATGCACATCCAATCGAGCCTTGTAATTCCATCATGATGGTAATAATAAATGGAGACTCCATTACTTAAAATCTAAGCCTAAACAGTCAAAATACCACCGAATAACCATGAATAAATGAGAAATAAGCGCAAAAGGTTGAGTATAGTTTACCGAAGACTAGGGATGTCACCTCAGCACCATAAAAAAATCTCTAAATTAAATATGAGACATTGCATTTATATATATTGTTTATTTCCAAGAAGCATAAGTGTAGTAGTAGGACCAAAAACCATCACAGATTCATCCCTCAATGGTTCACCGAAGATTCCCATTCCAATGCATTGCGATCTATGACCAACCAAATACATATTCAGTTCCAAGACCCTATTCACATGACATCAAATTAGTTGCATAGATAGCTGGTAACCACCAACATTTATTACTATTCAACATACCAATCAACATTACCATTGAAAACTGGAAATGGAACACAAGTTCAATAACATCACATTTATGTAAGGAATACACATCTTTAAAGACTTATATGCTTGAGTCTAGGATAGTAACTCTCCACCCAACCGTAGATAACTATAGCTATTATTTACTTACAACTATCACCCCCGAGCTAGATTCTAGAGACTGAGGCATCTAAAGCTCAGGGATTTAAAACACAACCACTACTTGAACAAAGAGCTAGAGATTCTACCCCCCCCCCCTCTTCCAAATGCACTGCAATCAACGAATGCGCAAAGGCATTGTCGTTCCACCCAGTTGTAGGGACTCTAGAACCAAAACCAAAACATACACAATAGGGATCCATCAGAATTATTCTAGGAATTTTTCTAGGATTATTTCCTCCAACCTAGCCCTTAGGAATTTCTAATAAATACCATCTCCACCTTTTGGGTCATGGGGGTTTGAGAGAAAAATTATCCATATATTTTCTCAACTCCTACTAACCACAAAATATTGTTTCTAACAAAATATCTTGTTTTAATTCATTAGTTGGGCTCTCCCTATTCTCTATCGATTCAAACTCTTCTTCCCATCTCCTTTTCCTGTTCCCCAAACTGGAACTGATTTGTCTTTTCCTTAAAAAACCTCTAGATAACCTTCTTGACATTAATTTTTTCCATCCAATATAAATTTTCCACATGTTATCTTGTTATTAGTTTATTAAATTCAATTTTTAATTGGTTGTAGTGGGTGGCCTGTACATCTCACGAGTTGGCAGACTACCCATTCCTCCAGTTAAATCATTCTGTCCTTCCTGCCTTTTTTGACATTCCCAACATGAATGGTCTCATCTTTGTCTTTGCAACTCCATAATTCTAAAATGTTAGACCATTAAAATCCACCAACCACCCTTCAAGAGTTGTCCCAAAATTTAGATTTTCCTGCCTCACAAAAACTTACACCGTCCCTAGCAAGCAACCTCCCGAGCCTCTGGAAACCATGTCCCTTCACTCAACCTTTTTTTTTTGCAAAAATATTTACATATCTACATGATAGAAACATGGTTGGGGTTGTCTCATAACCAAACATCCTTGTGAAAATAATATCTTATACAAATGAGGTGGGTATATCTAGCATTTGATTGAAGTATACCAACTATGAAAAACAATGGCTTGATACATAACAATAACCGTTCATTTCCTTATACTCTGATAGTTATTGGTAGATTAGAAACACCAATCGAGATTGATTTAGTGATGGATGAGGATTTCATGACATTTGACATCACATCCTCCTATCATATGTCTACTCATGTTTACCCTTGCTAGAATTCCTTTTGAAGCATTCATTTCTATCATAAAACAAAATTATTCACAATTTTGAACGACATAACCACCCTGATTCACTTCCCTCTCCCCCACTTTAAGGGTATGATGATTAATTGATAATCCTAAAATTCACTAATAACTATTGTTATTCAAAATTCTAATCTACAGATAAACTAGTTTTCCCTGAGTGTGGTTTTCCTTCACTCAAAACAACAGAAGAAAGGTAAATGCTCTTTTCTCTAAAATAGACAGAAAGATAGAATGGATAAGGACCTAATTGTGATCCTTTTCTCTTGTTCCTCTTCTATTTTAGTTCTCGTCACTCTTGATCTAGCTAAAACCTGCCTGATCAATACCTGCAATCAAAGACAGAAGACAACAAACGACATACAAATATACATTATATCTACCTTAACCAAATTGAACTAATTAAATTTGAGAATAAATTCACAAGATATAAGTGCATATATGAGAGAACGAAAAAAATACCTTTATTAAAATAATAGGAGGAGTAGATTACAACCAGTGGATCAGTTCGTTGTCAACCTGCTTCAACTTCATTTTGTCCTCATCACACCAAGCATCATCTCAACAGCATAACAATATTTCAGCTCTCCAAGAATTGAGAATCCAACAACATAAAACTACATAAATTTCTTCCTCCCTTACACTTAGATGAGTGCTCAATTTATAGGGAAATTATAGTTAGTTTCTCAATAAATTGTTATTGAATGGCTTTATAATAATAGATGAGACATGTTTCCAAGTTCAATGTTGATGGATGAACACATGTATTCGAAGTATGACACCTATGAGCTCTTCTAGAAGGCACTAGACATGTGGATATTCCCGAAACAATGATGATTTCTCTCCCAAGAAACCAATGCACCCTTAAGTGTCGGGAAGTGCTTTGTAGAGCACCCTTGCATGGGGTAAGTTCTTTGCAATTCACTTAGGCCCATTTAGAGGAGCGTTGATGAGTCAATGGGTCATTTTAGCTATACTTCAAACATTAAAACTCTCATGAATTAAAGCCATAAATACAATCACTTCTCTAGGGCATGTAGCAACTGAATTAGGGGATGATAGACCCTGTTTGTATTGAATTAGGGGATGATAGACCTTGTTCATACTGGTCTTAGGGATGAGACCAAATTGACCTATAACAGCTGCCCCCTAAAGCATGAAGTCAAAATAATGATAATATTTGGATGAGATGCTTTACGGTGTGGTGAGTAGGATTTGAAGCGGATGGTGACCTACATCAATTTTCAATATATTACATAATGACATATTATACATCTTGGACATGAATTGTTGAGGGAGGCATACCCATGCTCAACACATAAACTATCATAACACGTGCAGAAATCAGAAAGTTGTCTACAAATATATGCATGCCTACAGATATAGGCCCATGATAGGATTACCATCTGTATGTAAAGCCATCATACGGATGATGTGATAAAATTCCTAAAATCGCAGCCCAGATGGATGAAACTAGATCTGGGTCGTCTATCTTTTTCACTCGATTGTTCGAATTACAATTCTAACCATGCTAATATTTGATCTGAAGTCAAACATGGGAAGACATCGTCTGATTACCAGTTGTTTATGTAAGTCGTTAACGACCGCGAGAGAAACCACCGTTGATATTAATGGATCTCAAGGTACTGCAGTACAATTTGCAAGGCGTCAATAGATGATTTGATGTCGAACACCAAACAAATTATTTCATTCGAAGGTCTTTGATGTCAGCCTATCATCGGAAGCGTGAAACCTGCCGTTGATGTAAGCAAGCTCCAAGGCACCAAAAAGATGTTTCTAAGTCAACTTCCTAGATGATGAGTTGATGTCGACAGGAAGAAACTCGTCGTAGATATGACATAAAATAGGAGTAATGATTTTGGAGACGAAATGTGACTTGATGAAGCAATATTCAAGGATAGCGGTCATGAAATGAAGGTTTATGATTATTGCAGAAGATGAGGAATTACTGGATGACTTCTCTTGAACATATCGGTGACAATGAAATGAGTTGGTAGCATTGACCCAAAACCGAAGTGATGGATGGTATGATAGACCGTCAAGAAGATTACCAAACCTAAAGCCACGGAGATGAAGTGAAAGTGTCATGTTCAAGAGCGACCTACTACCATAAAGTGTTTTGTTATTTTTCCCAAATTTTCCCCAGTCATTGCTAACCAATACCTCTTTATTTTTTAACAAGCTTGAGGAGGGTAACATATGCTTGATCTATAATTCGGCCCTTTGGGTGAATCCATCGCTATTTGATGATTTAACGAGTCTAGCAATAGTGAAACTCGATCTTGTCATGAGCAGACAAGTTCGTCGCTATTTGATGTTTTAAAAGGTCTAACGACAGTGAAAACTCGGTCCTTTTTCATGTTTAGAGAGTTTGAAAAAGGGACGAATATAAAACTTGACGAGTCCTTTTTTCGTAAATTTTTCGCTCAGGTCCGAAAAAGTATAAAATAATACCTGAGAAAACCTCTTAGCCATGTTTGACTAAGGTGTTCCTTTTTCGTAAATAATCTATCTCAGTTCGGAAAAGGGTTAAACTTATACTAGGTAGATGTTGTTTCATTTCCTTTTACGAGCTCGAAAAGACAAGTGCTCGACAATATTTTCACATTAACGGAATCTGAAAAGAGCTAAAAGAAGAAACCAGGGAGTTTCTTTTTTGCATTTAACAAAGCTCGAAAAAGAGATAAAAGTGTGCTTTAAATTCCTTGTTCATGTTTAACAAAGCTCGAAAAAAGAGTATAAAAGTATGCTTTGTGGTCAAATCATTTTTGAATAATTGTGCACTTCAAACTCACTATATCAGTTGTAAACCTGTTCAAAGAACCATCAAATGGATTAAAAATACCTGTTTCATAGTAAAAATGAACAAAAACTATAGTAACATCATTAAATATGATTAAAATAATTAAAATGACTATTAAAAAGAAGCTTTTATCATTTCATTTTACCATTCCATAGTTACCATTTGAAATTTAGGAGCTCTGAACTTGTTTTTCCCTCGAATTTCAACGGTCGATTGCGACAGTTTCATTGGACGATTTCTCGCGCTGTTTGATCCAGGTTGGAGATCTAAACCTTCTCTTCCTTTTAGTGTCATTTTTATTTCATTTAATGTTTAATTTTTAGGTTTTTGAGCTCTAGTCGAGTCGCCAATTTGTTATGTGGAATTCTAATCTACGGATAAACTAGTCTTCCCTGAGTGTGGTGTTCCTGGTTCGTTCATGGGATCCGACATCTCAGACATTTCACATTGGGGATAAAGTGCTCCCAACACTAGTTGAGGATGTTTACTTTCTTACTAGGTTATCGATACGTGGTTCTCTTAGAGGCGAGACAATGAAGGACTACATATGCCAGCATTGTCAGCCAGGTACTTAACCTATAAATGATGGAAAGATAAACATTCGTGATGTGTGTGATTTTCCTCTAAGAACTATCATTTTCGCTATTGCAAAACTTGTTGGTTCTGTGACACTACATGTTGCAAACCGTTCACACATGCAATATGATCTTAAGTGTCTCGAACTGACAATGTTCAGATGAAAGAACAACTGACTAAAGAAAAGGGTGGCAGAAAAAAGAATTTCAGTTATGGCTCGATCCTGATTTCCTTTATTTTAGAGCGAGTTCCATTGATGCAGCTGCATCATGTGACACTGATCATATATGGTCCTAAGATCTTTGGATGCAACGATGGGTCGATTTGATGGCTAGACATGCTGGTCAATCGACTATCATATTTTCTATTGTATTCTTTGCTTGGCTTTGACAACAAATTATCACCATAGAGGAGTATCTGTATGCATGCGTATATTTACATGGAGATCCATATTTTATTTTACCAGATGCACTCAATGGGGTGCAATGGGTAAAAATGTGTTGATCATGTTTTTGATTTTAAGGTTTCTACATGTTTTTGTATTTTGACGTTTTCCAAGACTAAACTAAAGTTTTATGTAAACAGATTTGGGTCACATTGGACCAGTTGGTCGACCAGAGCAGGCAAAAAATGAACTAGAAAAGAGGAATATCGGGAGAGAAGTCCTTCGGGATTTATATTTAAACGAGACTCTTGCTGAGTTGAAACAACATGTTGAGGGATTGACTCTTGGGATACCGGATGTCTGGATCGAGGAGTTACCAATGAAGCTACAACACCATACCATTGGTATTCTTATCTGTTGGATGAGGATATTGCACATGATAGCTAGAGATGTTGCTTGTTATCATGAGCATAACTAGTTTTACTTTTGACATTTCTGTATACATTTTGAGGTTAGATGACCAATGTGTCTTGGGCACAAATTTTGTAAAATCCTAATTATCTATCTATTTTTTTTCAGTGTTTTCCTATGTTTAATGCGGAATCCTAATCAATTGTGTGATGTGAATTGAAATGGACCTTTACATGTGTTTCAAATGTCTGTTTAGAACATAATTCTCTAAATAGTCAGTTAATGTGTTCAAATTTCTGGAAATGTGTTGATATTGAATGTAATCAAAATGTCTTTCCAAAAGTTGAACTCTAAGGAACATACGATGAATTGTTGTATTTCGGACGGTATATATGCTAGTAAGTTGTAGTGCGACAAGATGTGAGTCTAACCTAATTATGATGCGGTTAATGCCAAGTGAAATGGCAAGAGAGAGAAGTTCGATCAACGCGCTATACTCAACGATATTGTTCGTATATTGATCGATACAAATCCCTTGAAAACTCACTAACTCGCCACCTGGAGAGAAAATGGCCCATGCTGCAGAGGATAGGTTCTACGTACTATGAATAGCACCATCAGAGTACCCAACGAATGGTTCCAAAGAATCAATCATCTGCGATGAAATGTAAAGTGGATTACTAAATTCAAGAAAACTCTAAAAAACAAACTAATACAATTAATGCAAACAAATCATATACACAATATGATACAAAAGTTTACTGTGCTCAATTAAGCATAGTAACATTTAAGATACAACCCATTTCGATGTTGCGCCTATGGAATTCCATCATAATAAACTAACTCGTAGGTGCCCTTAGCCATAAATTTTTTGACAATTGTTAGATGATCCAAAAATAAATATTATCATAGGATATAAAGTTTGAATAAAATAATTATTAATTTAAGATATTAAATTAATAATTATTATTCTAGAATATTTAATAAATTTTTGAGATACTTAGAAATAGAAATTTCTTATTAAAAATAGGACTCTAGAAAAAAGTCATTTCCTAGGCTCTAAGTTAGGAATAAAGTTAGTAGAATAGATAGGAGGTCATTTAATGTAAGTGGACACTTGTTATTCAATAAGTGATCCATAATTAGTGGAAGTTAGGACATTGAGCTTATTAATAGCTCATTGCAAGAGTGTTTTTGTTGTTCGAGTGTAAACTCTTGCAAAATTCCAATGTAATTGTTTTTTTTCTGATTAATAAAATTACGTGTCTGAGGACACTTCGGCCATTAACAATGTAGGGGCCATGCGATAGTGGCTCAAATTTTTGTGTTCCTATCAAATCATATTCCTGATCATAAATCAAGACCAGGTCTCCCTCTTAGAAGATGCAAGGCTTGACATTGCAGTCATATTGCGCCTTCATTCATCTCTTATGCACTTCGTTGGCCAATGCGGCTTCACAATGCATTTCATCTAGATGGATGAGGTTAAAAAGACGCGCTTCTTCATTAGAGGTGTCAGGTAGCAAGTCAATAATGAGTTTTAATGAAGGAATTTCACATTGGATTGGTAAGATAGCTTCCATACTATACACCAACTGAAAGGGAGTAAATCCAGTTGCATTTCTCACCGAGGTTCGATATGCCCATAAAGCCAAGTATATGACTAGATGCCAATTTCTTTTATGAACCCCTATCATTCGTTGAAGCATTCGCTTAAGGATATTGTTAATGGATTCAACTTGTCCATTAGATTATGGATAATAAGGGGTAGAACTATCATGCAACAGTCCTAATTTGACAATCAACTCATTCATCATGTTATTGCGAAAATGATTACCATGATCTGTAACTATATCTTGTGATACACCAAACCGAGAAACAAAAAGATTGAAAAAGAACAATGCAGTTTTTTCGCCTATGTTATTGAATGTAGGTAGCGCTTCGGCCCACTTGGTAAAGTATTTGACGACAATAATAATATATCGATGCTCCCTGCCCGAACAAGGGTTGTAGTTCATGAATTCAATGCCCCATTTTGCAAATGGTCCCACAATGATGACATGATGCATTGGTGCTGGCGGCATCCAGATTTTACGATCAAATGTATGGCACGCATGAAAAATTTTGACTGCGAGAATGCAATCGCAGAATATGGTTGGCCAGAAGTAGCCGACGCGGAGAATATTATGCGTGGTAGCGTAACCAGATAAATGTCTACCACAAGCACCAACATGACAATCATTCAAAACTTTCTCTACCTCATCATGAGTGAGGCACCTCCTTAAAATTGTATCAACTCCACGATGATAAAGTGTATCGTCGACGATCATATAATCTTTGGCTTGGTATCAGATACGTCGCTGTTGTGAGCGAGAGGTATCGGGATGAAAAGTTTGGGTTTGGAGATAAATGATAAAATCCCCATACCAAGGGTCAGATAACCCAATCATAAACCAAGACTCATATGGAATTGATGGTTTTGATGTAGTTTCATTACTATCAAAGGGAAGGTCGTAGAGAAGCTCAGCTAAAACCAAAGACTTTTTTGACTTGGATTTGATGAATTCCAAATCAATTTCCTGCAAAATGGCGATCCATTTTGAATATTCCCCCCCCCAGAAATTGACGTGACATAATGTATGTCATAGGGTTGCAATCTAAATGACAATAGTCTTCTGGAGCAAGATATAATGGCGAAATATTTGGACAGCTTGAACGCCCTCCAAGGTAAGATTCTCGACGTATGAATACTTAACTTTCGTATCATTCATATTACGACTCAAATAATATATCAGATGTTTTATCCCATCTTCTTGGACTAAAACCATAGCAATGGTTGTATCTGCAGTGGTGAGATATAGGAAATAATCACTCTGATAATTAGGGGGATACATTAATGATGCTCGGATCAGGGTATCTTTAAGAGCATCAAAATAATCTTGCACAACCTTATCCCAATCATAGGGAATCCCATTTTTCAAGAGACGAGTAAATCCTTTATCTATTTCGGTGTAGTTGGGCATGAACCTCCTTAGAAATTTAGCCTTTCCTTGAAGTCTCTGTAACTGAAGTAAGTTTGATGGCGCAGGCAAACTGAGAATGGCTTGGACCTTCAGTGGGTCAATTTGAATTCCATCTTTTGAGACGAAGAATCCAAGCAAATGACTAGAACCAACATAAAATACACATTTGTGTGGATTGAGGCGTATCCTGTAGTGTTGGAAGCGCAGAAATATAGCTCTCAGATACACCAGGTGATCAGTCCGTTTTCGTGAATGCGTGGGTAAATTGTCTAGATAAGGTTGAGCAATGTGCTTAATGTCATGGAAATCATAATTCATTTATCTCTAAATATTTCCCTAGCGGTATTTAAACCAAATGGAAGTTCACAATAAGCGAATGTGCCCCAGGGATAGATGAATGTTGTCTTATATTGCTCCTCTGGGAAAATATTGATTTGATTGTAACCGAAGAATCCATCCATGAACGAAAATATTTCACTACCGACACATTTGTCAATAATTTGGTTGATAAAGGGAGTAGGATAATTGTCTTTTCGACAAGCAAGATTGACATCCCGATAATCAACGCACACTCTGATTTTCCCTTGTTTCTTCATGACGGGAACAATGTTGGAAACCCAATCAGTAAGCGGAACAGGGTAAATGAAACCAACATGCAAAACTTTTTCAACTTTTTCTTTAATGACATTAACCTTCTTCGAATGAACAGGACGAAGGCGTTGACGTACCGATTTGACAACAGGATACATTTTAATTGTGTGTTCAACAATACTAGAACCTATGCCTAGCATTTCCTCATAATACCAATAAAATACATCCTGAAATTCACGAAAATAGAGTGATAAGTGTCGAGTTTGGATGCATAATAAGACACATCGACATGAATGTTTTCTACAACACCAGGTTTGGTCGAAATATCGATAGAAATCGTTTCTTCAATATTTGACAAGTTTTTCTCGGATTCGATGGCACTAAATGGAATAGAATTCGAAAATAAATCAGAGATCGTAGGGCGATATTGTTCAATAAGATTATCTTTGTTCTAATATGGAAGACGGGAATGATGATGATAATCGTCCCATGGTTCTCCTTTTAGCATCATGGCTTCCACAATGATCTCATCATTCAAGAATGTGGATGAAAAAGGATCAGAAGGAGTACCAAAATCTAATGAACGATCGAACAAAACGATTGGAGACGATGGATCAAGATGCGCCGCCCAAGCCAAGAAAATTGATTGCTATGCGAGCTCAATTGAGCTTGGCGGCAGAAATTCACCCAGCGTATCAACTTCTAAATCATTGGTAATCTTCTTTAACTCAGATGAAGTGGAAGACATCATGTGGCAGGTCTCTATTTTTGCAATTTCCGTCGACATCGTGGGTGTTGGTAATGGAAAGGTGCCCATTAGGGAAGAATCCTTAAAGATACCAACACCAATATTTTGAAGTGCTAGCTGGGGTGCGTGAACTAACGGAATGCTTCCAGATACCTGGGAACCAGAGGCAAAGAAGGAGAGTTGATTAATGACTATGATAGCGCCTTTATGAGGGAAGGCGATCATTCGAAAGTAAGTAGAAACGATCGCAGTCATAGCGTAAACCCATGGCCTTCCAAGTAAATTTTTTTAGTCAAGGGGTCCGTCAACGACCTCAAGTTCAACAATTACAGATTTTCCCCCTAGTTCGACATGCAGGTTATTGATAATACCACAAGGCTTATATGTATGATCGTCAAAAATATTTCAACGTCATAGGCGATTGAGATAAGCGAGGCAAGCCAAGTGAATTCCAAAAATTGAGAGAAATAATACAAGTAGATGCTCCCTCATCAATAATAGTGTGATGAACGAGGTGATTTATAACATTTACTTGGATTGATTGGTTGGTAATTGTGGCACATATCTTGTGTGATTAAAGACTGCAAGATTATAATCTCTCGGGTCGATTCCACCAATTACCGACAACAAAGCTTGCTTCTGGGAAGGACAATTTTGAAGTACCTCAAGTGTCGACATAGTTGAAGGTGGCTGAACCAGATCTTCAACTATATTTTAATTTTGAGTTGCGTGAGATCGAGGATTGAACTTTGATTTTTGGATGACTCCCTTTGGTGGCTTTATTGTTAACTCTGGAATAACAGGTGGTTGAATTGATTCAATGGACATATTCATGGTCAAGGTAGTAGGTTGATCAGTAGCTTGAATATCGTAATATTTATTTTGCGTAGACACAAAAATTTCAGTTTTGGCTTTGTGACAAATAGCATAAGCACTTGGGAACTAGAATCAGGATCCATAGAAACCATGTTTGTGTAAGGATTCTGAAAAGGATCTGTCAACACAACAGATGCAACCGAAGTCTTAAGAATTTTTTAGACTTCAGAGCGGTGAGGACAATCTCGCATAAAGTTCTCCTCATTACATATCAAGCAAGGGTAACGAGGTTTCTGAGAATTTCCAAATTGTTGATCAGATGATTGTTCCTGCTGGGGTGAATTTTTCTTTTTCTTTGCTTTCCCCTTCTTCTTGCTTCCGGGTTACTTGTCACTTTTGCCTTTGTTAGATGACACAACATGTATTTCGGAAGAAGGTGCAAGATCGAATGTAGTAGAAGTGTGAGTGTTTACAGAACCAATCATACCGTCATCGGTATGAGAGTCCTTACCAGATGGAGGAGGAACAGTAAAATTTGATCGCGGCGCATTTGGAATTTTCGCATAGAGCATGCCAGAATGAGTATAAATCAAATCTAAGTACTGGGCACAAGAAATGACTTGCTCTTCCTAGATGATGACACCTTTATCTACATCCTCGATGATAGATGGCAACAAGGACTTAATAAACCACACAACCAAGATTTGATCAGGAAAAAATGTTTTGACCATTCGACGACGACGACGCCACTCATGAATATGATCAGAAATGTGAGTAGAAGTTGTTTGTTTAAAGTTGGTCAATAATTCCATTTCAGTTTCATATCGTATGAGTAACTGGAAGTGGGTTAAAAAGGTAGTGGCTAAGGCAGTGAAGTTATCAAATGAAGCTCGTGGTAATTCAATATACCACTTCGCAGCCGAACCAGTAAGAAAATACTGGAAAATATGTAGTCTAACAGAGTCATCATTTAAGGAGTTTGATGAGCACCACAAATGATAAGTCATAACATATGTTGACGGGTCTTCTCCAGGGTTTCCATTGAATTTAGAAATGTCAAAAGGTAATTTATGTGGTGTTGTACATATTCCCTTCTCCATTTAAATTTTGGCCACCAGCTCCTCTAAAATCCATTTCCAATGTTTTTGAGATCAAGAACCCCATGCCTCCGATTAATTCTATTATCTCCACCCGAAAATTTTCTTTATAATGTTTAAAACATGTATATTTTATATATCAGGCCGAAGTCCCCAAGTCCTAAGCCCCTTCCCCATCATCATCACATGATCGGAGTCCGAAAACCGTAAGTTAAAAGGAAAAAGGGCTTATTGTTTTGTTTTTCGGGTGCCACGGTAGCCGTCCGATCAAGTCAGATCCACGGAGCGGTAGTTGTATTGGGTGGTGGCCCCCGCGCACAGTAAAACTGGCGGTTTTGGACCCAACGCCAGTGATTCCACACAGGACGTGTCGTGTGTCCTTGGTACGAGCGGGAAACCGCTCTCTCCCCGCGCATTAATCTTCAGCCGATGGCCGGGCAGCGGAATCCATCCGCTCCGTCCGATCTGCCTACCTCCATCCGACGGCAGATATGTACCAAAGCTGCTCGCCCGTTAATATGTACCTGCCATGTCCTATGGCCCGCCACTGTGTCACTGTCACCCGCTTCCACCCGTTGATTCCTCCGCCACGTCGTCCCCCCGCTTGTCCCTCGTGCGCCTACGTGTCTCGCCCCCGTACATCCGTAAGACCCCTCCGCGCCAATATATATATATATATATGTGTGCGTTTTTATGCTTTTCATTTATATTTACCGCCAGTCTTTCCTCCCGACCCGACTGTGTCACATTTCGTCCATGTGTGAAAACCTCCATTGTTTTATTTCGCCACCCTGAGTACTCCCTTCTGCAGTCTGCGTCCACATCATCTCTTCCATTTCCACCTCCCTCACTCCCGCCTTCATCCGTGTCTGTTTTTCTAACAGTTTTGGGGTTTTGCAGGTTTTAAAATAGCACAAAGAGCGTTTTGATTCGTCGCTTCTATTTCAAGAACATACTAGAAGACGATTTCCTATGGGTGAAATTTAATGCAAGAAGCTGGAGCTGGTGCGTGAAATGACCGCCATTAAAGAAAGCACAGCTATGGATTCTCAGAACCCTCCAGAGAAATTCGCCCTGCATTTAAGATCCAGAATTCAAATTCAAGGCTAAAAGGCCGAGGGTATAGTACAGGAAGGCATATTATCACCAGTCTCTTACGGCAGCAGATTTTTCCTCGGCTACAGGCACCACTTTGTATATATTTTATTATTTCTGTCTTGTATATAAGGAGATTTTTATCTCCCAGCATTTATTCCTTTAGACAGATTGTTAGGTATTCATTTATAGTCAGTCATTCATAGATAAGGCACGAATGTTTTCCGCCATTTTATCAAAACTGAGTCATTAATTGTACCTCATCTTCCTCCTCCTCCAGAAGTTTCTGTCTTCTCTATAAATACTCAGAAATAAGATTTTTGAAGGGTTCTAGATTTCTGTCAGCAAACTGTGCAGCGAGAAGACTACTGTATTCATCTTGTAATATTTCTGTATGAAGTTTCAGAGCCCGTAGGGTCTCAGTGAGGAGGGGTTATAACTGTATTGAGGATTCTGGTCTTTGGTATCTAACAGTATGTAACTTTTCTTATGTGTTAATACATTATCTCTTTGCATGCAAATTATCTTCTTGTATCATGTTCTAGAATGCGAGTGGCTCACTAGTTTGCAGCAAGGATTCATCTTAAGTGGTGCCCTTTCTGGAATTATTCAAGCGCTTTAAATAGGCCTAGAAGTGATATGCTGTTCCATGTTCACTCTTTCATATTTTCTGCTATATTAGTGGCTTAAGGATTCGTAAATTGGTGCGCCCTTCTGCCAGTAATATCTTCTTATGTTTTCTCATCGCACTCACTTCCTGATATTTGATTTCTGTGATATATTATTTGAATCGGCCCTCTTTACAGTAAGCGGTCTCTTAACTGTCTGACGCTTTCATGCTGAAGTTTTACATGATTTTCCTACATTATTCTTATCTGTGTGTCAGCTTCTGAAAGAGATTGGTCCCATTCAAATTTAGTTTCCGTGTTTCAAACAAGAGATAGTAGGTGAGCCCCTTGGACTGACAACCCAAACTATAAAGGGCTTCTTGCTATATTAAGATGTCCTAGGCACTGGTCTATGGCAACTCTAGGCTGTCTCTAGGGGGGTGACAAAATCATCCACAACATCTTTCTGGCGCCGTTGTCGGGGAACGAATTCAAGAATATCTGTTTCCCTGGGTTCGACATCCTATATTCACTCTCTAATCAGGTGAGCACAGAGAGGTGAAGAGTTGCAGATTTCTCACCTTGGCGACTCCACTGGTCTTTATTTGATAAATTTTATTGGAAGTCCTGGCTTCCCGGAAGCCCCATTTGAGGTCGGATACCTCCCAGCCGAAAACACCTGTGTCTGACCCGGAAAAGATCCATTCATAAAAGAGCTTGGAAAGAGAAGAAGTCAGTTCGTTCCGAAAATCCTGATTATTCCGTTGAAGATCATCCGCCCTCTTCTTCTCAAGAAGTTAGAACAGAAAAATCTGAGTTTTACTCAGAAACTCCACGTAGAGGAAATACCTGGATTGAAGGAGAATCTCGTCCTGCTTTCGAGGCTGAAGAAATTAAAGAGGTCACAGAAGTAGCTGTTGTTAACCATGAGTTATTTCCATCTACACCTCAGGCTTCTGTGCAATATATTCCCATTGTTATTCATACTCCGCTTCCTCCTACTCCTCTCCCTTCATCTGTACCTCAAATTGTTGTGCAACCCCCGCCTCCCCCAATGGCCAATGTTCCTGCTTTTCTATTGAACAAATATGCGCCTCTGGCCTTGCCCCAAGTGCTGAATGATATGCCGCAGGATTACCTGAAGATTTTGCCAAGATTTAATGGGGAGAATGAAGTTGATGCTCAGAAGCACCTTGAGATCTTTTGCTCTTTTGCAGAAAACTTAAATGTTGAACATCTGGATGTGGTCCTGAGGTTATTTGTGCAGTCTTTGGAGGGCGAAGCTAGAAAATGGTTCAAGACATTGGCAAACCATTCAATCACCACCTGGGACCAGATGGAGAATGCTTTTCTCAGGAAATGGGGAGAAAAGAAAGACCAAGGGCAGTGCCTCGTTGAATTCAACACACTAAAGAAGAAACACAATGAGGGAGTGGCAGAATTTATCAAAAGATTTAATAAATTATATCTGAACCTTCCTGCCGATATGAAACCTCAACAAGCTGCTGCCAAAGTTGTTTTCATTGCAGCTTTTGATTCTGATTTTGGTTTCTCTCTGCGGGAAAGAATGTCTGTCACCCTGGATGATGCTCAGACAGATGCTCTAGAGTTGGAGGCAAATTTTTCTGCCACTGGGAAGTTAAAAGGAAAAACAAAACAGGAAACAAGGAGAAAAGGAAAAGAAGAGGTTTCTACCTCTAATCAAGAAAAGCATGTAGATAAAATGGACGAGATAAGCAAGATGATAAAGAAGATGGTTAAGCTAGAACTGGAAGCTAAGAATACAGCTCCCAAAAATTATTACAATGCCCCAAACAGAGGGTATAATCCCCAGTATAAAAGGCCACCTCTCCAAATATTACCGAGAGAGATAAAAGAACAGCAAGATCAGGTACCTCATCCCTTGTACCTGGAAGGACCGGCAGATGACTCCACTGGAGACGTAGCTTATAGATTAGATGATGCTAATCTGGCTTTTTCAAATAATGATGACATGGAGTGCCCCCTGCAAGAAGAAGACGAAGAAGCAGAGATCGACCATTACTGCAAGCAATTTGCTGATTTCATGGAAGCTCATTTTAATGTCAAATATGATCTCAGATCCTCAAGGAAGAGGACCAGAACTCAAGATCAGGATGAAGAACCACCTCAGAAAGAAGCATCTGCTCAGAAGGAATCAGCAGCAAAGAGGTGCATAGAAAAAGGTAAGAACCTTCTGAATACTCCCTTGCAGTCTAATGATCAAATTCCCTCTTCTTCTGAAATAGTAAGTCCTCTTAATACTGAGCTAGTGTCAAAAGAAGTCAAGTCTTTAGTTGAGAATAAAGAGTCAAAAGAAGTAGTAATAGAAAAGCCCCCATCTGCTTTCAATTTGCAAAAAGAGCTTGAAAAGATTAAGATTCCTGTCCCTCTGACTGAATTATTAAAACAGCCTGTATATCAGTCTCAAGTTACTTCTTTCATTCTCCCTCCTGAACTACCAATTGCACCTGATAGTTTAAATCTTCAAGAAGAAAGACCCATGGTAGTCTTTGGCCCACATGTCGAAGAGATAGACCCTTCTACTCCTCCTTTTTATGTATCCCTAATCATTCATGACCTGTTGTTACATAACTGTATGTTAGATTCTGGGGCTTCCCATAATCTTATGCCTTTGTCTGTCATGGAGAAACTAGGGCTGCAAATTACAAGACCATATAAAGATTTATATTCATTTGATTCTAAAAGGGTTAAGTGCTTGGGAATGATTAAAGATTTAGTGGTCAATTTGGCTCAAATCCCAGCAAAGAGTGTGGTCATGGAAATTGTGGTTGCCGATATCCCAGCTCTCTTTGGCATGTTGCTGTCAAGGTCTTGGGGTACCAAGATTGGGGGGTCAATCAAATTGGATCTAACGTATGCAACTGTCCCAGTCTTTGGAGGTCAGGAAAGGAGGTTATACAGGGAGACTAGATTTGTCAAGATGGTAACTAAGGCCGACTGCTCAGATAATTCTCCAGTTTATAAAAAAGAGGGAGACTTCTCATGTTTAATGTTGGAAGAAAATCAGGATTATGCACATGAGCCCCTTTTTGGACAGATTCGAGCTGAGCAGCCTAAAGAAGATCAGGAATCAGGACTTTGGACTTTGCATTTTGATGGAGCTAATTCAAGGGAAGGCAATGGAGATGGGGTCTTGTTGATTTCCCCCACAGGGAGATGGGTGCCGCTCTCTTTTAAACTGGAGTATGAGGCTACAAACAATGTAGCTGAATATGAAGCACTATTATTGGGACTCCAGACAGCCAAGGATATGGGCATCCAGTGTCTAAAAGTGTTTGGAGACTCTGAGTTGGTGGTAAGGCAGATCAGAAATGAATGTCAAACTAAGCATCCACGGCTCAGAGCATATAGAAATGAAGTATGGGACATGATAGAGAATTTCTTCTTAGCGTTTAACATACATGTCATGCCCCGGGAGCAAAACAGAATAGCAGATTCTCTTGCTGAAGCTGCCAGTACATTCCGTCCTCCTCAGAATCCACTTCTAAGATATGAAGTGGAAGTTCGATACAGACCATCCATTCCAGACAATATAAAGCATTGGCAGGTGTTCGAAGATGATGAGCAGATGAAAAGATTCATGGAGACAGTGGGAGAATTCACAGGTATGGAAATTGAGGATGATGAGGAGGAAGAAGCCGAAAACATTGCAGATAATCGATGGGAAGAGAATATAGCAGGAAACAGAGTGCTGCAATTGAAAGGTAATGTTATACCTAGAGGCCTGGTACCTCTAGAAAGGTTATTTAATAAAGATGATGTACCTTTGCAGCCAAACAAAGTAATGGAAGAAGATCAAATGGGAGATTTGAATCTGGGTACATCTACTGATCCCAAAATTGTCAAATTATCTAAAAGAGTCCCAGATGAGTACAAAGAAAAGTATTTGAAGTTATTTCAGTCTTATAAAGATGTCTTTGTCTGGTCCTATGAGAACCTAAAAACTTTTGATGTAAATATTATACAGCATAAGATTCCATTGAGGGAGGATGCAAAGCCATACAAGCAGAAGCTCAGACAGATAAACCCCTTGCTGCTTCCCTCAATTGAAAAAGAAATTAAAAAATTGCTGAAGGCCAAGATAATTGTACCACTAAGATACTCCGAGTGGGTAGCAAATCTTGTTCATGTTAGGAAGAAGAATGGAGAAATAAGGCTGTGTGTAGACTTCAGGAATTTGAACAGAGCATCTCTCAAAGATAACTATCCACTGCCTAAGATGGACCACATCCTGCAAAAAGTAGTGGAGCATCCAGAATGTCAATGATGGATGGATTTTCGGGCTACAATCAAGTAGCCGTGTTCCCAGAAGACCAGAAGAAGACTGCATTTACTACTCCATGGGGAACCTTTATGTATGCAAGGACGCCATTCGGATTAATTAATGCAGGAGCTACTTTTCAGAGGGAAATGGACATAGCCTTTGTTGGAGAACAGGACAAGTTCTTGGTGGTGTATCTTGATGATATCACAGTATTCTCAAAGAATGATGATGAACATATCGAGCATTTAAAAAGGACTTTTGAAAAATGCAGAAGGTATGGCCTTTCTCTAAATCCTCAAAAATCCTTGTTTGCATTAGATGAAGGAAAACTCTTAGGGCATATCGTGACTAAAGATGGTGTAAAAATTGATCCTAAGAGAGTGGAAGTGATAAATAGCATTCCTTTGCCAAGAAATAAGAAGGAAGTATAAGTGTTTTTAGGGAGAATAAATTTTTTGAGAAGATTCATTCCTAACTATGCGGAGATAGTCAGGCATATAACCAATATGTTGAAGAAAGATAGTGAAGTCAAATGGTCCCAGGAGTCTAGAGATGCATTTACAAGGATAAAACAGACATTTGCAGAAGCTCCTGTACTAGCAGGACCAGATTATAAGAAGCCATTTATGATTTTTTCATTTGCTTCACCTCATACAATTGCTGGAGTGTTATTGCAGAAAAATGAAGAGGGATATGAACAGCCTATAGCCTTCTTCAGTCAAGTACTGTATGATGCTGAATTGAAATACAATATATTGGAGAAGCAGGCATATGCCCTTGTAAAGTCCCTTAAAGCTTTCAGGGTTTATATTTTGCAATCTCACATTACTGCTTATGTTCCCACAGCAGCTGTAAAAGATATTCTTGTTCAAGGAGATAGCGAAGGTAGAAGAGGAAGATGGATTGCAAAAATCCAAGAGTATGATTTAGACATAAAGCCTACTAAATTAATTAAAGGACAGGGACTTGCCAAGATGTTATCTGAATCCAATCACCAAGCTTTGGGCATTAACCTCTCCGTAATAGCAAATGAAGAATCAGAGCAAGGAGAAGAGAGACATGGACTAGAGATGGCTACTCAAAAGATACACATGAAATATTTAGCTAGTCCATGGTACAAAGAAATTGTTGAATATCTGTTAACACTTAGTTGTCCTCCAGGATGTGACTAGGTAAAATATAGAGCTGTAAGGATGAAATCTCAGAAATATGCCATTGCCAATGGACAGCTCTATTGGAGAGACCCTCTAGGTATATTGTTGCTATGCCTCACAGAGAATGAAGTGCAAAATGTAATGACAGAGTTTCATGAAGGGATATGTGGAGGGCATTACAGCTGGAGGGCTACAACACATAAGATTTTGAGGGCTGGTTTTTACTGGCCAAAATTATATTTAGATACTTTTGCTTGGGTCAGAGCATGTGACAAGTGCCAAAGGTTTGCAGAAAGACAGAAGTTAGCATCTTTGCCCCTAATCCCAATTCATGTGAATGAACCCTTTCAGAAATGGGGATTGGATTTTATAGGTGAGATACATCCCCCATCAAGTGGCCAACATAAATGGATTCTAACAGCCACAGACTATTTTACGAAATGGGTGGAAGCTATACCTACAAGAAAAGCTACAGATGCTGTGATCATGAATTTTATAGAAGATAACATCATATCTAGGTTTGGTTGTCCTGCTAGAATTGTAACTGACAATGCACAAGCTTTTAAATCTGCCAGATTTGTCAATTTCTGTCAAAGATATAATATCATCCTGACTCATTCTACAACATACTATCCACAGGGAAATGGTCTAGCAGAATCATCTAATAAAACCCTGGTGAGAGCCTTGAAGAAAACAATAGCTGAAAATCAGAAAAACTGGGACTCTCAGTTGAAGTTTGCTCTATGGGGAAATAGGATAACTAGCAAAAGGGCAACAGGGAAATCACCCTATGAACTGGTGTATGGCAGAGCAGCTGTGTTCCCTCTACAATTGGCATTGCCGGTAGCACGTTTTATGCAGGAAGACCAAGAAGAATCAGATGACATGATTAGAAGAATTAATCAGCTGATAGAATTGGAGGAAACAAGGAACCAGGTAGATCAGAGATTGATAGAATACCAGGAAAAAATGAAGAATGTCTTTGATCAGCACGCAAAAGATAGGAATTTTCAAGTTGGAGACCTTGTTCTTAGATGGGATGTTCGCAGAGCAGAAAAGGGAAAGCATGCTAAATTTGATCCATTGTGGTTCGTGCCATTCAAGATAGCGCAGTTGGGAAGAAACAACACTTTCTATTTAGAAAATCTGCAAGGTGATTTGTTGGACGCGCCTGTGAATGGCCAATTTCTCAAGCCATATTTCCAATTCTGACCCAGGAAGAGAATACTATGTTGTATATATTGTATATAAGTGGTTTTGATGTTTATTTTTGCAAAGAAAGGTGCTGATAATTACCTGAGGTAGAAGCGCAGATAAAATAGAAAATCAAAATGAAATACTGAGTGATCTGCGTGTTCTCTACATGCCCGTGGACGGACATGCCGTCCCCAGATGGAGCCGATGTTGTACATATTCCCTTCTCCATTTAAATTTTGGCCACCAGCTCCTCTAAAATCCATTTCCAATGTTTTTAAGATCAAGAACCCCAATGCCTCCGTTTAATTCTATTATCTCCGCCCGAAAATTTGCTTTATAATGTTTAAAACATGTATATTTTATATATTAGGCCGAAGTCCCCAAGTCCTAAGCCCCTTCCCTATCATCATCACATGATCGGAGTCTGAAAACCGTAAGTTAAAAGGAAAAAGGGCTTATTGTTTTGTTTTTCGGGTGCCACGGTAGCCGTCCGATCAAGTCAGATCAACGGAGCAGCAGTTGTATTGGGTGGTGGCCCCCACGCGCAGCAAAACTGGCAGTATACCCCCCGCACCACTCTCGTCGGCTGGCGGTTTTGGACCGAACACCGGCGATTTCACACGAGACGTGACGCGTGTCCTTAGTACGAGTGGGAAACCGCTCTCTCCCCGCGCGTTAACCTTCAGCCGATGGCCGGGCAGCGGAATCCATCCGCTCCGTCCAATCTGCCTACCTCCATCCGACGGCAGATATGTACCAAAGCTGCTCGCCCGTTAATATGTACCTGCCATGTCCTATGGCCCGCCACTGTGTCACTGTCACCCGCTTCCATCCGTTGATTCCTCCGCCACATCGTCCCCCCGCTTGTCCCTCGTGCGCCTACGTGTCTCGCCCCCATACGTCCGTAAGATTCCTCCGTGCCAATATATATATGTGTGTGTTTTTATGCTTTTCATTTATATTTACCGCCAGTCTTTCCTCCCGACCCGACTGTGTCACATTTCGTCCATGTGTGAAAACCTCCATTGTTTTATTTCGCCACCCTGAGTATTCCCTTCTGCAGTCTACGTCCACATCATCTCTTCCATTTCCACCTCCCTCACTCCCGCCTTCATCCGTGTCTGTTTTTCTAACAGTTTCGGGGTTTTGCAGGTTTTAAAATAGCAGAAAGAGCGTTTTGATTCGTCGCTTCTATTTCAAGAACATACTAGAAGACGATTTCCTATGGGTGAAATTTAATGCAAGAAGCTGGAGCTGGTGCATGAAATGACTGCCATTAAAGAAAACACAGCTATGGATTCTCAGAACCCTCCAGAGAAATTCGCCCTGCATTTAAGATCCAGAATTCAAATTCAAGGCTAAAAGGCCGAGGGTACAGTACAGGAAGGCAGATTATCACCAGTCTCTTACGGCAGCAGATTTTTTCCTCGGCTACAGGCACCACTTTGTATATATTTTATTATTTATGTCTTGTATATAAGGAGGTTTTTATCTCCCAGCATTTATTCCTTTAGACAGATTGTTAGGTATTCATTTATAGTCAGTCATTCATAGATAAGGCGCGAATGTTTTCCGCCATTTTATCAAAACTGAGTCATTAATTGTACCTCATCTTCCTCCTCCTCCAGAAGTTTCTGTCTTCTCTATAAATACTCAGAAATAATATTTTTGAAGGGTTCCAGATTTCTATCAGCAAACTGTGCAGCGAGAAGACTACTGTATTCATCTTGTAATTTTTCTGTATGAAGTTTCAGAGCCCGTAGGGTCTCAGTGAGGAGGGATTATAACTGTATTGAGGATTCTGGTCTTTGGTATCTCACAATATGTAACTTTTCTTATGTGTTAATACATTATCTCTTTTCATGCAATTTTTCTTCTTGTATCATGTTCTAGAATGCGAGTGGCTCACTAGTTTGCAGTAAGGATTCATCTTAAGTGGTGCCCTTTCTGCAATTAGTCAAGCGCTTTAAATAGGCCTAGCTGCGATAAGGCCGTTCCATAAATTCACGCATTTCCATATTTTCTGCTATATTAGCGACTTAAGGATTCATAAATTGGTGCGCCTTTTGTCCGCGAATATCTTCTTATGATTCCTCACCGAACTCACTTCGGTATCCGATTTCGGGGTGATATATTAGTTGAATCGGCTCCTCTTGGCGCAAGCTGCTCTTCTTTAATCGTCCGATGCTTTCATGTCTAAGTTTTATAATGTTCTTACATTATTCTTATCTTGGTGTCAAATAAAGAGATTGGTCCCATTCAAATTTTAGTTTCCTTGTTTCAAACAAGAGATAGTAAGTGAGCTCCTTGACCGACAACCCAAACTATAAAGATCTCCTCGTTATGTTAAGATGTCCTAGGCACCGGTCTATGGCAACTCTAGGTCATTTCTAGGGGGGTGACAAAATCATCCACAACAGTCCAAACACATCACTGTGCACAAGCTCTAATATCTTGTTCGCCCTCTTAGCACCAGAAGGAAAACTCACCCGATTCTGTTTCCCATATACACAATGTTCACAGAAATCAAAATCCAAAGAGATATTAGACATACCTTCTACCATACCATTTCCATGTAGTATCCAAAGGCCCTTCTCTCCAATATGTCCAAGCCTTTGATGCCATAGCATGGTCTTTTCTCCAGAGACCACTAGGCTTTCCACTCCACTTTCGGGAACCACAGAATTGTTGCACCCATCAATAATAATGCTTCCTTGAAGCTTGTACAGAGTTCCAATCTGAACTCCCCGCATTAATACCAGTGCTCCCCGAACCATCTTACAGGTATCTTTCTCAAACACTTTTTTTACACCTGCATCATCCATCTTGCTTACAGAAATTAGATTTCTGGCCAATGCAGGAATGTGAAAAACACTAGGAAGTGTTCTAATCCTTCCACCTTGCAGCTTTAGCTTGACTTTTCCACATCCGACGATTCTGGCCTTCCTATCATCCCCTAAGAAGACATCATCGCCATCATATTTCTCATACTCGCAGAACCACTCCCTATGGGGAGTGAAGTGAAAGGATGCACCTGAGTCAATCAACCATGACTCATGATCTACATGTGTATATGAAGAAGAAGCCAAATACACATCCCCACCTTCATCCGAGGTGGTTTTTGCCTCTATAGAAGGAGCATCATCAGATCCCTTTCCTTTCTCAGGAGCTTTAGATCTGCAGTCCTTTTTGTAGTGCCCTTCCTTTCCGCATTTCCAGCACACCTTTAAAAACTTTCCAGGAGATTTAGATCTCCCTCTAGATTTGGATCTCCCACTCGAAACCTTATTCTTGTTTCTGTTCTGGGACCTTCCTCGTACAGATAAGGCATCTCCATTCTGACCCTCCATATTTCTCCGTCTCATTTCCTCCGACACCAAGGCTGAGACAATGTCATCAAAATTCAAGGTAGTTGTATTGCTACCTATTGTAATAACCAGACTGTCCCACGAGTCTGGTAGAGAACACAACAAACTGATGCACTTATCTTCATATGATATTTTAATATCAACAGATGACAGCTGACTTACCACAGTATTGAAGGCGTTCAGATGCTCTGTCACCGAGTCTCCATCCTTCATCCTCAGGTTATACAGCTTTTTCCGCAGGAACAACTTATTCACCAGAGACTTAGATTGGTACAAAGTCCCAAGTTTTTCCCAAAAATTCTTCACCGTAGCTTCCCCAGATACATTCAACAATACTGAATCTGAGACACACAACCGTATTGTGCTCTTAGCCTTCCGATCCAGTTTCTTCCAGTCTTCATCTGACATTGCCGTTGGTTTAGTACTTGGATCTACCGCGATCCACTGATCTTTATCCACCAGCAGATCCTCCATCTTGAGCTTCCACAACTCAAAACTCCGACCATTAAATTTCTCACCCTAACTTCCACCGTCACTATACCTTTCATCGTAAGAATTGATCCCAGATCTCCAACAACAAGGTCTACCACAGTTCGAGCAAACACTCAACAAAGAAAGGCTTCCCCTTGGAGCCGAAACAACTCCTCGCGATAATAAATGTGGATTTTAACCGTACATAAATTAATTACAAACGAATCTTAAAACCAAAAATAAACAATAGCGAGAGCATAAAACATAAAACAGATAATCACAAAGATTTTCCCCTGGATCCCAAATCGGGACGACAAGCTTGATTTT